>VZTR01004715.1:301861-322544 GCA_013400775.1 Chaetops frenatus | reverse complement strand
CAGCGGAAGGGGCGGGGCCAGGCGTGGGAACGCGGCCCTGATCTCGCGGCGCTGGGGCGGCTATAAAAGGCGCGGGCGCATGCGCCCCGCAGTGGCGGCTTGGGAGGCGGCGCTGAGTGGGTCCCGGTGCCCGGGCCGTGTCCCCGTGCTCTCCCCTCACCGGCCTCTCCCCTCACCGGCCTCTCCTCTGCCAGCTGTCAGCTGCCGCTGCCCGGGTTCGTGTATGTGCGACCGCGTCTCCAGCCCTATGAGGTACATGCGGTGCCTGGGCCTGGACGGCCGCTATGATGCCTTCAAGCATCTGTGTGGCGGAATTTGGGTGTACTTAGAGCTTAACAGGAGGAAAACTATTCTGTGGTTTCTGGGTAGCTGCGCATTGTTTTGTCCTGGCACCGTAAATGAAGCATTCTTGGTGGTTTTAGGGACAAAATTAGCCTTATTTTCTCAGCCGAACCACCTTTGCTTGACCCTGCCTTGCAGCACTCGGTCTTCACTGTTTCTTAATTCCCCAGGCAGTCCAGTGAAGCACAGGCTCCTGCTGATCACCAGCTGATGAAACTTCTGCTGCAGGGATTTCAGCGTGGTGCTGCTGCTGCTGGGTTAAGGCACGCTGTGAATAGCGCTGTGCCTGCTTAATTACTCCTTTAATAATGATTATATTATTGCTGAGGTAGGGTGGAGGTTGATCCAGAGGGTGCTGCCTCTTGGGGTCTAGGGTTTGTGGGTTCACCCTTGCTCAGGTTTGCTCTCTGGGGTTTCCCGGTGGGGTGACTCACACGGGCAGGTGACTCTCCCTCCTGTGGGTCCTGTCCTCGGGTGGGGAGTTGATTTTTGGGGTGGTGGCAGCAGTGCCGGGACAGGGACTAATGCAAAGTGGGTCCCCATGGGATGAGTGGTGTTGGGCCCATGACAAGGGGTAGCTTGTGGATCCGTGTGGGGCTCAGCACCACTCGGCCTTGGGTTTTTTCCTTTGAGATTTGGCCATCAAGGGGCCAACTGGTGTCCCCTGCTTGGTGGAGAGAAAAGCAGCCGAGGTGGTGGCAGGGGGTGGGGAGGAGCCCGGTGTCTCTCACGGAATCCATTGCATTTCTGGGCACAGGCCCAGGTTTCTCCAGCTCTCCTGCACCGTGTTTGAGGATGGACTTGGGGCCCTGCAGGAGGATCCTGCCTGCTCCTGCACCTCCAAGGTGCCTCCCAGGGCTCATAGATGGACTGGCTGGGGAAATCTTTGAGGATGGGGAGGTTCTCATGACAAAGGGTCAAAGCCATCAGGGAGCCCCTCACATTTAATAAGATTCTGTATTTTGTGCTACCATGCCCTGGTCTGTTGTTTTGCTGAAGGCAGGCATAGAAATACCTGTGGAAGCCACAGCCAGCTGGTGTCATGGAGGGAACACTCAGTGTCCAACAGGAGCTCTTCAAAGACCTTTGGGACACAGTGGTGGTGTGGGCATGGGGTCCCCAAAAGCCTGACAGGTGCTGGTGGATGTTGGGGGATCTCCTGACCTTCAGCCTTCCTTCCCAGGAGACTCGAAGGTACTGGGGGTGAGGAAGCACACAGCAGTGTGAGGAGCAAGGATGTGGATTCACAGCTGGGTCATGGTGGCATCGATGAAGGGGTGTCTTGACTGGCCCTGGCATGGGGTGTTGAGGTTAAATGGGGTTCATTTTTGGGGGTCAGCAGCCATGGGACTTTTCTCTTCTGGAAGTACTTCCCTTCAGGCACGGAGGTGTGGGGGTTGTTGTCACAGTCAGCTTGCAAGCAGATGGGGGACACTGGGGTTGTGTTTTGGGGAGCAGGTGGAGCAGCCCTGAAGTTTGGGTTGATGGGCACTGGGCCTGGACTGTCCTCTCCATGCATGTGTTGAGTTAGGTGAGCACTGCCATCTGCCAAGGCCGGGCCTTCAAAGGCCAATGCTTGAAGCAACCTGGACTGCTGGAAGATGTCCCTGCCCATGGCAGGGGCTTGGAACAAGATGATCTTTAAGGTCCCTTCCTACCCAAACTATTCTGGCATTCTAGGATTCTCCCTGCTGGGGTAGAGGTGAGGACCCACCTTGGTGGGTCCCTACAGAAGGAGCTGTGGTACTGTGGGGTGTGATGGCCACCATGTGGCTTCAGGGTTAACAGTGAGGAGACACTGACCCAGCTTTGTGCTCTGGTCTATCTGGGCCTCACTCTGGAGATGCTCCCATGTGAGTGCCAGGGCCAGCTCCTCTGGGGATCTGAGGTCAGAGGGCTTTGCTGTTAACCAGGGTGAGGACTAAGATGGGAGAGGGAGGGACACATTCAGCACCAGGGCTGGACCCTCAGGCCCCCACCTCCTGGTGTCACACGGGGTGTGGGACACCTCCTGCATCACCTCCACACTGTGCTGGGCCACCAGCTTGGCCACGGTGACACTGCAGCAGCAGGTGGAGGGTTTAGCATCCACATCCGAGGTCCCAGCGTTGTTCCCTAGGCAGGGGAGAGATGGGGAAATCTCCTGTGCCAGGAACAGCCTGTCAGGGAGCTGGATGGGCATGTGGGCCCTGGAGACCCCCCAGATTCCTGAGGGGTAGAACCAGGACTCACCTGGAGCCTGTTTCTCACGGGACATAGAGGAGGAACTTCCAGGCATTGGAGAGGCTGAGGATGATGAGGAGGCGAAGGCAGCGTCAGTCATTGGCCACCAGCAGCAGCACCAGGGGAACGGGACCTGGGAAAGGAGAAATACAGGGGGGATTTTGTGGTGAAGAAATGACTTGTTTGGTAAATTTAACTGATAAAGTAAGCATGAGTTGCAATCATGGACCTGTCTGGTATTTAGTTAGGAAACCAGGGAGGAGGTGCTGGTGAGGGCTGGGCACTCTGACACCCAGGCAGTGACGGCACGTGGCGGATGTGGGAGGGAGGCCCTTGGGAGGGCTTGGCTTCCCCTCCCTGCAGTCCTGGCCCATTTACCCTGCCTGTGCTTTCACATTCCCCGGCAGAGGCTGGAGCTGCTGGCAGCTGAGGGCACCTGGGTGCCCTGGGAGCTCCTCCACTCTGTCCCTGGGGAAGCAAGTGGGTGCCCCTGCCCTCATTTCCACCCCAGGGCAGCTTCACTGGGAACTGCTCCCGGATGTGGAAGCTGCAAGGATGGATCAGCCTCGCCATTCACTGCAGATCCTGTTAGACTGCAGTGTGAACATCCTGCATTCTACCTGTCCTTGCCCACCTAGGTAATCCCAGAAGATCTTCCTTTGCCAAATCCAGGGGCTGATGCATCCCCTTCCCTGCTCTAGTGCTGGACTCCTGCATTCCAGGTGAGCATCCCCCAAACTTCCCTGCTGCTGTTCACTCTCCACGCTTATTGTTCCAGTCACACTGAAGCTTTTGGCTACCACTAACTGGTGACACTTGGGCACTGTGGTTTCCGTGGGTGTGCCGGGGTTTTCCTGGCGTTTCCTGCAGTCCTGTGCCGTTTTTGGAGTAGGGGAAAGGCTTTAGCATGACTCGGGGTGTTTCATTTCGGAAGGGGTGGTGCCAGCAGTAGAAAACAGCAGCTGTTTCCCATGTTGCTGCTCCTGGGTGTCTGCAGGGAATGCCTGGGCTCCCTAAACCCTGGTGGGAGCACAGTTCTGAAGCATGGGATGGTGTGAGCTGGCAGGGAACAGACAGGAATGCCAGGGCAGGCAGCACCAAGGATGCACAGCTCTGGGCATCACTAGGCAGTGCCAGTGGTTTGCCAGCACCCTGGTGATCCCAGCTGATTCCCACTTCTCCCCTCCACAGGATCCTTTCCCCGCTGATGGGAATGAGGGTTTCTCCTCCCCATTCTCTCTTGGCCTCGCTTGCTGCAGGTGTGTATCTCCAGTGGAGAGAGCCAGTAACAGGTAAATGTTCCTTCCCAGCACATTTTGGGAAGGCAGATGCAGAAAACCCTGCTGGGGGTGACTTTGGGGCTGTAAGAGAACATCCCAGAAGTGCAGGTCCCTGGAACAGACCACGCTGAGCTTCTGGGGCTGACACCTGCCATGAAGCAGTTCTTGCTCTCAGTTTTTTATCCTTCTTTTCTGCTCTCAGGAGAAGTGTCCTGCTGGCAGTCAGTGGCTGCAGAGTGTGCTGCCCACTATGGCTGGTGAGTCTGGGAACAAACCCTGTGGCTCTGTCCTCTTCCTCATGGCATCCCCTCCCTGACAGAACATGAGGGTGGCCATGGGCTGCTCCTCATGATGCCACGGCATTCAGGTGGTGGTGGCAGCTCAGGTTTTAGGGGCCAGGATGGTTTTGGGGGTCAAGGTGACATCCCACCCACCCCTTTCCATCTGGGAGCATCCTGCTGGTTGAATGATGCTGTGCTTGGGAAGTCCAGGGAGTACTGAGTCCCCCAAAACTCACTGTGGCCTCACTCTGCAGGTTGGTTTAGGCGGCTTCTGCACAAGTCCAAGCCCAGCTCAGTGGAGAGCCTCAAGCCCAGCCACTCTAAGGTATCCTTACCTTCCTCCTCCTCCTCATCCTCTGCCAAGAGCTCCAGCTCTTCTTCTGGCACAAGCTTGGCCAGCAGCTCCATCTCCCGGTTGCCCGCGTCAGCACCGGACATCAGCGCCTCGGACAGCCCCCGGTGGGACAAGAGCTACGATGTCTGCATCTGCCACAGCGAGGGGGACGTGGAGCTGGTGGAGGAGCTGGTGTCCTACCTGGAGGGCCAACCTGAGAGCTTCCGTTGCTTCCTGCAGCTGCGGGACGCGGTGGCGGGAAACGCGGTGGTGACAGAGCTGTGTGACGCCGTGCAGAACAGCCACTGCTGGGTCATGCTCATAACCCCCGGCTTCCTGCAGGACCCCTGGTGCAGGTACCAGATGCACCAGGCCCTGGCTGAGGCCCCGATGGCCAACGGACGCACCATCCCGGTGCTGAAGGACGTGGATCGCAGGGATTATCCCAGGGAGCTGTGGAACATCTACTACATCTCCATGGCGCTGAAGGAGAAAAGCTTCAGGCAGATCAGAGACACTGTCATGCGCTGTGAGTATCCTGACTGAAGAAACATCATTCCGTTGGGATGGTGATCATGGAAAGGGACCAGGTTCCATAAATTTATCTGAACAGTTGATTTTTTTTTAGATTGATTAGTTGGTTGCTAATGGAGCTCATGTGCTGTCTCTGCAGACCTCCAGGAACTGTGCCGGAGCTCCACAAAAAGGACGGAGTAGTGCTGGGAGCAGGCAGGTGCATCCCCATGGGCATCATGGAGCTGTCGCTTTGGATCTGGGTGTTGACACGTGGCGTTGGACCTTGAGGTCAAACCTGAGCTGCTCAGACCAGGCCTGGGAGCCAAGGATGGGGAGTTCCCCACTTCCATGAGGGACAGTGGTCTGGAGCCTGCCATGTCCTGGTGGCCAAAATCTCCTCGGCGGGGACAGGGACATCCATCACACAAACACTAAGCTCTGACATCGGGTGGGTCTCGGGGTCACCAGAGCTCCTGTCTGCATTGGCGTTCTCTGTCCTGAGGGCTCCAGGACCCCCACTAAGCTGACAAGGTGCCTGCTGGGCTGTGGGCAGGACAAGATGAGGCAGGCAGTGACTTTGCACGGAATCATTGTGATTAAAAAAATGCAGAATTTTTAAATTTTGGTGATTTCCCCATGTTTTTGTCTCAATCCGCGGCTCGGGCGTTTGTGGGAGAAGGAGCCGCGGGCGTGCGGGACCTCCGAGCCACCAGGGGGCGCGGTTCCTTAGCGCTCCCCGAGGAGCCGCGCCTGCGCCGTGCGAGGGCGGGCGCGAGCCATGGCGGAGGGCCCGCAGCCGAAGAGGAAGCGGGAAGAAGAAGAAGAGGAGAAAAATGGCGGGACCGCCACTCAAGGTGGGGCCACCGCCAACTTCACGCTGTCGGACCTGCGGGTGCGGCGCGTCCTGCGGGAGTCGGCGCGGGACAAAATCGTGTTCCTGCACGCGGAGGTACCGGGCAGTGTTTGTGTGTGTGTGTGTGGGGGGGGGGGGGGGCCCCGCCCGCCATTTTCCCCTCTCAGGGCACGGCCCCGCCTCCCCCCCGGCGCGTTCCTGGCAGGCCCCGCCTCCCCCCCGGCGCCGGGAGCTCGCGGTCACCCCCGGTCATCGCGTCCCAGCCTGGTCCCGACCCGCTTTTCCAGCCTGGCGCTGCCCAAACCAAGCTAAGCTGGAAGCCAGCGAGGCGGCTGGAGACCGTATTGCAGCCCTCTTTCTTATTCGTGTAGTTTGGTGCTTTTGGATTCAAGCAGGTTGTTGGCGCTTGATAAGTGGCGTGGCACTGGATTGCAAGCAGCATGCCGACTCTGGGGCTGTAAATAGTACAGCCATGACAGGAAAATTTGTAATAACGCTTGAGATTGTCTGTGCATGGCACGGGAACCGTGCAGCTGCCTCAGCTCCTGTCTCCTGAAGACGGGCATCCAAGCAGGAGATGAGGATGGGGAAGTCCCAGGCTGTTTCTTTGGTCTCGAGGCAGTGGTTGCTGCAGTAACTGAACTGAGCACAGACCTTCTGCTTTGCCCTGTGAGCGTGACAGAGTTGGGAGCTCCAGGTGAGCCCCGTTGCTCTCCCCAGGTGGTGTGTTGAGGCCTCACCTGGGACTTGTACAGACAGGAGTGATGTTGGGGGATGTTCCACAGCCAGCACCTCCCAAAACTAGCCCGCTGAGGTCACTGGATCAAGGGCCGTGGTTCCTTGGAGCAGGGCAGCAGTAAGTGCCCCCTGCCCCAGAACTTGCTCCCTGACCATGATGCAAATCCCTACACCCGCCTCCACCCTCTTCCTGGGAAGTGTCAGAGATGAAATGGGTGCTGTGGGTCAGCAGGAAACCTGGGTGCATCCGGGGAGGTGCAGGTGGGCTGAGTCATTGCCCACATCCCCTGCTCCCCCAAAAACCACCTGTGTTCCCTGGTGGGGAGCAAATTCCTGCTGTGCTTCTGGGCAAATGTGCTTTTTATTTTTGGATGAGTGTCTGGCCTGAAAGGGGGTTTGTGCACGAGGACTGGGAAGCTACAAGGTGTCTGCCAGGATCCCTGACCTCAGATTGTCCACCCAGTGCTGGGTCTGCATTTGCTGATGACTTTATTCATTCCTATTCCAGAGGATTGGCCTCTCTGGAGAGGGCACAGATGCTGTAGTCATCCTGGAAAAGACTCCTTTCCAGGAGGAGAAGATCCCAGACCTGCTGAAGAAGCCCATGAATGCAGAGCTGCAGATGCACAATGACATTTACTGCACGTTCTACCTGAGCCCTCCCCCGGAGCTGAGCGGTGAGTGCCCTCAGCCCTGCTCAGGGATCCTGGTGTCTCAGGATCCCTGTGAGGGCAGCTGGCATGCCAGGATGTGGTTCCTGCCCATTCCAGGGGGAGGATGCAGTGAGATGGGCGAGTGCCACAGCTGGATGTGGCTGTGCTACCCCCGTTGTGGTTTAGGGACAGCAGCACACCTGGTCCAGGTGGGGAGGTCAGTGGGTTATTGCCAAGCTGAAGGCAGTGTCTTATTCCTAGGCTTTGAATGCTGCCCCATTTTGTCCCCTTTTTCCCATGTTCTGGACATGTGGCTCAGCTGGTGAGGCTCTGAGTGGCCGTTGCTTGATGACCTTGAGGTGAAGGTGCAGAAAGGCTCTCTGTGGGTATTAGTCAGTGCTCTTACTTGGGTAAGAGTTGTCTCCTTCCAGAATATTTCTCTTGAAAACAGTCTGCAGGGCACATGCAGCTGCTTCTCGTCCCAAGGTAGCATCTCATGGGCTTTTTTGTCACCTGCTAACGACAGGCAGCTTGTGTTTGGGGGAGGATTTAAGTGCTGGTAGCCTCGAGTGCTGGGGCAGATGAGCCCCATCCCCCTGCTGATTTCACACACCTCTGTGTTATAAAACTGTTAATAACCAAGTGTGACAAGGATAGATGGGCAGGTTGGGGAGCTGCAGTGAAAGACTCTCGCCCTGCAGAGGGGACTCTGGTCCCAGTGGAAAAGTGTCCTGCAGTGCTGGTGCTTTCCAGGGCTGGTCTTTGGGCACTTCAGTTTAATCACAGAATCCCAGACTGTTTTGGGTTGGAAAGGACCTTAAAGCCCATCTCGTTCCACCCCACTGCTATGGGCAGGGACACCCTCCATTATCCCAGGTTGCTCCAAGCCCTGTCCAACCTGGCCTTGGGCACTTCCAGGGGTGGGGCAGCCACAGCTTCTCTGGGCACCCTGTGCCAGGGCCTGACCACCCTCACAGGGAACAATTCCTTCCCAATATCCCATCCATCCCTGCCCTGTGGCAGTGGGAAGCCATTCCCTGTGTCCTGTCCCTCCATCCCTTGTCCCCAGTCCCTCTCCAGCTCTCCTGGAGCCCCTTTAGGCCCTGGCAGGGGCTCTAAAGTCTCCCCAGAGCCTTCTCCTTTCCAGGCTGAACACCCCTGTCTCTCCCATCCTGTCTCCATGGCAGAGCTGCTGCAGTCCTCAGAGCATCTCCATGGCCTTCTCTGGACTTGCTCCAGTGGCTCCATGTTCTTCTTGTGCTGAGGACCCCAGAGCTGGAGGCAGCTCTGCAGGTGGGGTCTCACCTGAGCAGAGCAGTCACTTTCCATGATTAATTCCATGTAAATGCTGGTATATATTTAAATTCCAGAAGCGCAGTGATAAATTCCACGTCAATGCTTTCATAAACACAATAACAGCCAAACAGGTTTAATAGTCAAAATTAATTCTAGTGCCTTAACTAAGACATTATTGCAGTGCCAGGTTAAATTTTCAGGATGTTTGATGTGCTTTCCCCAAAATGCTCTTGTTTTAGCTCTGTTCCCATGGTGTAGGAGGAAGCACTGTCTGGATTTGTCAGCTTGAGTTGTGCAAAACTCCTTTTCTCCTGTGAAGGACTCGAAATAAAAGATTTTATTGTTACAGTGAGTTTCAGTCTGAGGGAAACACCGTAACACCACGGGTGTTGTCCAGCTCGGACGGCTGCTTTATTCCAGCTCGATGGGAGTTGCAGTGATTCCCACCAGGTGGCATTGCAAGACTGAAATCCCCTGGGCTCAGCTGTGCCGGCCTTCGCCTTCCTTGCAGCACTTTGCTGCAGCCCTGTGTAACTCCACACTACTCTGATGACAGAATTCCTGACTTTATTTAAGGCTTATGCCAGGTGTGAAACCCCTCCTGCACGTTTGAATCGGGGAGAAGCCTCTGGCTTTCTTCTGCCAAGCTTTAGCTTTTTAATGACTTTTAAATGCATCTTTAAAAGGTATTTGCAGAAATATTACCCTGTGGTGCATCTTTGCTTCCCACCCCTCTCCTTGACACCCTTCAGCTCGCTCTCCAGACGCTCTGAGTCAGAGTGGAGAGGAAGGAGACTTCTCCTTTTGAAGCAATTAGCAGCAAATAGGTGTTCAGTGGGCACATTGCATGAACTGCTGGTGAGTAGCTGGGCTGGCAGTGGGGAAACAGCCCTGTGTGACAGGAGGGGAAGGAAATTACACTTTGGAGCTGAGTCATGGACCAAGGATGTAGTTGACATGAGGAATGCAGCTTCAAAACCTAAACAGGAGGAATTGCCTGTAAAGCTGCAGTCAGGATTTGACTGACCTGGGATATTGAGTGTTAATGTGGAGATGCAGGGAGCCCTTGCACAGGGTCTGTTTGCTCTTTGGTTGCAGGGTTAGAGTTACAGGCTTTTGTCTCCTGGTTCTTGCAAGTTTGCACTTGGGTATAAGATACAGTAAAATATTTTGTAGAAAAGGCCAGACTTTAGTATTAAGCAGTTAATGGAACCATCCTGTGTCATAGTGTTGTGCGATGAAGGAGTTCACCTAGGGATTTCACAGCACCTTGGGCAGCTGAGCCCTGCCATGTTCAGCTTCTTGCTTTCTGAGGTAAGATAGACCTCGAGACGGAGGAAGTGGTGACTGTGGGTGGCTCATGCTGATGCTGTGAGGAGCTGCTTCCTGAGCCTGTTCTCAATGCTGTCTCTGGTCCCAGGTCCCTGGGGCTCTTCATTCAGCTCGAGTTTCTTACAGCTGAAAGCGGAGACTTCCTTCTTTCCCCACCTCGGTGTTGCAGAGAGTCAGGTGCTGCTCCCTCTGCACAGTCAAGCCAGCACAGGCCCCAGGCAACGACTTGTTTGTGTGGTGGCACAGGGCAAAGGAGGCCAAACAAAAGGGAAAGGGAGGCCAAAGCACCTTACTTGAGTAAATGACTCCCCTCCTCATGACCTCGAAAGAGACATTTCACTCAGGGAAAATGATTTTTGCTCTGATGAGATTTTTAGGTCTGAGAGCACACCGGTGTGAATGTAGCACTAGATGAATCTTACTCATCTCATTGATTTTACTGCACATGTCAAGGCTAAAATTGGAATTAACATTTGCAAACAAGCCAGTGATGGTCAGTTTGTCTAAAGGGCAACCCAAACCCCTGGAGTGAGGAGAGGGGACTATGTGAATTTTTGGGGAGTAGTGTGTCAGAGCTGATGTGATTGTGCTGCTTCCAAAGGCAGGCATTAGCAACTTACTTTAAGGCCACTTTCTGGATGTTGCCTTGTTTTAAGAGGCAGCTTAAGCTTAGATGTGAGAGGAACCCCCAGCCTTGGCTTTCCCCTGCAGGGAGAGCAAGGGCTGATTTCACACAATGGGAAACATTTTCCTACTGACAAAGGTTGGATTGCAAAAGGCAGATGGTTCAATATACACATTCCCTGATAACATCCAGCTCCTCACACCCATTTGCCAAGGAGAGCTTGATATTTGTGGCAAAACAGTCTCTTCATCCTAGCTTCTGTGGGACTGTGTTTCTCCAAAGCCGTGCTGGTGTGATTTAAGGGCTCTTATCAGTCCTCTAAGGAGTCTTGGCTGCAGGCTGAGGCATATTAAAAACATCTTAAACACAATGGGAGAAGCTCTGGCTGCATTGCTCCAACATGGGGTTGAAAAATTGTGGGAAAAATGGGAGAGTGTGGAAGGAAAGTTTTCAGTCATGGAGGGAGCAATCCGTGTCTGGAAGAGTCTGTTTTCAGACAGCAAGGAGCTGGAGAAACTTGCAGGAGCTGCAGTGGGAAGGCTGGTTCTTCTCCCTGCATTTCCATGCTCTGGCTGCCTCTGGGGCTCTTGCCCAGCCAAGAAAACTTCTTGCATTTACACTTAAAAAAAAAAAAGTTTGAGCCTGAAGCTGTGGGAGTGTATGGGGTGGTTTCGAGGATGGTGGGGGTTGTCACTGTGCTTTGCTCTGTTTTTGCAGGGGTGGTAAACTGCAACTTTCCTCTTTGCAGTGCCTATTGCAGCTGAGCCCCCCAAGTTCTCCTGGCATGAGCCCCAGGGGCCAGGCAGCCTTGGCTGAGTCCCTGGCAGCATGCTTGCTGGCATGTGCTGGCCTTGGAGACTGTGAGTTCTTGCAGGCTTTATCCTTTGCAGCTTTAATTCATTCACTAAAGAGAGTCCCAGCTGTCTGGGACAAAGCTGTGGGCATACCTGGCTCGGGCTGGGTTGGAATCCAGTGTTCCCATGTGACCCCTGTGCAGTTGTGATTGTAAAACAAAATCAAGTATTCATGCAGTGAGGGAGGTTGTATGTTATGTATTTACTTAGGGCATTATATATTTAGTTAAGGCTGCATCCAAGGCACTGTCTTCCCACCTAATCATGGGAAGACAGCCCAGAGCTGGGTACAGCAGGAACAAGGCTTTCAGAGGAAAAGAAAACCTGCAAGAGCACAAATGTTGACCTGTTTGTTGTTTCTTGTCCTTGGCACCTTTCTGCTCTTGATGGTCAGGTTGATTAGGGAGCTTATAAACCAAAGCTTGCTTCCTGGTAGCAAAGAGAGGAAAAAGCAGGTTGTGCCTGCCCTGTGTGCTTTTCCTGGCTCCCTGGCAGGGTTAAATCTGTCTAAAACAGGCTGGCAGTAGGTGTTAATGCTGCAGTGGGGTGGGAGAAGAGAGTGTGAGGCCTCTGCTCATTGGTGTGCTGAGCTGGAGGGGCATTTTGGCAGAAGCTGGGGACAGTGGGGCACAGAAGGGGATGAGGCATCATTAGTGAGCTTAGTGTGCCTTTTCCTACCTCCATGAGCTCTCTCTGCTTCATGTTTCATTCTCTCCTCCTGACAAGAGCTGCCTACAGCCCTTTTTTTCTTAAATTCCCCAAATAGTGTTTTGATTTTTCTTCTCTTGGGTTGTGTTTTCCTCTCTTGTTTTTAGCAGGAGAGGGGAGAAGTGTGTGTGTGTCTGGTCAATCTGAGCCTCCTTTTCACAGTGCTGGGAAGCTGCCCAGGAGGTGTTTCCCCTCAAATGCCCCTCATAGAGTGAGCAGCCTGGACAGTTGTTCTCTGCCTCCTGCTCATCCAGGTTCCTTCAATTAAACCTCCTGGCTTTTTATAACCTGCAGTTAGTTGATGGTCAGCCCTGTCTTCCAGAAGAAACCACAGCTGCTCCATGGTGGCCCCAGGCTGGTGTTCAGGAACAGGCTGGCTGATGTGACTCAGATGTGAGCAGAGACAATCCCTGGTGCTTCAGCCAGCTTAGAAACCCACATCACGTGTCCAGCAGTTCCCTGTCCCCGTTTCCAGGCCAGGGCAGGTTTTTGGTGCCCCACAGCCTACGTGCTGCTCCAGTGCACGTGGAGCCTGCCAGGAGCAGACTTGGAAACCGGAGTGTGGCCCCCTGCCAGCGCTGGAAGGATTTTGGGGCGAGCCTGGTCTCGCTGTGGATGTGTCCTGTGGCTGAGCCCGGGCTCATCTGTGACTTTGCATCCTGTATGCAGCTCCTAAGGACTTCAGGCTCTGAGCAGGTATCAAACAGTCTCTCTGGCTGTGGTGATTGATGCTAATTAGCATCGCTGGGACATTTTGGGGTTGATGAGACCTTTAGAAGGGAAATAATCATAAGTGAGCCACAGCCTTTCTCGTGCCTCCTCTTCCAAACATCTGCTCAGCTGCAGATTAAGGAGTTCTCTGTTCTCTCATTTAAAGCACCCTGAGTTCTCTCCCTGCCATGAGCAGCCACCCCCAAACTGGGGATGTGCCAGTGAAGCCATTATGGGTCCCCTGCACCTCCACACACCGTGGTTAGCACCACCCAGCACTGAGGGGCTTCTGCTGCAGTCCGTGCTCTATTTTTGGGGTATAAAATCAAATTGTGAAAGTTTCAGCCTGAGGCTGGCTGTGGTATTTTATCTTTTGCCTTTTTTGTTTTCTCCCCAGTGCTTTGCTGATCTTTTTAAGTGAGAACTACAGCCTTTTTTTTTCCTTTGGTATTACATCATCCTGTTAGAAGTGCTAATTGAGTCCTGGAAAACAACCTTGTTTGAACATGTGTATGGTGGGAATCAGACCAGATTGCCCTTGTGGTTTGCATTTTCATATTTCATGTTACCAGCATTTTCCTGTGGATTTCATTAAGCTGGGCTTGGCATGGAATGAAAAGGCAGAGTCTCTCAAATTGTGCAGTGCTGACCTTAAAAAAACAGAAAGCAGAAAACTAAAAAAGACTTAAACCATCCTAAATCCTGGCTCTGGGAACAAATAGGTGTTTATATTCAGTGTCTAGCTAGCCTCTATACATACTTAAGGCATGAAGCACAACTTTGGTGCCCTGGTGTGTGTGCAGCCCATGGTTTTCTGTGGCAGACCTTGGGCACACACTGCAGCATCCACAGTGCCCTGGCCACTCGTCTCAGTCTGGTCTGCCTGGGGTTTGCCCAGGCTCATGGGGCTTTTCTCCTTCCTGCACTGAAGTTCATAGCAGCTCTGTGTCAGCTGGGAAGGCAGAGACACTCCTGTGCTCTTGAAGCACCTTGGAGTTGTGGCAGGCTCTGTATCTCACATCCAGTCTTGGCCAAAGACTGATGTTTCCTGTGTGTTCTGGCCCTGTGGGTAGGATTTACTGCTGCTGACATCACAGCTGCCAAGTTAGCAAGGTGAGCACTTGCATCCTGTTTAATGCCACAGAAATTGTGCAGCAAAGTTCTAATCTTGAGGCAAACAGAAGATGTTTACTTTTTGCCCAGGTAAATGATAAAATGCTTTTTGTGGGCAGGGTGTCACTCAGCCCTCTTCCCTTGGCTCATCCTGAGCTGTGTTGACCTATCAGCTCATGTTGTTTGCTCTGGATCTGTCCCTGTGCCCTTGACTTCTTTGCCTCCTGTACTTGGGGCTCGAGGCCAAGCACTCTGGCTGAGCTCTGGGAAGAAGCTGCTCCTTGGAGTTCATCTGGGTTTGTGGCTGGATGAAGTTGCTGGGTGCGCCCTGTGAGCTTTGGTTTTAAATATGAGGAAGATGTGTCTCTGTCCCCAGGGTCGTGTTTCTGTCCTGGTTGTTGACTGCACATAAACACTGCCCTGGGAGCCCCACCTCTGCCCCAATGTTGCTAACAGACCTGAAAGAGTGAGTGTGGAAAAACTCAGACAGCAAACTCCTCCACCTGAACTGGAAAGACAGGCCCTGGCTGTGCCATTGGCTTTTTCTTCCTCCAGAAAAGCAGCGGCAGTGTGGGAGGTTAAAGCACTTGTTTGCTTTCCATGTCCACTCTTCCTCACCCTCTCTTCAAAATGTCTTAGTGTGGCATTTTTTGGAAGGGAAAACAGATTTTTTGGGGACTGAAGGAAGCAATGTGGGTGGTAACTTGGTCAATATTTTTGTTCCTAGAGATCAAAGCCACAGTGGTGTACCCTGCCACGGAGAAACACATCCAGAAATACCTCCGTCAGGAAGTGCACCTTATCCGTGAAACCTGGGAGGATTATAAGAGCATAACCCTGCCCTTCATCCAGTCCCAGAGCTTCAGCATCCAGGTATGGGTACTACACCCTCTCCTGCAGACACAGATGTCTTTGGTCTCCTCTGTCAAAACACTGCTGTCAGAAGGCTCCTCTGAAGCCCGGGCTGGAGAGCTGGGAGTGTTCTGCCCCATCTCCCTGTTGGTCAGCTCCATGGTGTTGTTCCCTTTTATTTGGTTGGCTGGGATATCCTTTTCCATCTTTGCAGAAACACGTTTGCCTCGGAGCTGTACTCCCAAGTTGCCTTTCCCAAGGTTTCTGGAGAAATTCTGAGGTTTTTCCTCCTTTCCAAGGGTATTTTCCTGGGTGTTGGTGCTGTTCACTGGTCTTCTTAGGAGTCTCTGGGTTGTTGTGGAAGTGGAAAGGCACATACTGTGCTTGGATTCCTGCATCACAACTCAATCCTCCTGCCATTCAGCCCCTCAGTCCATATTCCTTGTGGTGAAGCTGTTACTTTTAGTGTCCTACTTGCCCCAGGCAGCCCCACCTTTTTCCTTGGCTTTATCCTTTTTGTCTGTTGCTCTCCCTTTCTTTCTCCTTTAGAGACCAAAGGAATAAAAGTCTGTAGGGATTGATTCATGATAGCCTTTGCAGAAGGGGGAAGAAACCAAATCCTAGGGCTGCTGAGGCTCTCCATTAAAAATAACTCCCTTAAACTAACCAGGAGCCTTGGATGCCCCCCCTGCCCCTTTCCTCATCTTTTCTGCTGCCTTAAACTGCAGCATTTATTAGCTGGCAAAAGGCCACAGCCTGCATGGAATAGTTTTTCTGTGCTATGCTCCCAAATCTCTTAAGTTTCCTGGTATAGCAGCAACCTTCAGGAATTGCTTGAGCCCTCACTCTGCTTCTTCCCCAAATGCTTGTCAGCTGGTTTCAGTACATGGCAACATATTCCTGGTGACCATCAGGAGCATCTGCTGAGAAATCGTGGTCAGCATGGTCAGTCCTTGACCTCTGGGATTTAATCATGCTGTTCCTTGTCTTTATCCAACTGGTTTTGCTGAGTAGAAGGGGAAATGTGAGGGGTAGCAGAAATATCAGGTGACTACAGAGGCATCTGTGTTTCCTCCTGGAGGATACAAAGTGTGGATGCTTCAGGATAATGGTTTTATTGTAGTGCCAGTCCCTGGACATGTGTTGTGCTTGCTGGGAGCAGCAGGAGCAGTCAGCCAAAGACCTGCCCATCACGAGGCAGCCTTGGGTTTAAAATTCAGCTCATCTGATCAGTGAACTTATTTAGGGCACTGACAGCTTGGCACTTGTGATCAGAGCAGGCATAAAAACCCCAACAAAAGGCAAATGTCCATTTTCTGTTGAGCTTTCCTCCTGGGGTTACAGAGCAGAATGAGCTTGTGCTGTGCTTTCCAGAATCACTTGAAAAATCTAATCTCTTAGAGGATGTTAAGAAGAAAAGATAGCAATTTAAGTAAAAAAACCCAGACCAAGGGAGGAGAAGTAGTTTCTTCCCTCCAGATATATTCAGGTCAGTTGTCAGTGATCCTAAGTGTTGATTAAATTAATTAAACTCCTGATGGATTTCCCCAGAGGTGTCTGGTGTGCACAGCATCACCATCCCAGCTCATTTGGTGTATTTGTGAAACTGCTTGCACCTTTCCTACCCACCTGGGGCAGCCAGAATATTTCAGACCTATATTTGGTGGGGAAGATAATGTTTCCAAACATTTTCAGTTTCTAAGCTTTAGCAATTTCCAGCTGCCTTGTGTTACCTTCCAGGGATCTGGCTGAGTACTCTCTTGCCAGTCCAATACTTAAGCTAGGCTTAACCCTGAGCATAACATGCATTTTGGAGATGTAAAGAAGGATGCTGGAGCTGAAACTGGGAGCCAGGGAGAGTAAAGATGCTTTTCTCTGGTCTTACTCTGCCACTTATCCCTGGTGTCTTCCATTTCCACAACTCTTCTCTGAATGGTGCTTTGCCTTGCAGGAGGAGCACGGGGGGATAACCAGAGCAGGGATTACAGGCAGGCTGGAGGCTGGAACCTTCAGTATGGAAGAAGAAGAGTGGTGAGCTGTTTTCTAATCAGCCAGGGAGCCAAGAGACCTGCACTGCCCAAAAAAACACAGGCCTTTCATATCCCTGCAGAGAGCTGCCAGCAGCCAGAGCCACATCTAACTCTGCTCCTTCCTCTTTGAATAGGGAACAAAATCGCTGAGTTCCCTTCCCAGACCTGGTTGTAAAGATTTTGCTGCAGCCTGGGGGGGGTAAAAAAGATGTAAACAGCCCCATGGTGCTGCAAGAGGTGTGTGCTGAGCCCCACAAGAGCTGGGTTCCAGTGCTTTTTACTGAAGTCCTCATAGTATTCTGGCGTTTATTGGTGGTTGAAGTGTTTTATGGCTGATGAATTACAAATTATATCTTAAAATAAATTTTTTAAAAAATATGTTCTAGTTGCAGAGAATGTGCAGTAATCTATGAGCTTGGGCTGAATGCACCTGAGATGTTGGGTTTTTATTCTTTGCTGATTTATAGATCATGTATTTCTCTTTCAGTGGGTGTATAATATCTTGGAGAAGAAAGCTGAGGCTGATCGAATCGTCCATGAAAATCCAGATCCTTCCAATGGCTTTGTTCTGGTTCCAGATTTGAAGTGGAATCAAAACCAGGTTGGTTTGCTCCTCTAATGCTGCCTGTCTGAAGGTAATCCAGAGGAAATATCCACTTTCAGACTACTAAGAGCACCCTGAGAGAGTCTGAGTGGGTTTCTGTGCACACTGTTGTTAGTAATGACATTGCCAGGGCCTTTTAGCATGAGCTGATTGGGGATGCTGCAGACTCAGGCTGTTCTCTCTGCTGCTGAGATGTATTTATTAGGTTCACTTTCACTTGTCTGTATCAGCCCAAATGTTGTCAGGATGTGTTTGAACCAAAATCCTGTGTATTTGTTCTGCTGAACTTGTCTGAGTGGTGGGGGGGTTTTTTGTGTTTTTTTTTTTTCAAGCCTTGACTTGAGGTGCAAACCAGGCAGCTGTGTTGTCCTTTGGTTGCTGCAATTAACTTTCCTCCACAGTGTTAAACAGATGGTTCTTGGCTAATGAGCAGCTGCTTTACCCCTTGTGGGAGTGGCCACTTAGTGAAAGTGATTTTTAAGACCAGGCTGTAATCCTAAATTGAGAATTAGTCCTTGAGTTCCAGCTCCCTTTCGTGCTTTAAATTTGGGGAGGTGAAACTCCATACACACACCCCTCCCTTGAAGTTGGTGGCATCAAAAAAAGTCCCCATCATATTTCTGATCATATGCTTCTGCAGGGGGCACGTGGGGAGAGTTGCTGTATGATTAAGACTTAGAAATGGAAACAAAACTTGAAAAAAAATGGGAACACAAGCCTGCTGGGGGGCAGCTCCATCCTGTGTGTCTGTGAAGGGGACAGCTGTTTGTGGTGCAGAGCTGAGTTGTCTTGGGGAGTGACAGGGGATTCCCTGCAGGGTAGTGTCTGCTCCCCGTGAATTCCTTGCACATCACTCCAAAAATCCCCTGTCAAGTGGTGGTAGAGTAACTAAGCTCGAATTTCCACTTGATCACCAGAGACACAACCTTCTTCCTGATGAGATTTTGCAGCACAGGTGATACATGTCCAGCTTGAAGGATGTGCCCTGTTCAGTGCCCTCCCAGTGGGGCAATATTTAGGGATCCTAAAACATGCAGCATGTTGTCCCTTTCCTGGCTGTGAGCAAAGCCTCGGTGGAAATCCTTGTGGGCTGCAACTAAGCTTTGCAACTCACATCAGGATTGGGCTAAAATCATAGATGGGCTAAAATTTGTGCTGTGGCTTTCTCCAGAGATCTGCTGCATCCACATCTCCCAGCTGGCATGGTCAGGGAGTGCCTCAGTAGTAGGATTTGTCCTCAGGGGAAGTTTACCCATATTCCCATCTCCTCTTGGAGTGCTGAACAGGATCTCCTGGACTTCTCCACAACTGCTGGGCTGCTGTCTGCACCCCAGACATCCCTGGAGCTATCCAGGCCCTTTGCACTGCTAATCTCCTTCCCAGGCAGGCGAGACAGCATCCCAGGAAGGGTTGTCAGCTTTGCCTTGGAGCCAAGGAATTTCTTCTTGGCTGTGGGTGGCACTGGGCCAGAGCTGATCTCAACAGCCCTGGGGCAGCCCACGAGCACTGGTTCCTTCTGCCATATCCCACCTGCCAGGCAAGGCTGCTGAATGAAATCAGGGAAGTGAGATGCAGCTCCCAGCAGGACTCTCCAAGCCCTCCCTCAGAAGTCCTTTCAGCACTGTGGCCTCACACTCCTTGAGTTTCTGGCCCACAAATCCTGTGAATTCACCTGCAATTATTTCAAGCTAATGGATGGGGGGAAAATTTCTCTTTAGCACTTAGAAGGCTGAGGCCAGCAGATTTCAGGGTGCTGCTGCCCAACCTTGGTAATGGTTTGAGTTGGTTTCTTGGGGTGTTTTTAATTTTTTTTTTTAATTTTTTGGTATTTTTTTTTTCCTTCCACAACTTTTGAGTTGGTTTCAAATCTGCAGGAGCCCTGAGGCGTTGCCTGAAGCGATGCCTGGCATGACATCATTCCAGGCCTTTTTAGCAACAGGCTTGTTTGTTTCAAACAGCAACATGCAGATGTTGTTCTAAGGAGAAGAGCTGTTTGCTTTTCCTCCCACCAGCCAGTTTTTTTAAAAAGAGCACAGGCTGATACACGGTCTTCTTCTGGAGCTGTGCATGGGAATCAAATGGAACCATGAGCATGGCTGTGCTGGCTGGGTGCAGGAACAGCTCTCTGCTTCAAGAGCCCTGTGACAGGTCCTGAGAGCATCCTTTGACACGAGCATATTTTTCCAAAGAGCTGCATTGGGTTTCTCACAGCCCTGAAGAGATCTGCTGAGTCTCAAATATCCAAACCCTTTGCTTTCCAGTGTTTATATTAGAAAGTCACTAACTGAGCTGAAGGAGACTGGGATTTTTATTGTTACTTTTTAAAGTGTAATGGTCCACGACTTCGTGTTGTGTTAAACATTGAATGCGCTGAGTGCTTTGGGGGATGCCACAGATTCGTCTGAGAGCTGCTCAAAGGACATTTTAACTGCCCTGGGTTAGCACAGTGACCAATTAGGTCTTGAAAATTGCTTTTTATAGAACTGATGTGACTCAAAAGTGGCCAGTTGTTTGCACAGTGGAAAAGTAGAGCTTATCACTGGGAGAAATTTTCAGTTTCAGTTCCACTGTGGTTCACTGTAAATGCTCGTCTGAGCGTGCTGCACATCAGCTGTCACTGAGAAGCCTGTGGGGTGTGCATGGGGGGATGCTGGCAGATCCCCAGGCTTCTGGCTGGGGCATCACTGACCCCACATATCTGGATGGGCCTGGTCTCCAGCCTCAGTCACACAGAGAAAGCATTTTTGAGATGCTCAGGGAGATGTGAATGTGGAAGGGCAGCACCAAGCACAGTGGAGGGCTGGTCACTCCATCTGCCTCTAAAGCTGAGAAGGCATTTATGATCCTACTGTTTGTGGGTTGGGATGGGGCTGTTCTCTTCTGGTCATTTCTGGACAAAACCCAGTTTCTCCAGAAAAATGCTTTGAGGTGCAGTGGGATTGTGGGTGAGCACATCCCATACTGGGAGATTCAGCCCAGTGTGAGTGTTGAGGACAAGTATCCCTGTGTAACACAAGAATCCCTGTATAGCACAAATATCCCTGTGTGGCACAAGAATCCTTATATAACACAAGTATCCCTGTATAGCACAAATATCCCTGTGTGGCACAAGAATCCCTGTGTGGCACAAGGATCCCTATATAGCACAAGGATCCCTGTATAACAAATATCCCTGTGTGGCACAAGGATCCCTATATAGCACAAGGATCCCTGTATAACAAATATCCCTGTGTGGCACAAGGATCCCTGTATAACAAATATCCCTGCATGGCACAAGGATCCCTGTATAACAAATATCTCCGTGTGGCACAAGGATCCCTGTATAACAAATATCCCTG
>VZTR01004715.1:285216-295828 GCA_013400775.1 Chaetops frenatus | reverse complement strand
CCCCGGGTCCGCCTGTCCAAAGCGGCTTTGCGAGGCGGGGGGTGCTGAGCAAAAGAAGAAGGGTGGGAAGCAAAGCCCCGGTGTTTTCTGGGGGGCTGGAGGGCTTGGAGGGGGACACCCCGCGCTGGAAGGGCGCAGGGCAGGGCAGGAGCGCTGCCCCCCTGGCGGCTCCCCGGCAGGGTTGGCATGGGGGGTGCAGACTGGGGATATGGGGGTACTCCCCGTTAACCCCAGCTCGGACCCCGACCGGTGCATCCCACGCCTTTGCCATCGATGTCCTGGCGAGCGCGGCACATCGGAAAGAGAGAAAGTGGCTTTGTTTTTACGTTTTGTGTGGTTTTAAAATTTTTATAATTATTATGATTATTTTTCTAATTAACGCAATTAATCAGTGCCTGAAGTGTGAGTAGCGGCGAGAGGAAAACCCCCGCTCTCCCAGTGCCATTCCATCTGCTGTCTCCCCATTCCCGGCAAAACAAACCCCCTCATCTCGCCGGGAAAAGACGGCCTTTGGCATCGCCCCTGCCCATGGCCACTCCCGGGGAAGGAGATCCCACCCCGACAGCTCCGGGAGGAGAGGGTCTGGCATCTCCCCATAGCACGGGCTGGGCTCGTTGCGATGGGTCTGGGTGGTTGGAATGCCCGGGATCCGGGATAAGGAAGGGAAAATCCTCCCGGAGGCCCTGGAAGGGGAGGACGTGCCCCGTGTGCAGCTCAGGACGGCATTGCTCTCGTGCGGACCAGCAGGCTGAGGAGGATTTCAGTGGTCTGAGCCTTTTTTTTCCCCATCCCTGAGCATCCTGTGACTGGTTGCTGGATGTGATCCAGTAGCCTGGTGATCCCAAAGGGGTCCCTGCCAATCCCCCACCCAAAGCTAGTGTGGACAGAGCTGCTGGGAGCGGGATCTGGGCATGTTCGTGCAGGATAAGCCCTGTCCCGTCCCACTCTGTGTGCCTTGAGCTCTCTTCTCCCACGGGACAGGATTATTCCCAGGGAGAGATGAGGATGCTTGCCCTGAGACAAGCAGGAAAATGACCAGCTGGACCTTTCCCCACTGATCTTTTCATGTCAGGTCTTTGCAGGGTGAACCAGTGGTGTTTTATTGTTCTGGGGAGTGGAGAACAAAGGAAAATTCTTCCTCTGGGTGTTTTTTTTTGAGTTCCTCAGCTCGGACACCATCTCTCCCATTGGATTGGTAGGGTGATGCCCGGTGGGTTGATGCTGGCTGCTTGGCAAGTCTGATCTCCATCTCTTGGTGAGATGAGCTGAGTAAAGTCTGAGTAAAGCAGAGCTTTTCAGGGAGCTCTGCTGAATTTCCTCATCTTTTCTGCTAGGCTCTCCCTCTGGGTGGTTCTGGAGGCAGGTGCTGGATTGCCCAGGCTCTGCTGGCTGTCTCTGCCAAGGGTGCCCGTGGGACAGACACCCCAGGCAGGACAAAGCCCTGGACTGGTGTTAGAACTGATGGTCCTAACGTGTGTCCAACGTTTAATGAACTCCTCATGTCACTGTAAGCCACAGGATGGGATCAACATGCTTAGCTGGACTCTCCCTAACCCCTGTCCCTAATTATCTGCATCATTAGAGGGCTGCTTGCTCATCCAGCTTCAGGCAGGGAGTTAATAGCAGCTACTCCAGCAAGACGCTGAATTCCAAGGAATAATGCCTCTGCAAATGTAAATATAAAAGGAGAAACTGACTGTGGACACTGATTTTTAGGCATGTCCACTATGGAGATCTACAAGTAGGGTGTGTTCCACAACTGGGATTGGAGCATCCTCCTGGAGGATCCACCCTGGAGGCAAAACACCCATTTCAAACTCGGGAGCAGCTGTACTGATGTCTACAAGCCTGTATATTTATAGCTTGTGTCATCCCCATGCTTGCAACCAGAGGTGCATCAGAGGTGGATGCCAGGCTGCAGGAATGCTGAGACCAGTGCCCTCCCCATGCCTGTGTTCAGGGGTTTTCAGCTGGTGGCAATTCTCAGGTTGAATCCTGCTAATTAATTATTTGGCAATATCTCTAAATCCAACGTATTCTGTTGTTTACTCTCTTTGATGAAGTGATGGTCCCATTACTTTAGCTTTGAATATTCCAGAGCTGATGGGGGCTGGCAGCATGGAATCTGCTTCTCCACAGCTTTCCCTATTGTGTGTTTAAAAAAAAAAAATTAAATTATGTTCTTTTCCCCCTTTCATTTTTTTTTTCTGGATGTAGCATGATGGCTGGATAAGGAGCAGGGATGTGGTCCTGTTCCTGCAGAGAGGGTGGCATCCTGGCTTCACCGGGGCCCCTCAGGGATCCCATCCCACTCTACCCATTCCAGGTTGAGANCCACCCCCTCTCCCCCCTCCCGGGTGGGCCCCCCCCCCCCCCCCCCCCATACACTGCCACCAGTTGCATTTTAGCTTTGGTTTTGCAGTGAGGAAAGGAAATGATTTGATGCTTTCATGCTGCTCGTTGCAACTTCTGGTTCTCTTTTTTTTTTGGTGTTTCTTAAGTTCCCGTCACTTTGCTTTCACACTTCTCTGTCCTCCAGCTGCGATCCTCGTGTTTATTGAGCTTTTTCTAGGAAAACCCTGTGTCTTCTTGGGAGGGAAGAGGAAAAAAAACCCAGTACTTGCTAATCTCTTGCTTTTCCAGCTCCTGACCTCTTGCATGTGACTGGGGTTGGGCTGGAAAGTTGCCTTGGAGGAAGGAGAGAAAAGCACTTGGCTGTCAGGGAACGGAAAAACCAAAGGAGCCGCTCTCCATCCTGGTTTTCCTTCAGCCTGGCGGATGCTCGGAGCGGTTTCAGGCTGGCGCAGGCTGCGGCTGCTCTCCAGGATGTGTTTTGCCCTCTGCCGGAGTCCTGCGAGCTGCAGCCGCTGTCCGGGGCTGCGCCGGGGCGCGGATGGGAGCGGGACGGCCCCGGCCCCGGCCCCGGCCCCGGCCCCGGCCCCGCCCGGGAGGTGCGTGGGAGCGGGGCAGGGCTGCAGCCAGCGCTGCTCCCGGCTGCTCCCTGCCTGACACAGCCCTCTGGGGGAGCGGGGCCGTGCCCATCATCCCCTGTGCATCTGCCCTGCCATAAATTGCTCTGCTGGGATGTCCAGTGAAGGTGGGTTTGACCAACTGCTGCTCCCTGTCGCTCCACTCAGGGAAAACTGGAAGGGGCCGGGGACTCCCCACTGCGTCAGCTCCTTGCTGAGGACCTCCCAGTCCAAGCTGGGCTGGCAATCTCCATCGGCTCTTCCGTGCCATCCTGAGGATGTTGGGATGCTCCTGGACCATCATGGGATGCAGCCTGTGCTGGCAAGGGATGCTTGGAGGTGGGATGCAGTGGTCCCAAGGGATGGATGGTGTAGTGCTGAAGGAGGATTCCTGACACCACACCAGAAGCTAGATCCACAAATCTATGGAAGGATTTCTGCTCCTTTTTGGAGTTTTAGTTTCTTTTTATTGCGAGTCAGAACGACCCTAAATCACCAAACCGTGCCTGGATAGGACCAAGCAGGAAGCTGGCTCCCTTTCCCTTGCTTTTTGCAGGTTTAAAAACACATATCTGTGCTGAAATTTGGTTCTTCTCTTTAATCCTGGATCTGTGAAGGAGGCTTTAACCTGAGCTCACGCCGTTGGAATTCCCTGCTGCGCCAGGGAGAGGCTCCTTGCCTTCAATCGCTTCCAGATGCCATTCCCGTCCCGGCTCTTCCCCTTGCAAAATGTCTCCCCCAGCCCGCCGAAGCTTTCCCGGCCGGATTCGACAGCCCAATATCCGGCCAGGCTGAGTAAGCCGAGCCTTAATTTTTTAACCAGAGCTTGATGCCAGTGGCAGGAGGTTGGAACTCACCCCGTGGTGTTGCACAAGCCGGAGCCCCGGGGTGGATCCTCCGTCAGGGTCTGAGCTGCTTGCGACATCGGGTGGTTTTTAAATTTCTTTTAAAGTGGAGATAAATGAGCTGGAGGGATGGAGTTTAGGGCTTGGGCTCCCTTGCTGCACCCCCTGCCTGTGTTGCCAATGGGGCAGAGCTTCCCAGAGCCCTGAAATGGCAGGAAACTGAAGCAGGAGGGTGCTGAGCAAGATTTGAGGAGTCTTAAACACTGCTCTGGGGCTTTGCTGATGCTGTGTGCACCCAGCCAGCCCAGCATTCCCACCGTGGATCATAAAACACCCCTGGATGGGGCTTAAACCCCCAGCCCAGCAGCTCTGTGGCTGTTGGGCTCATCTGACTTCCCTGGCTTGTGGTCTGTGGGTGGGATTTTGTCCTGTCTGTGTTGGGAAGAGAGGAGAGCGCTGAAGCATTGAGGGGAGAAATGCAGTGGAAAGTGAGAAAAGAGAGAGCAAAATGCAGAGGTGGGGATGCAAGTGGACTTTGGGGATGCAAGACTGAACAGGACTAGGGTGTGGAAAGTGGGATGGTGTCAGAAATGAAGGGCAGTGAGGGCCTTTAGGGGTTAAATGTGATGCTGCCTTCGAACAAGGCGTCAGGAGCAGTGCCAAGGGCTGGGAAGTCCTTGGGCCCATCCCTGTGTGATCATCAGTGCCGCTTCCAAACCAAAAAATAGAAGGGGAAAAAAAAAAAAGAATCACAAAGAACTGTCTGTTTGGGCATATTCGGGCTCAACAGGTTTCGCTCCCGGGCGGGGTCTGGTATTTGGGGTGGGGGAGCTGAGGGTGGCCAAGAGCCTGGCTGTCAGAGCAGGCTCTTTATGCAACATAAAGATGTGATTTGTCCTCTGGAGTCTTAACCCCGGGCTCCTTTTCCACTGCCTTTTTTCTCGTGGGGCGACGGCGGCCCTCGAGGGCTTGGGTGGTGCAGGCAGGGTGGGAAGGGATGGGCAGCTCCTGTTGAAGGGCTGGGGTTGCTGAGGGGGATTTTCAGTTAAAAAACGGGTGAACAGAAGGTTTTGGAGCCTCGGCAGCACGTCATTAACCCCAGCACCTGCTCCTGCTGCCAAAGACCTGCACCCCCAGCACATTCAGCTTCTTCAGCATCCTCCTCCAGTGGTCCATCGGCATCTGCCCTGGAGCTGGGGCTTTCCCAGCCCCTTTGCTGCCTAATTAAAAACGTTGCTGCATAATCCCCCCTGCATTTACAAGTTAAATCGACAGATTACCTGTATTATGCAAATGCAGCTTTAAATCTTAATTATTTATTTGCATGGGGTGTCTGGAACTCAGCAGCATTAAGCCTGAGGATGCTGTTCTCTTGGAAGTGCAGACTTGTGCTAGGAAATGAACCCCAAACAGGCTTTTTTTTTTTGGTGTGGTGGGTGATGCTCAACACCCCAGCTTGAAAATATGTCTATTTTTTCCTTNNNTTCTTTTTTTTTTTTTTTTTTTTTTTTTTTGGGGTGGGGGGGTGGTTTTTGTGGGAGGTTCATCCTTGAATAGCAGTGGTTTATTTTTAGGTTGGTTGCTGCTTTGGATAATCCGGCTTGGCTGGGCAGCTTTGCTTTTCTTCCCATTCTCAGGGATTTGATAGAAATAGGTTTATTAAATTATTTTATTTTTAATAAAATAGTTTGATAAATTTAATAAATTATTAATAGAATTAAACACAGGGTGGAGGATTGATGTTCTGCTGGTGGTGGCCCTTTCATGCTGTCTTGGACAGGGAGCATCCACTGGGATGACCATTAGCAAAACCTCTTCCCAAAGTGTAATTCCCACACTGGAATTACACCTTTGGCTCGGCCAGTGGATGGTAGGGAAGCAGCTGGATTATCTCCCACTAAATACTTGCTGAATGAATAAGCTTCTGGTCCCGGGGCCACAGCGACTGGGGTGACGTGAGGGATGTGCCGGGCTTGGAAACACCTCGCTCGTGCCAACTGGAGACGTTTTCTCTGGAGGAGGATGAGCTCACCTGGATTTCATTCCCCTCCCAGCCTGGCTTTTGCTCTCTCCCCCCTCGGGAGGTAATTTTAACCGAGGGAGGCTGGCGCCGGCGATGGAGCCCCACAGGTCGGACGGAGGGACGGCTGCCTCGCTGCAGGTCTGGCGGGCACGAGGGCTCCCTCTCCCCCTCCCCTCTTCCAACAGCCCAGGGGGGATTTGGTCCTCGATGGGGAGGATGATGGTAGGAGGAATTTGGGGGCTCATCCCTGCCCTGTGTGTGTCCCCTCCTGCCAGGAGGCTCCTACACTGGGGCTGAGCCCCTCAAAGGGCCAGGTCTGGCTGGCTTTAGTCTTTAACTCAGGAAGGGGTGTGCCCTTCCCTTGGCTTTTGGTTTTCTTTTGCCCAAGGCCATGAGCATCCTGGAGGGAGATGTTGGGGAGTGGGCAGAAGGTGCCTTTTCCCCCCTCAAATTTGGAAATTGTTATTTAAATTATTAAACTGATAGGCAGGAGAGGAAACTGAGGTCAGCAACACAGCTGGAGAGGGAAAGGAGCAAAATCCAGCTTGTTTAGGGTTTCTTGAGGGGTCTGGGATATGCAACATTCATTTCCTGCCGGATGGGCTGAGCTGCCTGCGGCGAGTGGTGGAGACAGTGGCTCCTGACCTGCTGGATGCTGGAACCACGATGGGACTTTTCTGGACCTTGGGCTGGGAACGACCGATTGCGTTGGCTCATGGCAGGGAAACCGCTCGGGCGGCTGGGAAACAACCCCGGGAAGAGCGGCAGCAACCCAGCTCCTGGCTCTTCCAGTTGAGCTGGAAAGACCAGCTTAGGGCAAGACCTCGGATCCACCAGGATCCTGCCTGGCCCATGTGCTTTCAGGTATTGCAGTCTCCTGCTCATCCAGGGCTGCAGGATCCTCCTGGAACCCCCAGGCACCTCCAAGCATCCTCATCCTCATTTACACAGGCAGGGGCTGATGCTGTGCCAGGACATGCTTTAGCAGGAGCTCCCCAGGGAGAGCTTAACCTTGTTAGTGGATCCTATAATTCACAGCTCTAAATGAAAAGGCTCCTTGACAGAGGCAGCAATGTTGGATGCTCTGGTGGGTTCAGGGCTTCTGGGAAGACCCTGGTGCCAAACGTGAATTTTGTGGCCCCAAGTGCATCTGGTTTGGCTGCTGATTGCCCTGAGCCCTTGGGATTAATCACTCCCCAAGGCAAACGGCAATGGAAGGAGGAAGCAAAGGTTCTTTGGGTGGAGAGGGAAGATGTGACACTGGGATAGAGCCATGCCCGTCATCCCAGGGCATGTGCAGAAAGCCTGATCCCTGGTGAGAAGTATCCATGAGAAACCATCTCAGACTGCTGGCTGGTTTCCTTCCCCACCCCTCGGACAGGGATGTAACCCTCTTTGTTAAGTTAGTGGGATATTAAGAGGGGAACATACTGCGGGGAAGGCTTGCACCTCTCTCATCTCTGCTTTTTCTAGCTGGAGGAGATGGAGAGAGGTGAGGAAATCTCTGGCCCTTCAGAGCTTCCCCTTGGAAGCCCTTCCCTGCCAGGCTTAAGGAGCAGCTGAGAGAGAGGGGCTTGCCTTTCTCACCTCTATCACTGCCTCTTGCACAGAAATGAGCTGACATTCCTTCTCGTGTGGGTTTTTTTTTGGGAGAGCTGTGACTCCCATCACACCCCGTCCATCCCACTGGCACAGGGGGAAGAGCAAAGCTGGTGCCCGGGGGCTAACTGGGATAGCGGTGGGCTCGCTCCACCTGGCTGCCTCATTTCCCCCTGGCTGGGAACATTACTTGGAACGTGGAGCAGAGAGGCTTTCTCGGAGTGGCAGCACGGCAGGAGGGTTTCCGTGCTGGTGTGGTTTCTCAGCAGGGCTTTTCCTCCCCCAAATCATAAGGATATTACAGTGCTGGGCTAGGATGTGCAGTTTGGAAAATTTTGGGGGAAAAGACGCCAGAGACGCGGGGATGAGGGGTGTTCACTAGGCAGGAGGGCAGGAAAGCTGCATTCCTCTTTCCCTGGGAAAGGGCACCACTCATGTGGGGTCTTCCGAAAAGTCCGAGTGAGTCACGGAAGAGGATTCGGGTGTGAGACACCAAGAGGTGCCGGGGAAAGCTGCGGCGAGGTCCGCGCTCCGATCGGCCCCACCTCCTCCTTAAGAGCGGCTGAGAGCCCGGCCCTGGGGCTGCCGGTGCCGGCCGAGGTGGGTGGGAGGTGGGTGGCTTTTCGGAGAGCTCAGGCGTCTGTGCGACGTGTGCCGGCTCGCCGGGGCCCCGCTGCCGCTGCCCTGGGCCCGGCTCCGCTCGGCGCTCCGAGCTGCCCTGCCCGGGGATCCGCGGGGATCCGGGGATCCTCCGCAGGCCGATGGCTGCCCTGCCGCTCTGGGTGCCTGCAGCCCTAAGGATGTTCTCCCTTCTCCCTTTCCTAGGGGAAGAGAGGATGGCCCCGTAGATCCCGCCGAGCTCCTGCCTGCTCCGCCTGGACCAAGAGGACGGGCCGTGAGTAGCCGTGACTTGCTGCCAGCTTATCCCCGCCCTGCTGGGACTGCATTCAGCCTCTCCCGCTGCTGGGGATGCAGGAAAAAGTCTCCCTGGGATGGGAATCCTCCTCCCTGCGTGTGTTAATGGAGCGCTGAGGTGATACTGCGGGTGCAAAGTGATGGGCCGGATTATTTGCTGGGAATCTCTCTCTGTGCTGGTAGCTTGGGAGAAAAGAGCAGAGAAGAACCCAGGAGATTTGGGGCTGGCCAAATCGGGCTGTGGGGTTGCTCTGGGGGTTCCACTCCTCTGAACCTGGTGCAAAACAGGAAACGGAGGAGAAACCACGGGGCCAGGGAGTTAAGGTTGCTCGTGAGCCTTGCAAGGGGGTTGGTGACAGGGCAGCTTCTGGGCCCTGAAAATGAGACCTCCAGACTCAAAAGCCACTGGGACCAGGAGCTGCCTGCAGGATAACTCAGCCCTGGGGCTTGATATCCCTTAATTTCCCACCCCTTTTTTCAGAAGAGCTGTGGCATTGCTTGAGTTTGGGTTGGGGATGGGCTGGAGCATCTCCATGGTTTAGTTTTTACCTTCCAGAACTGTAAGGGCTCTCTGTGGATGTTCTGCCTGCTGGACATCCTGCCAGGAGAGCAAGGAGAGGCTGCCTGCACCCTGCCTGCACCCTGCCTGCACCCCCAGCTCACTGCCTCCCCCTATCTGCTGCTTTTTGGGGGGACTTAGCCCAAAACACGGGTGCAAAGCTGTGCTGCCAAAGCTGCTTCTGCTGTTGTTGCCTGCATCCCTGGGAGATCCCTGAGGATGGAGATACCAGAGAGCAAACACGGCAGCACTGAGGTGATGGTGGCACCAAAGGGGGGCTGGACAGGGCAGGTAGGAGAAGGCTGGATCGATGTCAGGGGTGAAATCCCACAGGTCACACTATCACTGCCCTCATCTCCTTAGCAGGGGCTTGGCACCCCATGGGTGGCTCTGCTCTCTTCAGCAGCTCAGCCATAACCTCCAGGTCCAGCTGCATACAGCAGGAAAGGGTCTTTATTTTAGTATTTTAAACAGCAGAAGAGTGATTGAAGCTATGTAATAAAAATAAGAATGTATAATCTCTAATATTGTAGCTTAAATATAGCCCACGATGGCCTGGGGTTACCCCAGAGCTGTGAGATGATCAGGAATACCCACACAGCTGGTGTTTTGGGGCTGTAGGAAGGGATTTGTGTCCCATCCCAGTGTGCTTTCTGCTTCAAGGACTGAAAAAAATAGAGGGGAAGAGGAGAGGACAGAGGTGGTGCTGGTCTGAATTGCTCTGGAGCACGTTAAAACCAACAGTGCCATGGGAAGGCAGAAGCAGCCCCTGGGTTTATCCTGAGGACCTGCCACTGTGGAAATACTTGTTGTACCTGAGCTTATTCGCTGTTGCCACCTTCAAAATTGCAGCCTGGTAATGGGTAAATGTTTTGTTAAGACTCACATGCCAGTGAGGGGTTGTTTTCCCTATCATAAATCTTTGGCTGGGTTATTGTGCGCCTGGGATACCACGGCAAAGGAAACAGTGCTGCCCTTCAGAGTAAGAGGCAATTAAGATTCCTTTAAAGATTCCTTTAAAGTGACTCGCAGGGCTCTTAAAATAGGATAAATGTGGGTATCAGTGCACTGGCCGGGCTCGCTCCACACCCTCTGTGGAGCTGTGCCCAGTGTCCAGTGGAGCTGATTTTTGCAGTGCTGTGTCCTCACGACCCTCTTCATCCCCCCAGCCCACAGCACTGCAGCTCTGGCTCTTGACATCGCTCTGCTCTGTGGTTTTTGGCACCCCTGGGACTCTCCCAGCATCCCAGGTCCCCCCTCAGCATCCCTTTTCCCCTGCCAGCATCCCCATCCCATGCAACATCTCTTGGAGGGGGCTCAGATCCAGACGCTGCTGCCTTTTGGGCTTGCAGTGGTGGTTATTGTGATCCCACAAGGATTTTCTTCCCAGCATGGAAAAAAAATTCCCCAAGCAGAGGGAGCTTGCAGCAGCTGGGGCGAGGAAGGTTTGGGATGCCAGGCTGGGGATTTGGGTGTGTTTGATGCTCTGCCAAGCCCAGGCAGTGCCTGCAGTTGGCTGGATCCTTTCCCTGCAGGATCGCCCCCGGCCGCCTCCCAGGTTGCGCTCAGGCTCTGGCACGCGATGTTTGTGCCGATGGTTGTGCCGGTGTTTGTGCCGGTGTTTGTGCCGATGGTTGTGCCGGTGTTTGTGCCGATGGTTGTGCCGGTGTTTGTGCCAATGGTTGTGCCGATGGTTGTGCCG
>VZTR01004715.1:253652-285135 GCA_013400775.1 Chaetops frenatus | reverse complement strand
ATGTTCGCTCTGATCTTTGTGGCGGTTCTTGTGCTCGTGGTTGTGCCGGTGTTTGTGCCAATGGTTGTGCCGGTGGTTGTGCCGGTGTTTGTGCCGGTGTTTGTGCCGATGGTTGTGCTGGTGCTTGTGCCGGTGGTTCTGCCGATGGTTGTGCCGATGGTTGTGCCAATGGTTGTGCCGGGGCAGGGCGTGGCCGGGCCAGCGTCGGGGGCGAGCCGGCATCTGCCAGGTTCCCCCGGCAATCCCAGCCCTACCACGTGCAGAACACCCGCGGGATGGGGGCTTGGGAGATCCTGGGGCTGTGAATGGCTTCTGGCACGGGGTTGGTCCTGGCTGCCGTACTCCAGGCACAGGTTTGGTCCCTGAAAGCTCTGTGTGCCTGGAAAGCTCGGGAGAGATGGTGTGGCTGGGACTGACGGGGTCCATGCTGTCCTGGCTGTCTGTCTGTCTGTCTGTCTCCCTTTGGTTCCCACTGCTGAGAGTGAATCCTTAGGGACTGCCAGTGCTTCTCTTCCTCGGGTGTTATCCAACTCTCCTCCAGTTAAAAATAAAAGTGTGGTTTTTTGGGATAAACTGTTGGAGATGCTTGTTTTTCAGTGAGCATCCTTCTTACCCAGGGAAGCTGGACCAGGCAGTGGGTGGCTCTGTGTCCCATGGCACGTGGGATGGGATGGTGGGAGCACAGGAGAGGTGTCCTTGCCTCGTGTCATGCTTTTCCCAATCCATAGGTTACCATGGAAACATAAAAGTACCAAGAGTTTTTGCTGCATGGCCTGCTGGTCCATGATGCTTTGCCAGGATGGTCCAGGATCACCATCCATCCATGCTGGGATGGTGTGGGAGAATTTAGAACCACTCTCCATATCTGCGCTTATTCCATGCCTTGAAATTCCTTTTTTTCCCTTTTTTTGGGCCGGGAGCAGCTTGGCAGGTGCTTGCTGCCACTCTGTGGATTGACATGACTTCAGTCTGGAAATGCTGGAGCCATTGAGGCCATTGTGGGGAGATGGGAATGGATGGATGGAGATGCAGGGATGAACTTCTCTGAGTTTCCCCCCAGCAGAAGGGTCGGTCCCTGTGGATGTTGCTGGCATCTCCCAGGGGACCTGGTGAAACTGGGAGGCAAAACCCTGCTCCAGGTCAGAGGTAGACAGGGAAACTCCATGAGGCTTGGACATGAGCTGCCTCTGCAGCATCCTGGGATGGGGCTTTCCCAGAACACGGGGTGGGGAAGGGAGTGGGAGAGGGGGAATGGGCCGTGGGGCTTTTGAATCCTTTGTGCACTGATAATCGCAGCCTGCGGTGCTGTGGGGGTGCATCCTCCAACATCAAAGAGGGGCTTTTCCAGTCACTCCTTGCAGGTGTGGGGAGCTGAATCCAGCTGGGACTTTCCCCCTGCTCCAGGGCTCGGTGGGGCAGGTGCTGCCCTGGACTGACCCTGGGGGAGCGAGGGTTGATCCCAACGAGTGCTGAGTCTGTCCCTGCCAGACAGGGCTGCTGCAGAACGGGATCCAGGGGGGATGTTGCGGTGAGGGGTCCCTGCTGGGGGATCTGAGGGATGCTGCATGGGCTGTGAGGGTGCTGTGATGGGACAGGGATGTTGTGGGGGCTGTGAGGGTGCTGCAGTGGCTTTGAGGATGCTGTGGGAGTTCTGAGGATGCTGTGATGGGACAGGAATAGTGCAGGGGGCTCAGAGGATGCTGTGATGGGACTGGGATACTCAGGGGGGCACTGGGGATGCTGTGGTGGGACAGGGATGCCAGTGAGAGGGGACTCTGAGGATGTTGTGGAGGACCAGGGATGTTGCAGGACAGGGGATGCTGTAGAAGGGCTCTGAGGAAGCTGTCAGACCAAGCTGCCATGGGGAGCTCTGAGGATGCTGTCATGAGACATGAGGGATACTCAGGGGGATCTGAGAGGATGCTGTGATGGGACAGGGATACTGCAGGCTCTGAGAATGCTGTGATGGGACATGGATACTCAGAGGGTGCTCTGAGGGTGCTGTGGTGGGACAGGAATACTCAGGGAGGCTCGAAGGATGCTGTGGGGGCTCGGAGGATACTGTGATGGGATGGAGATGCCAGTGGGAGGGGACTCTGAGGACATTGTGGGGAACCAGGGATGCTGCAGGGACAGGGACACTGCAGGACTGGGGATGCTGTGGGAGGGCTCTGAGGATGCTATGATGACACAGGGATACTCAGGGTGGGCTCTGAGGGTGCTGTGATGGGACAGAGGTCCTCAGAGGGACAGGGATGCTGTGGGAACCAGCAGGACCCTTTGGCATCGCTCCCTCCAGCAGCCCTATGAGGAAGATACAGAACCTAGCCCAAGGTGTTCAGACCTTCCTGCTTTTGGCAGCTGCTCTGGTTTGGGCTGTGGATCTGGGAGGGCTGTGGGGAGCTTGAACTCATTCCAGAGGCACCTTGGGTGTGGGGGCAGCCGGGTGTGCTCTGTTTTGCTCCGCATTCCCTGAATGGTTCACTAAACAATGTTCCTTCTCCTCGGGGATTATTAGCTATGTTTGCCTTAGATAAATTTTGTATCAGGCCCAGCTTGTGCATACAAGCCTGGGAAAAGATCATAAAGCTGTCAAAAAATATTATTTAAAAAAAGCTGGTATGTAAAGGCAAACATTGCGGGCAGAGCGGATTTTCCCGGTGGCTTCACTGGTGGGTGAAGTGCACTTGGTTGGGTGTTTTGGCACCCAAGGATGAAGCTGGGGAGTGAATTCGGTGCTAAAACCAGGTCCTGATGTCCAGCAGTTTCCCAGCCCTGGGCAAACAGGGGTACTCAGGCCCTCCAGGAGCATCCCTGGCCTCCAGCTGTGGCAGTGGATTTCCCCTCGGGGCTTTTGGGCCCAGTTTTGCTGAGAACAAAACTCCCCAGCAAGCACAAGCTGCTTTTTACCTTCTCTTAATTTTATGTTTTCCAAGCAAGTGTAACATGTAAAGGGGTGAGACCCCCACCACCAGTGCCTCCTCCCTTGAAGACCCAGCCAGGGGTTTCATCTTCCCAAGCAGGAGGGCCTTGTTGAGCCAGAAATATGGATGCAGGATGAGAGCCAGGGTGTAAGTTGGGATGGGGGGGTTGCTTCCTCTTTCTGTAGCCCCCAGGTGATGGTGGGGCACAATTATCCATGTTTTAGGAAGGAAAAGCGGTTCAGAGGGAGAGAGATGCTTTCCTAGGGGACCACCTCATCTGTCCCCATCCCTGTCTCCATCCCTCTGCTGTCCAATGGACACAATTTTCTTTTTCTAGTGTCCTGTCTCATTGCTTTTAGTGTGGTTTAGTTTTCTTTAATTGCTTTTTAATTGCCCTTCTTGCCCTTTTTAATTAATTGCTCTCCTGGCCTTTTAACTTCAGAAGTCCATGACAGGGAAGGGAAGAGCCTGGCTCTTGTGGGACCATCTTTGGTCCCATTTCTTCTCATTTTTTGCCCCCAAGCCCAGTGTTCTTGGCTGGCGGAGGCCGTGGCCTGGCCGGGCGGTTGGCAGGTGTCAGCTGTGGTGGTGGCACTTCCTTGGGCAGGGAGGGGGTGAGCTGGGTGCTCTCCCTCGCCAGGTGACTAATCCCTGGAGACTCTGATGGGCAGGCTCAGAGTGAGAGGCTGTTTGGATCGCCCAGCCCAGGCGTGCTCCTTCCCCCTTGGCTGGCATTTAGCACACCAAGTTAAAGACCTGGCTGGCTCCTGGGGCCGGGAGGAGCTCGGTTACCAAGTAGCAAAGCCAAGCCCAGCTCTGAGCCTGGCTTAGAGCAGGATTCACCCCGGGAGCAAAGCCTCCCCTGTACCCCAAAGCTTCTCCCACCTGGTAAGTTCATTTTCTGTCCTTGCCTTGTCCTGGTGGGACGGGACAGATCCGACCACGGCTCTTTGCTCCTTATTCCAGGAGCGAGAGGTTTCGAAGGAGGACAAAAGTGGCCCCGCTCCCCTGGGCAGCGTTGGTGTGGGCACTAAGCTCGCAGCACCTCCTTTCCCTGGGCCAGGATGGGTGAATCCAAGGCGTTGGAGGTTCCCCAAGTATGTGATGTTCTTTGGTTTGATCCTGCTTGGCTGCTCCTGTCCTTTCTGACTGGCTTTGTGGTGGCACGTTGGGCTTCGTACCTGCTGGTGCCAGGTGGATGCTTAAGCTGGGCTTAAAGTCTCCCCTCCATGGGATTTCGTGGTTGAAACCTCACATGGGGCTTGTTCTTCCTAATTCCTTTTTTTTTTCCCCTTTGGCCTCTATCCTGTAGGGCTGAAGCTCCTCGGGAAGTGCGGCCGCTTGCCTGGCTTTGATAAGCTCTCTAAACCAACCTTTTAGCAGTGAAGAAATGTGAATTTAAAGAAATAAATCCCTTGGGGAATCCTCACACCTGCTTGTCTGCAGGTGCAGATGGGCAAGCAGGTGTGATTTCTGTTGGATGGAGTTTTAGGGTTGGGTCCAATGGGTTTTCCCTGATTTCCTGCTGCAGGTGACCAGCCATGATGAGAGCTCCGGCCCTCGCCTGAACCCTTTCCTGCTGATAAAAATGATCAACAAGTCTCGTGAGTCCCACGGGGAGGGGGGGCTCATCTGCCTTGTCCAAGCAGGGATGGGGAGCCTGGGGAATTTGCATTTGGAAATCTGGGGGTTGGATGCTGCTTCACTGTGGCTCCAGCTGAGTGATGGAGTGTTGGGGTATCTCAGCTGAAGGTCGCAGCAGGGAGGGAGGGTGGTTCCAGGGACCTTGATCTCGGGCTGGCACCTGAAACCCCTTGGACTTTGTTGCACAGAAATGGGGTGTAGGCACACGGAAAAAGGATATCTGCCTAGGCTTTGATGCAAAGCAGGCAGGAGGAAGCAGAAACGTCACAGTGGCTTTTAAACCTGGGACAAAACCACCTTACTCATCTTAGAGCCACTCCTCTCTGGGTCACGGTGCCAGCCAGCCCCAGCTGCTCCCTGAGGAGAAGGCTCTGCCATCCTGGATCTAGCTAGGGATGCTGTGGGACCCCACAAGCAGTCATCCAAAGCCCGTGGTTAATGGTGGTTTTTCTCTCCCCCTTCCCTCTGGGCATGCAGGAGGGAAGATACTCGGGGTGCTGGCGCTGTTTCTGGTGATGGTTTGGTACTCCATCTACCGGGAAGACAGGTACATACAGCTGTGAGTGCTTCTTACTCAAGTTTAAAGGACCTCCTGCCCTTCCCTTCACTCCTGGGAGGCGGCTTCCTGCCGCCCATCCCACACAGGGATGCCAGAGCATCGTCTGGCTGGATCCGAGGGGACTGGGGAGGTGGCAGCATCCTTGGCTGCTGCTGGCTGGAGACTGGGGGACACAAGTGAGGTTCTCCCTCAGTGTGTGGTGGTGGTTGGGCTCTGAGGGGTTTTTTGCAAATGCTGGTGCTTTTCTGAGCCCAGGAGGGTGGGAAAACCCCACTCTCTTTCCAGTGCCAGCGATGCTGATGGAGACAGGGAAAGCAGAGTGTGAGGCTCATGAGCAGAGCAAGAGAGACCCCTTCTGATGCAAAGCTGCAAGCCCAGCAGAGAAATACCCAGGCATTGCTGGCCTTAAATCTGGCTGGAAATGTCTCTCTCACAGCTTGAATCCCACAGTGGGGATGCCTGGGTGTGCTGGAGCCCCTTTTGCCAGGAGGGAGCGGCAGAGGAACAGGCATCGTTTGTTTTAATTAACCTCTTCCTTTACAGCTTGTATTTCCCTGTGCAAGAAAATAACAAGACAACGTGTCCCCTTGGGGAGGTGGAAAAGAAAGCAGCACAGCTCATTGGGAAGTGAGTTTTGGGGCTGGGAGCAGGGAGTGAGGGGGATGCAGAGCCAGGACCCCCCTCCCTGTGCCATCCCCAATCCCAGTCTCACTGGTGCGTTGCTCCTTGGCAGCTACACGAGGGACCACCCACTGTTCTTGCAGCTGAAGGACTATTTTTGGGTGAAGACGCCGTCACTCTACGAGCTGCCCTACGGCACCAAGGGAAGTGGTAAGCCTGGCAGTGCTCTGTGGGGTCTGTCTGTCCATCCTGCTGCTGCTCCTGGGGTTTCAGCTTCCCCTTTCCTAAAGACATCTGCAGGTTGATTTTGCACTCCCAAGCTATTTTCTTGGTTTTTAGACTCTTCAGTGCCTGTCTCCTCACTCTGGGTGCACATGGTGCCTCTAAAAGAGTTTAGGGTGGGCCAGGTTTTACTAAGCCCCAGTGACAGATTATCTGCCTGAAACCAGGATTATCAGCAGGAGCAAATTCATCAGGGATGGGGCAGCACCCAGAGTGTTGTGCCAGGCAGGAGCTGCCTTCCTCACCTTCCTCACCTTGCTCTTGCCCTTGCTTTGCAGAAGACATCCTCCTGCGCCTGCTGTCCATCACCCACTACTCCATGCCCGAAAACATCCAGAGGTAATGCTGGGGTGGGTTTAGGGGCTTTTCTTTCTTTTTCTTCATCATTGTTCTCTTGGGGGGTGGTTGAAATTTGTCTCTCGTGGGCCCCAGATTTGACAAAATGAACCTCTGCAACCCAGAGGGGATGGATGGAGCGTGGGAAGGTTTGGAGACTGGACAGCACTGGGTTTAATCCCCACAGGGGTTAAAATCACCCTGGTTTTGGAACAAGTCTGGTTTAGGCGGGGTTTTCTCGTGCAGCCTGAAGTGCCGGAGGTGTGCAGTGGTAGGCAACGGCCACCGGCTCCGCAACAGCTCCATGGGGAGCACCATCAACACCTACGACGTTGTGATCAGGTACAGCCCTGGGCCCGGCCCACCACTCCCTCCCCAGTGCCACCCGCAGCTGGGGCTGACCCCTGTGATGTCCCAAAGGCTGAACAACGCCCCGGTCCATGGTTATGAGCAGGACGTGGGTTCCAAGACCACCATGCGCCTCTTCTACCCCGAGTCGGCCCACTTCGACCCCCGGACCGAGAACAACCCCGACACGCTGCTGGTGCTCGTGCCCTTCAAGCCCATGGACTTCCAGTGGATGGAGGCCATCCTCAATGACAAGAAGAGGGTGAGAGTGGTGGGGAACCGGGTCCAACCCCTCCCTGGCTGCTCCAGACTCCAGCTGTCATGCCACCCCACCCTTGGGGACATCTGGCCTCTTGCAGGTTCGGAAGGGGTTTTGGAAGCAGCCCCCGTTGATCTGGGACGCCAACCCGGAGCAAGTGCGCATCCTCAACCCCTACTACATGGAAGTAACTGCTGCTAAACTGCTCAACCTCCCCATGAAGCAACCACGGAAGGTCAAACAGGTAAGGGGTGGGGATGGCCAGTCCCCCTGCACCCCCTGAGGGGTGACAGCCTGTCCCCGTGCAGCTCCCTGAAGGCTGTGGCTCTCTGTCCCCCAGAAGCCCACCACGGGGCTGCTGGCCATCACCTTGGCACTGCACTTCTGTGACCTGGTGCACATCGCGGGCTTTGGCTACCCCGATTCGGCCAACAAGAAGCAAACCATCCACTACTACGAACAGATCACGCTCAAGTCCATGGCTGTAAGTGTCTGCCCCACAGTTTTGTCCCTGTTCGCCCCATTTTTCCCCCAGGATGGGGGAAGACAGCCCAGGAAAGCAGTGCCAGGTTGCTGAATGGTGTGAGAGGCTCTTCCCTCCCATGATGGATGTTGAAGTCCACCTTTGGATGGTCATTATCCATCTTCTCTCAGTAGCTGAATGTCTTTGAAAGCATGGAGAGTTGGATCCACCCCCAGTTTATGTATGAGAAGGGCTCATAGACAGGGGGACTGGGTGGGGAGGGTTCTGTCCCTGCTTTTGGGGAGCTGCAGTCCCTACTGGTGGGGTGGGCAAGGTGGAGGGTGGCAAGGTGGGAGGGGTGGAAGGGAAGGACGTGGCCCCTCCTCTCTGGTGTCACACCCTGCTCCCTGTCCTGCAGGCATCAGAGCACAACGTGTCACACGAGGCCGTGGCCATCAAGCGGATGCTGGAGCTGGGGCTCGTCAAGAACCTCACCTACTTCTGAGAGCGGGGCTGCACAGGGACACTGAGGAGACACCGTCCCCTGCAGTGAGGGGACACTGGGCTGGCATGGCCAGAGTGACCGAGGGCAGAGCATCCTTGTCACTGCTGCCACCACGCCCTGGGACTTCTGGAGCAGGGCTGGGGCTGGGGGACCGTGCTGGACCACGGATCCCTGGGGTGGGGCAGCTCTTGGGGGCGCAGGGAGCCCGGCGGGGCCGTGGCCTGGAGCCTTTTCTACTGACGCACTGAAGCTACCAAGGACTCGGAGGGGATTTTTGGGGTAGGGGGGTCCTCCCTCCCAGCAGGCCTGAGGGGGTGAGTCAGGGCAGGAGCCCTTGCCCTGGACATTCTCTTTCCCTTAATTCCTTCATACACTGACGAGGGCCCTGCTGAGGGGCTGATTTTGGGGGTCGCGGCCCCACCCCTCCCAGGGAATGGGAGCCTTTAGAGGCTAATGTTGCCTCCTCCCTGCCCTGGATCTCCCCTGAAATATTTAATTCCCCCCCTTTTTTTTTAATTTCCTTTTTTACTTGGCGGCCCTGTCCTGTGCCTTAGCGCTGGCGTAGGGACCCGTCCCCATGGGCCCCCCTGGGTGGGGGCACCCTGGGGTGCTTGGCTTCGGGGTCTGCCAGGGCCCTTTGGTGGTGCAGATTAATTTAATTAATTTAAATGCTTATTTATGGTGGAGCCTTCACCCAGGGCCCATATGCCACCGGTGTCAGGGACAAGGGGCCTTGGGTGGGCTGGCATGTGCTTGGCTCCAGGGGTGGGCATTTGAGATGTCCCCCCACCATGGAGGGGTTGACTGTTGCCTTCTCCCTACTGGTATAGGGTCCCCTCTGCCCCTGTGGGGCTGCAGGTGTTGGGGGGACTCATGGATGGGGGTGTTGGGGCTGATGCTGGCACCCAATAAAGTCCTGTTGAGGCTGGGATGGGCTGGGTGCTCCTGGGGTATGGTGGGGAGGGGGTGAAGGAGTTTTGGGGCTGTGAGATGCAGGGAGGGTGGCCTGTCCCCATGCCCTTGTGTCCCCACATCCCCTTACCTGTTGTGATGCCCCATCTCCTGGCTCCCATGCTGGGATTGTGGGGTCCCAGCTGCCCCGTGCCTCAGTTTCCCTCCACCACTGGCCATTCCTGCCTCCAGGGGGTCTCCCCCAGGAGGCCATGGCACGCCCAGGCTCCAGGCCAGGTCTGTGCCGGGGCAGAGCGCCGGGGAAGCCGATGTCCCCACGGGGTGGCCATCAGCCCAGGCGTGCCACGAGAAACACCTCTTGTATTGACCGCGGTGCCGCGATACAGCGTGGAGAGGCCCTTCCCGGGGGGTCCCTGTCCCACCACTGTCCCCCCACTCCTGGCCCACGTGGCGGGACCCCCCCGACCCCCCCCAAAACGGACTCTATAAGTATGGACACCGAACACCACGAAGGAAGGGAAGGAGCCAGGTGGGAGAGGGCAGCGGGAAGCGGAGGCGAGCGGCTGAGGGGGCGCGGGGGGTGCGTGGCGGGGCCAGGGCCATCCCCAGCCCCGCGGAGGGGACGGCTCCCCGGGGCTCAGCGCGTCCTCGGCTGGGTTGTGCTTAGCATGTGCCAGGCAGGGGAGATGCTCGGCCGGTCCCCTGCCCCGCAGCCCCGCTCTGGCGGGGCTGGATCCGGCCTCTTCCCACCGCCGCTGCCGGCGGGCGCGACTGTCCGAGCGCGGAGCCACGGCGCCCACGCGGAGGGTCCCGAGCGTCCCCGGAGGGGCTCAAACGTGCGTCTGCATCCGCCTCTGCAGGGGCCGGCTGGGGTCTGAGTTTTGGGAAGACGACTGGGAGTGGTGGGAGGAGGATGCGGAGGCCTTGCTGGCCTTGTCGAACTGCACGTAGCCGTCCTGCTTGCCGCTGCTGCTGATGCTGCTGTCGCACTGCGTGTCGAGGAAGGAGCTGCTGTCGCTCATGGAGCCGCGCTGGAACTCGCGCTCGCACAGCTCGATGGAGCTGCTGCCCATGCCCAGCACGAAGCGCTGGCTGTAGTCGTAGAGGCGGCTCTGCCCGCTCAGGGTGCTGTAGATGTTGGTGAAGGACATGCCCGTGGGCACCCGCTGCTTGCCGGCCGGGCGCAGGTCAGCCGGGCAGCCCGACAGCGAGATGGTGGGGGTGGAGTGGTGCTCCTTGAAGGTGTTCACGCTGTAGTAGCCGTTGGTGGGGTCCTGGGGGGTGGGAAGAGGAGGGCAGGTTGGCCTCCCTGGGTACCATGGCATTTGGGGTGCCCACCCTGCCCATCCACCCAGGACATGTGAGACTTATCAGAATCATGGAACCTCCTGAGCTGGAAGGGACCCAGCAGGGTCATCCAGTCCCACTCCTGGCCCTGCAGACACCCCAACAATCCCATCCTGTGCCTGAGGGTGCTGTCCAAATGCTCCTGGATCTCTGGCAGCCTCGGGGCCGTGCCCATTCCCTGGGGAGCCTGGGCAGTGCCCAGCACCCTCTGGGGGAAGAACCTTTGCTTGATCCTGAGCCTGACCCTCCCCTGGTACAGCTCCAGCTGTGCTCTTGGGTCCTGCTGCTGGTCACAGAGAGCAGAGATTGGCGCTGCCCCTCTGGAAGAAGCTTCAGACCCTGCTGAGTCTCTCCTTGGTCTTCTAAAGGCTGAACGAGCCAAGTCACCTCAACCACTCCTCGTTTGAACCCTCCAGACCCTTCCCCATTTTCATAGCCCCGCTTTGGAGGATACCTTCAACCACCAAATAGTCCAGCAATGTCCTCTTGTGCCACCAGTGGATTCCACTGTGTTCGGCCCCCTCCAGGCTGGGACACAAGTGCCCCTTGCACCCCACTGTCCTGACACCACACCTTCACGTTATCCCCCAAAAGCTGCTGGGGCCACAAAACAGTGTCAGCATACCAGAGCCTCTCTCCCTGCACAGGGACAGCCCTCTGGGACAGGCCACCACCGGGCACACGGCCCAAGGACAGCCAGCCTGGCAGCAGCAATGCTGGGTGAGGGATGAGCTGGTTCTGCCCGGTGGTGGGCACAGGGAGAGGTTCCCAGCATTTCTCTGCCAGGAGTGACTGGGGGGACCCTGACTCCATTTCTTGGTGGGGCTGGGGACAGAGGCAAGCCCCAGGATCTCACTTACCTTCAGGTTTTGAAACTCCTTCTCCTCCTCCTTGAGCACCTCGAGCTGCTTCAGCACCGAATCCTGCTGGAACTCGCCCCGGTCCATCTAGGAGGGGAGGCAGGGAGGGGTCAGCATCCCAGGCACTGCCTGTCCCCCAGCTGTCCCCGTCACCCCCAGGCCATGTGGGGCAAGCCCCACATCCATCATCAGCCCCATGGCACGGGGAATTTGCCACCAGCCAGATTCAAGGACTTGCCCAGGGGTGCCCCAGCAGTGTCAGAGGGCAGTGGAGCCAGGCAGAGGCCCTAAAGCCACACGATTCCCTGGGTTACAGATTGATTTTCCCTGTTTAGGACAGAAAAAGCCAGGCTGATGCAGAAAACAAATTATTTACCAAGGTGAGGGCTGGGGCTGCACCCGCCTCTCCAAAGCAACACCCCTAAAATATCCTTTTTTTCCCCCATCCCCTTCTTTTCATCCTTTCCTCCCCAGCTGAACTTGGCCGCCTCATTAGTTTTCCTTTGAAGGCTGGCTGTGATCGGGGGGAGGCGGAGAGGAGGGGCAAGGTGCACATTAATTACACCACGGTTTTAATTACCCTTCCTTCAGCACTCGGGGCTGAGCAGGAAGGAGAATAATTAGCAACCAATTTCTCAGTTGCCTTTTTTTAGCTTCTCCTGTATTCACCGGACGCCTCCAGCCCGGCTTCTCTGGGATCACAGCCCCAAAATTCCCTTTTATTGCCCAAATTCTCTCCTCTTTAAGGTGGTAAGTGGCTGTGGAAATACACCCCGCGGCACTTGCTGTTCATCTCCCGAAAGCCTTTGATGTGGTTGTTAAAGGTAATAAATTAAAGTACCTGAGTTTTCCTAAGGAAAAGAAAGCCTGTATCAGCCATTGATTTACCAGGATAAATACAAGTGTCGCCGAGGATTAAACGAGTGCAGCTAAAATGGGATGTGGAGGGGTTTTTTTGCTCTGTCAGCCTCAGCGATCCCCTGGATCCTCTAAAGCATTTCTGTAAAGGCAGAGACTGGGGGTGTCAACCCTATCGAAAGGGTTTATCAGGTCCTAGCTCGGAAAGGAAAGGAAAAAACCACTTCTCCTTGGATTTGGCTTTGTTTTTTTTTTTGTGTTGGCATGGATGATCCAAGTGGGCAGGGCCAGACCCAGAGATGGAGAGGGGAGAAGGGAGGTGGGAACCAAGGGAACAGTCCCACTGTGACCAAACCTCCCTGGAATTAACGTCGGGTTTGATGGGGTGTTTTAAGCCGTTTTACGTTGCCTCTTGAAGGGATGGTGGGAATGATCCAGGCACGGGGATGCTCCTCGAGCCCCGTGGGAACCCTGCCTGTCCCCGGGGCTGGCAGGACGCTGTGAATTCGGCTGCACCCCGTGGATTTGGGGACTGCAGGGAGTCCCCACACAGGGTCCGCAATGCGCCATCACATTCCTGTATCTCCGATTCCCCCATTACAGCCGTCATTAACGTCATCTTTATTAAAATCTTACACCATTAATTAGTGGGGGGTGGGAGCCTGGTTGGTGTGATTTCCACTTTGTCATCCCTGAGTTAAACACCGGGAAGGGACGGAAGTTAACTCAAGTTCACTCCCTCGCCAATATTAACGGGGATTACAAAGCAGGAGAGGGAAATATATGGAAAAAGAGACCAAAGAGTGCCCTGGCATGGGATACCCCAGTGTCATTCCTGGGCTTTTTTTTCCAGAGCCACGGCTTTCTCCGGCCGGGTGACAACACCGATATGCTCGGGGTCTGAGCCTCAGCGCTGCCGTGCAGGTGGCTGGGGACACACCCGCCTGTTAGAGCCACGTGCCCAAAATTCCCCCCCTGCCAGCGCCGTTCCCAGCCTGGGAACCTCCTGCCAGGACTTTGTTCTGCTCGGCACTGCCAGGCGCCAGCAGCCTTCCCCATCCCCAGAGCAGAGGGGCATCGCAGCTGGCGTGTAAAGTCCTGCCCATTCCCAAACCTCGCCAGTCCCTCCTGCATCAGCGTGGCCGAGGAATGTGACAAACTGCATCCCTGAGCGCCACTGCCTCGCTTTCCCCCACCGCAAAAGGCAGGGACTCCCGAGAGATGCTGAAGCATCACCTCAGCCTGGCTGTGCTGGCTCCCACCGCCCAGGGAGATCATCCAGGGAGATCAGCGCCTTCCCAGGGTGGCCCAGCTCAGGGAAACACCGGATGGAAGCAGCAGGCAGCGCCGTGCCTCCCAGGCCGCTCTGGAGATGGGAGCTCTGCCGCATTTCACACCACCAAATGAGGCCTCTGAGATGGAGAATCCGATAGGATATTAAATTCTTGGCTTTCATTTGTGGACATTCTTTGTTTTCATTTTTAAAATGCTTCTTCAGGTCCTTAAGTATCCTCCAGGCCTGGCGGCTGGAAGTGGCTCCCCCCACCTCGCTCCAGGTTTAATTACAATATTTCCGGCTGGTTGGGTAATTGGATGCCACCCGGCAGCACTTGTGCAGGCCAGACGTAACGAGGGTGAGGGAGGTTGATGACGATTCTCGAACAGCGACTTTCTCTGCTCCCACGGAGGGAACAAGCCCATGAATAAAGAACCCGTCTGGGAATTCCCGGCTGGACGAAGCTTTATCACCTTCAAACACCGGCCCTGGCCTCGGTTGCCCGGTGATGTGAGCTCCCACTGGGGTGGGTGTGGCTGCCCACCACACCAGAAGCTGCACCACCTTGTCCCACCTCTGCTCCAAAATGCGGCTTTTGGATGGGCTGGTGCCGCTGGAATGGGTTGGCTGCGTGGGAGGAATATTCCCCGGGCCTCCCGAGCGAGGCTGGTGTTGGGGAGACGCAGCCTGGCTCCAATTCAGACCTGGCTCTGCCAGCTCGGGGTTGCTGGTACTTCCCAGCCCTGGGCACATGGGAAATGTCCCGGCCCGCGGGCACGGGAGGAAGGCAGAGCGAGGGATGCTGTGTCCACTGGGCAGGTAGGAATGAGCCTCGCTCAGAATGGAAATTCTGCTTCTTAGATTTTTCCTCTTCCACAGGGATCAGAGCTGAGCACCTGTCTGGAAAAGGTGTCTGGTGCTGATCCCCTGTGAAGGCTGTGAACAAACCTGGAACAGCCCTTGGAGCAGAGGGATGGGTTTAAGGAGACAGGAAAAGATAAACCTACCACTGGATTGATTATTTTGACTGTTCCACTCCAAATATTAACCAAAGGTGATGCCTGGATCTGCCTGGCCACACTGGATCCCCTCTGATGGAAGGGATGATCCAGAGATGGAGATCTCTGGGATGCCCCTGCCTGCCTGTCACGTTGGGATCATTTCTGACTGCTCATGGCAGTGGGGATGGCTCCTTTGGGATTATCAGCCCCGTTTCACAGATGGGGATGCACAGGGTCCGATCAGCCAGGAACAAACCCAGCCAGGGTAAGGGAGGAGGCTGTGCCGTGCCGGATGCTCTTCACCTCCCTCCTCACAGCCCAGGCTGAACGCAGCTGCCGTGCCCGTGCAACGCATCCCGCAGGAGGGAGAATGCGGCTGTTGGGGTTTATTTTCCCTGGGATCAGACCCTTTACCAGGCTCTTTTGCCTCCAGCCACTAGAGCTGGCAGCCTTTTCCCTGGCCGTAGGCACTGCCTGGCAGAAGAGCTCTCGGAGCAGGGGGTGGGCACGCCGCTGAGGCAATGTGAACATATGCAAATCAGCCAGCGTGACGCGTATCCTAAGGTGTTAATGAATTTATAGATGCATGAATAATTACTTGTGAAAAGCACGGTGAGCTGTCGAGGTCACAGATGGCTGGAGAATGACAAACCAGCTTTTGTGGGGATGGAGAGTCACGCTGGCACTCTGCGGCCAGGAACGCTCCGGCAGAGCGGGACACGGTGGGAAACCGAGCAGCAAAGGCACATCCACGGTACCGAGGAACCTGAAATTCAGCAGGAGCAGGCCAGGCTGTGCTGGAGTCAGGGGCTTGGCCGAGAGGCCGGGATGGGGTTAGGATGGAGAGCAGCGAGGAGCTCTTTGCCAGCGTGGCTGCCCCTCGTTAACATCCACATTAATGACCCCGAGCCCCCGGCACGGCAATAACAGTCCCAGTGGGCAACAAACTGCGAGGTGAGATGAACTCTGCTGAGGGCAAAGAGATCACCTCAAGGCACGGAGGTCTCACAGGATGCTCGGAGAGGGCAAATGGGGAAGCAGAGGGAATAATGCAGGTGTTGGGAGGAGGGAGAGCTGGAAAATCCTGGGGTGAGGACAGGGAGGTGCTGGGCATTGCCTTCCTCCTCCTGCTAGAGAGGTCTCATTGCTACTCATCAGCAAGAGGAAATTTTTAACTTGATCCTTCATTTCACTGACAAAGTTGGAATATTTTTTGAAGAATCTGTTTGGCATCCGAGGCTGGGTGTCTGATGGCCAGAGGAGGATGACCACACTGGCTGCTGGACACAGCAAGGAGGTGGATGAGGGAGAGAGGGGGTCCCTGCAGACTCTGAGGAGAGGAGGAATTGGGGAGTATTTCCTGAGAATGTGCTTGCCGAGGGCAGATGAGGGTGGGGAGGCTCTGATCCAGGCAGAGGAGGGGGCTTTGATGCCTTCTCTGTGCAGGTAGGATGTCCCAGCCCTCCCAGCATCAGGGTCAGAGATCATGGACCATCTCTTCCAGATCCTGAACAGCACTGATCCAGCGATGTCACTTCCAACTGCTGTATTTTCAGGAAAAATGCCTGGATTTTCCAGGAAAGGGGAAGAATTGCACTCTTCTAGTCCAGCCAGGCTGTGAGCCTGTTGTGTCACATCCCAAAGCGCTCAGCTTTGCCTTTCCTGTTCACACTTAAACGGTTCCTTTGTGCTGTGACCAAACCACCTCTCACTAGTCTGGCTGATAAACCCAGGAGCTCTGCAACCTCTCCCTGTAAGGCATTTTTTCCCAGCTCTCTCAAACAAGTGTTGTCATTTTTTTTCTGCACCATTTCCACCCTGCCAAAATCCTCATTGCAACGTGCCCAGCACATCTCCTCACTGCTCTGCTCCCAGCCTCACCAAGGCACACGCTGATGTGAAATCACCCCCTAGATCCTGCACTTAGCCTAAGAAAGTCCCTAGGATGGTTTCCATGATCCTGTGCCTGGCCTCCCACCACCAGCCTCTTCCTTCTTCACTCACAGTGGTAAATGTTCTCTCCTGCTGAGGCTTGGTCTGTGCTTCCAGCCTGGTGGTTACGGCCTGCAGTGGGATTTGGGATGATGCCAGATGCCCCTGTGGGAGCCAGATCTGGGCTTGGCACTGCCAATCACACAGAGGATGTTCAGGGTCCCATGGAGAGGAAGCTTCTCATTCCCATTCTTCCCAAAAGATTGCTCCAAACCAAATCCCAGCCTCCTCTTTCCTTGTGGCCTTGCAAATACCACCGTGGACTTGCAGATTTCTCAGGGCAAAGCCCTACTGGGACTGAAGGGTCTTGCACAGAAACCTCAGCTGGGATAAGTTGCCAGATCTCCACCTCCTCCTGCTGCATTGGTTGGAGGCTCCCTGGCTGTCCAAATGCTCTGGCAATTCCAGCAAGCAATTCCACCCACCCTACGATGCTCAGCCTTGCCTTCCCACCAGGCATTCATGGAATGCATGGCTTTTGCAGGCAGGGCATACAAGTGCTGCCCAAAAAAATGGAAAGTTAGAGGAGGAAAAAACCACCCAGCAGCCTAGAAAGCAGCTACTGGCTTCTTCAATCCCTTCTCCCTTTCCCATCCCCTCTTTTATCTCCTTTTTTTAACAGGTTTCTTTGCCATTTTCCAGCTTCTATCTGTCACCAGCAAGTGAAAGCCAAGGCAAACTGGGGCTGAGACACAGAGAGCAGTGACCACCGCACACAGAGGAGGGGGTGCTGAGGATGCACCAACATCAGGGTGCAAGCTGGGTTTCCTGAGGTCTCAACCATCCACCTCTCGCCCTGCCCGGGTCTGTCGGTCCCCTCGGGTGAAGGCAGTGGCCTCGGGAAGGTGACACCTCCCCGGTTGTTACAGACCCAGGTGCAGACTCGCCCCACACCCCCGGCGCTCTGGGTGTGCATCCAACCCTGTGCACTCACCTTGGCGCTGCCCACAGAAGTCTCTGGGCGCAGCCCTCTCTGGTTAATGAGCTCGCTATCACCTCGTGCTCACCCGTTCCGTGTCTCCCTGCCCTCCGCAGCTTTCCAGGTGTGAGGTGGCAAATTTACTTTGCAATTAGCCCGGCGGGCACTGGGCCACTGCAATAAACCCCTATCAGCTCTCCCTCCTCATTAGTGAAGTTTCACTCGAGGAGTTTTCGCTCGAGGATGTGGATCTCGAGAACAGGATTTTTGGAAGAGCATCTTTGCCTTGAGTGGTTATTACTGGGCTGAACGACACGTGCCTGGGCTCGTTACCATCAAACTTTTGCCCGGAGCAATCGCTTAGGGAGGGGAAGAAATTCCTTACCATCAGCTGCTTGATGGTCGGGTGCTCCTCCGCCTCCCTGCCCGAGGCCGGCTCCTTGTGCACGATCTCCACACGGATGTCGTTCTTGGCAGAAACCACACCCTTGAGATCTGGGCAAAGAGGGAGATGGAGAACGGGGTTAGTCCGGGGCAGTGGAGGACCTTCTGCAGGGACCTGACTGAGGATTCCTGGCAGCACCAGGGTAAATAAACCTGGCTCAGCAAGCCCATTGGAGAGCTGGAGGAGCATTGCCATGAGGTATGAACAGCTCAGACTCCTATAGGAATTCCTTAGGGAGCTTGGTTGGCCTCTGCCACACTCACCGTGCTGTTACCAGGGGCTGGGCTGTAGCAGAACTGCTCACACACGGAGTGGGATCACTGACCAGCCTGCTGATCTGTAGGAAATACTGCTCCTAAGGGATGGACCAGATCTGCCCAGGCACCGGGAACCCCTGACAAAAGCCTCCCCCAGCCTGGGGTACAGACAACACATGGAAAAGGCCAAGCAGTGAACACAGACATAGCCAGGGATGGTTTTATCATCTCCAAGCAGCCTGGAAATGACAATGAGAAAAGAGAGAAACATTCCTGGAGAGACTCCCTGCCTTCCCTGAAGGTGTCAGGCGTGCTTTGAACAAGTCATTTTTAGCAGAATTAAACCACAAATGTGGAGCAGCAGGAGCAGAACGTTGGCGAGAAGCCGAGATGAAAAGCAGAGATGGAGACAAATCTGAGCAGCGAGACCTCAACAGCTTTGAAGCTGGCCCCCAGCAACAGATCTGGCTCTCACCTCCCAGGATGGCTGTGCCAACCCTCCCAGACCCAAAAACTGCCTTGAACTGCTGGGTTGTCAGATCTACCTCCAGCTGACGGATCCCCGGCGCCCTGCCAAGCCAGGATTGTGGGGATCAGTCTGGGAAAGGCTGGACCCCCGGGAGTTTTATCTCTAAACCAAACTGAATGATGTAAACCACACCAGCTTGAAGCTCCATTCTTGAATTCATCTCTCCTCGACACCCGCAGTCCCCAGACCTCTCCCAGTCTCAGGGCACAAGGCACAGGCTTTCACTGGGAAGTCACTATAGCTTTTTTTTTCAATGTTGTCCTGCTGGGACCATGCTCCTGGTGCCAGAGTCTCTGTCTTTAATCACAAGGAGAAGCTAATCAGTGTCTTGCAGCTCCTCTCCCAGGAGTGTTCCCCCTTAAATAACTCTGGGCTGTTAAGACACTGAAGATACAACAACAGATGTGCAGTAAAGTAAATTTCTTTTCTTTTCCAGAGCCTTCAGGCCCGCTGTGTTTGCACCTGATCCCTTTTTTTTTTTTTTTTTTTTCTGCATTTTCCCAAAACATGGTCAGGAATTGCCTCTCCCATTGCTGCTGTGGTCAGTGGCTGGGTCAGATTCCTTCTCCAGAGCTACTGCTGGGTCCTGAGTCACTGTGATCCCTCCTGCACTAGGTTGTTGTTGTAAATGATGGCACAACACTCCATTATTTGTCTTGGGAGAGGAATCTGCAGTCATCCTGGCAGGAAATCAGTCCTCCTTATAGCCAGGTGCTCCGTCGATCCCATCATTCCTGTGCTGATCTCTGTAATAACTCTGCACGCTGCGCACCACTAACGGCCATGAAATTCCTTTCTTCATCTTTCAGCCTGGTGTTCCTACCCTCCTGCCACCAGAGAGTGGCCACAGCATTCAGCTGGCATCAGCACCTCAAACCTGGTGTAAAAGCCCACCCACTTGGCCCATCCAAGTCCTTCCCTGCAGGGTTCTGCACCCTGAGAGTCACTGGGGTTTGGTTCAGCTCCTGATGCTTTCAGTTCCCCCAAAATCCAAGGAGAGACTCTGTTTTGGGAGCTTTCAGCCACTTTGGGAGCCAGGTGAAGGGGAACTGAGTGACCTCAGTGCCACCAGCACCCCATGCATGGATCTCAGGCTGGGGAATTCCACCTGCACTCTGGATTTGCTGCTGTCCCCAGCTGGGTCTGGCTCTTCCCTTCCCGTAAGGTTTTGGGGAGGGAAGGGACATCAGGACAGGGATCTTCACTGATCTCTTGAGTGATCTCTTGCTTATTCTGATCCCAAAGTGAAGTAGCAAAGAAACCTTTTAGGGAGCAGAGGGACCCTGCCCTGGCCTGGTGATGCTGCCAACCTCTCCCCAGGGAGTGACACTGCCAGAGGAGCAGCAGAGCAGGGAAGATGCCCAGACCCAGCAGCCTGTGCTACACTGGAGACTCAAAAACCTTTTCTAAATGGGATAGTGCTGGAAGCACAGCAAAGGAAGAGGCCTCCAAACCCTGCCACCATGTCCCCAGTGCCCTCTTCCCAGAATGTCTCTTCCCAGCCCTGGTGAGGAAAATGCCTCTTCTTCCTGATTTACCAATGGGATAATTCACAAAGGCATTTGGCTGGAATGGCCTTGTCCCCTCCTGCTTTTACCCTTGAAGAACAGCCCATCCTTGCACACCTCCAGCTTGTGAGGGTCTAAATCCTGGCATTTTCACCACGTCTGGGATTCTGTTGTCATGGCATTTCTGTGAAATCGTGTGTCCTGTAAAGAGCCCTGCACCATCTGGTTCCATCAAAAGAGAGGGAAATAATGAACCACACGCTCTCTGTTTCTCTGAGGAATGTGGCACGGGATAAAAGCAGCCCATGGACATGGAAACATGGCTTGGCCCTGCTTCCTTCAGGTGCTTGCATTGTCCCTCGCTGCCAAATGACCTCCATGACATCGAACTGGCCTGGTCTTGAGTCCTGTCCATCAGCAATCCTCCCCCAAAAAGCAAGATTAATGACTTCCCCTATTTAATTCATTAATTCTTGGTGTTTTTTTTTTTTTTTTTTTTAAAGGGATAAAACAGGGAGAGGCATCATTATCATGCTGGAAATTAAACACATTTCTGCAGTGGAGGGCTGTGTGTCTGTACTGAATCCAGGAGCAGCCTGGTGTCTTTGATGGCTTTGTAAACCATCAAGGGGCGGGGGGGGAATAAAAGAACAACAACTGGGTTTTCTGGCACACACGTGGAGAGTTTGGCATCCTGGAATCTGTACCCTGTGTCTGGCGAGCTGGGAGCATTGCCAAGGATCTCCTCCTCTCTCCAGAGGCTTGGAATGCTTTAGACAACCACACTCCTCTCCCTCCTGGTTTCATGTAGCCAGCAACCCTTGTTTAATTTCCCGGTGTCTTTTTAATGAGGCCAGACAATGCCACACTGTTTCCCTCTCCTCCTCTGCTACCTGCCTCTCTAATGCCACTTTAACTGGTATTCCCAGTGCAGCCAGACTCCAAAATGCACGAGTCCCATGAAAGAAACCCTCTGCTGGCTGTCACTCCTGCTAGGAATATGCATGTCAGGAAAATTGGAATTAAAACAGCAGCAGAACTGTGGAGAGTTTTTAAACACCAATGTGGCACAATGAGGATGCTTCTCGCTCTTGGACATCAGGATTTCTCCAAGGGAGGGATTAAGAGGTCCCCTGCACACCTCCTGAGCTGCCTGTGCTGCTAGCAGGGATCAGCAGTTACCCTGGCATGTTTCTGTCGTGGCTAAACCAGGCTTGAAACAGAGAGGATCTCTGTGAAAAGCTGTGAAGCAGTGTCTGTGGGAAACTCTGACACTCTGAACCAAAAACAGTCCATGTTTCTCAGGCTAGCTTTTGTCAACATCAGAACAATAATGTAAGCTGCTCACACCTGCAAGGACAAACGTGTGTTCTCTCATGACTGGTTAAGGTAATTGTTTATATCCTTCAGCCTATAACATCTTAATTCTAGAACTTTATCCAATGGAAATTTGTTTATTACGATGTTCTTTATAAAAATGTGTTCAGTTTAATAAATCTTGCCTTTTACCTTTCTCAGTTATTGGAGTCTTTTTGTGTGCTGTTGAACTCAACAGCGACAGGCTGCCATTTGCAGAAAATAGTTGGTTGCCCAACATGAAGAAGCAGCTTGTGCTGAGAAGTAAATTCAGTAAATTCAAATTGTGTCAGCGCATTCAGGCTCTGACTTCTCCCTGGTCCACTGGATTCACCCTCTCCCCAGAGCTCTCCCCTCAGCCCTTCCAAAGGGATGCAGAGTGGTGGGGGGTGACACTTACTCCTCTGGGAGCGGGCGCAGCAGAAGGCGACGATGGTGGCCATGAGCACCAGGAATGCCACGCCGGCCCCCACGGCCACTCCGATGATCACCGCCATGGGCACCGACTCTGCAACAGGAAGGAGAGGAAGCATGAAGTGGGATGAAGGTCACAGGGGGGGCTTTTCCCTCTGTGACCCACCCCTGGCTACTGGCAAGAGGCTCGGTGATGAGCCCGGGGAGAGTTTTGGGGGCCTCCTTCCCTGCTCCCCCATCCCTGCGTGGTGATGTTGGCACGGGCTGCCCGTGGGATGCTGCAGCTTGTACAACCCTGCTTGTTCTGTGCCTCAGTTTACCCTGGCAGGAGAGGAGGGAGGAGCCAGAGGAGCAGATTAGCAACTTCTCTTGTTAGTGCCCTGCAGGTTAATGAATGAGTGTTTCTAAAGGATGAAGTGCAAAGAAGACCGTGTGTTAATATTATTAAGAAAGAGAAATGGCAACTGAGCAGGCTGATGGTAGACTTAACCCAAGTCATCATTCACAGCTCCTGCCTATTTTATATCCCAGTTTCCTGCCTTCTCCCGGGCTTATCAACTGTCATCCTTCCCAAATTCCTGAGAGTGCTACAAGGACTGGGACAGGAGGGATGGCCCATGCCAGGGCTGAGCATTACGGGGTGGGATGTGTGGGCAGAGTCTGTGGAAGGCAGAGCAGGGGATGCATCCTTACATCCTTCTGCCTACAAGAACTCTGTCCCTGAATTCCTGGTGGGGATTTTGGGCTGTGGCTCAAGCAGCAAAGCTGATTTATCTGGGCAGGCCCTGGCAGCAGCTTGTGAGGTGTAGGGAGGGCAGAATGGGGAATCACATTCACGGTGAGAGGGTCAGATTTGGCACCCCAAAGCCTTGTTATCTCCCTGCTCTATCTCTCCAGTTCCTCCAGGCACAGCTCTGACTTTACAGTGAATGTTGGCTTGGTGCTCCCTGGATTAAGGAGGGGCAGTGATGGGCAGCACTCCCACTGCAGGACACCACAGCTGTGGGTACCACAAATTGCCTTCCTTGGCTGGGATGATAAGCTACATCCCAAAGACCCTCTCTCCTAAGGCTGCAGATATCTCTAGGTCCCCATTCCTTCTCTTTCTAAACACCCTGTAGGATCTTGTGGACCAAAAGAGGGATAACCCTGTCTGGGATGACCAGATAAACAAGGTGAGTGTATCCTCACAACCTTCCTGGACACATCCTTGGAGCCCTTGCCTTGGAAATAGATGGGATGAATTTATGGGAAAATATATGCAGAGAGCTGGTTCTCCTCAGAGGGCTCTGCAGATGGGGGACAGGAATGCTGCTGGACCCTGGGGACACAGGAGGTGACCCAGCTGAGAAGTAAAGCCCAGGGATTATCACAGTGTGATACAGGAACCATTTCCCATTGTCCACTGGTGTGGAGCTGGTGTTGGTCACAAATTTCATCCTGGACCTGAGACCACAGATCCCACCTGTGCCTTTCATCCTTCCCAAGAGGCACACACCCTTACTGGTGGGACTGGGGGCAGGTGTCATTCCACCAGCATCCACTGGTGTCTTCCTTGTTACCTAATCTCAGGTGGGACAGGGGAGTTCTGAAGCCACTTTGTGGTACCCTTAAGCCACAGCTGTGTGGCTCCTGGGCCCTGAGCCCTAACGTGGGAACTGCAGGGTGATAAAAATATGGTGCTGGTTGAGTTTGGGCTCTGCTCACACTTGATCGAAAAAGAACTGATGTTTCTCACTTTCTGGCTTGCTGATGGATTTCCTGCTTGGGCCTGCTGGTCCCTTGATGTGTCACATGTCACTCAAGCTGGGCCACTGGTGACATGACTCAAGTAGCACTGAATCAATCCCTCACCAAACCTCTGAGAGTGCCCAGGTGGTGAAAAGGCAAATCCCCTCAGCACTCTGCTGCCTCGAGCCGGAGCTCAGCAAGCAGGTGCTGCAGCTGGGTCCAGCTGCTCCAAGGAGCTCACCCTAAAATCAGCATCCTCCAACCCAGCAGCTGAGCCATGGCAAGAAGAAACCAGGATTTTCTGAGGCCACCTGCTAGGCAGTGCTCCTGCCAACAGTGGTAGTTCCTCATGGGATTTTTTTGGCCTTCCCAGAGAATATGGAGCAAGGGGGTTGAGAGACTCCCTGGAGGCCCTGGGAGGGGTCTCTGGCTCCCAGCTTTGGGGGAGCAGGATATGCAGGGCAGAGCTCAGAGAGAAGCAGGTGGTGATGGGAATGAAGATGATGGAGAATCATGCAGGGAATGGGGTGAGGAAAATGTTCAGGTCTCTCCTGGGCTGGGATAAAGGTAACTGCAAAGAAGCAGTGACAGGAATGGTGAGGATGGTAAACTGCCCTGTAGGGATGGGTGGGCTGAGGAGGGGCAGGTTGCTGGCTCCCCCAGGAATCCTGCTCTGGGGCAGGATCAAAGGGCAGCACATCCCACAGCATCTGCCCCAAGATCCATCCAAACATGCTCTGGTGCCTATAGATGCTGGCCAACACTCTCCCACGATGCTGAAACAAGCTGGTATCTGCAAATGACCCTGGAAACATATACTTTTCCCTCTCTGTTTTTATCTCAAACTAGCACTCTATGGGACTTCTGCCATATTTTCAACATAGTTGAGTAATCCCCTTGCCAGTGACTGGGGAGCTGGGGCATAGAAAATGCTGCTTTCCAGAGTGGCACAGGAGAGACTGGACCACTCCAGCTTCCCAATCCTACCCCAGTCACTGCTCTGCAGCTTCCCTAGGCCTTCCCTTCCTGCCCTGCCTGCCCTATGGAAAGCTGCCGGGCCAGGAGGAGGACACCGGGCCCTCAGGTGTGGTAATGGCTGGGGACGATTCACATTCACCGTCAGCTCATGATTTCCATACCTGCTTGAATACCAGCTCCTGATTTCATTTCCGTACCTGTTTGAAAATAAAGCAAGTGTCCACAGCCTTGCACAGCCCAGGCGCCCACCGCAGCCTTCGGGAGCGCTCAGCCCTGCGCTGCGCCCTGCTCCGGGGCTGGCCCCGTGAAGGGGACGGCCTCTGCCACCCTGCACTGTCCCCTTGGTCCGGGCAGGGCTGTCCCCTCTGTCACCCTGCACTGTCCCCCTGGCCCGGGCAGGGCTGTCCCCTCTGTCACCCTGCACTGTCCCCCTGGCCCGGGCAGGGCTGTCCCCTGTCCCCCTGGCCCGGGCAGGGCTGTCCCCTCTGTCACCCTGCACTGTCCCCCTGGCCCGGGCAGGGCTGTCCCCTCTGCCACCCTGGCCTGGGCAGGGCTGTCCCCTCTGTCCCCCTGGCCCGGGCAGGGCTGTCCCCTCTGTCACCCTGCGCTGTCCCCCTGGCCCGGGCAGGGCTGTCCCCTGGTGTGGCCTAGCAGGGACACCTGGATGTGAGCTCAGGGCTGGCTCAGCTGCCCAGCCTCCCTCCTCTGAGACCCAGGCTCGCCGCCGAGCGCTCCCGCTGACTGGCAGACGACCTGGAAAAACCACTGGCTGTGTTTGCATTGGAAGAAGCCCAAGGCTAATTTTAAGGGGTTCATTTAGCTCTGATTTAATCTGGACGCCAGCCTTGCCTATAAATCACCGCTTAATGAGAACAATCCACCTGCCTGCCCTGGCATTTAATAAAATAGAGGAGTAATGGAGTTCCTCCAGGAGCTAAGCATTCCTCACACAAGCCGTCTCCCTTCCTTGCTGTGAAGAGCCCCGAGAGTGGAATTTCCCTGGCCATCCCCTGGGAATTGCTGGGTGTGTGAGCCCAGCCCTGTACAACATGCTGGCATTGTGGCTAGTGGCCAGGATGGAGAGTTGCCACCAGCCCAAATGCCTTCCTCCCACTCACTCCCATCACCGTGGAGCAGTGGGATCTGCTGGGAGCAGCCACTCCTGTTTCTGCAAGGCTATAAAATGATCCTCCAGCCTGGGACAGTGACTTCACCTTGTACTGTAGGACAGGGAGTAATGGGTGCAGGATCAGCCCGTTCCCTCCAGCTTTAGCAGAACAGGTAAAATCAGGAATACCTTATCAAGCAGAGAATTTCCTGCTGCTGCCCCTTTGCCAAGATCATGTGCCCTAAGGATGCAATCCCACAGCTAGCACAGCTGGATCCTTGTCAACATGCTTCCTGATTTCCTCTTGGGCATCCCAAGAGCTCTCCCGATCACCTCCTGCCTCTCACAGCATCTCCCCACTCTCAGAGCCCAGCCAGGCCCTAGTTCCCGCTGCCCACCAGCCCCCAGCAGCTCCCCAGCAGTGCCCACCTTGCTCCTTGAGCCGGATGATCTCCGTATCAGAGCCAAAGCTGTTCCAGGCAGTGCAGTTGTAGATGGTCTGGAAATCAGCCCGGACAATGTTGCTGATGGTCAGTGTAGAGATGACCCCCTCATCTGTGCTCACTGTCTCCACCGTGTAGCGCCCGGAGGTCCCGGATTCCAGAACATTCTCCTTCCAGGACCAAGCCTGCCAAGTGAGAGAGGGGTGAGCCCGGGGCAGCCCGAGGTGTCCCAGGCCCCCTCCGTGCCCCGGGCTGATACTCACGATTCGGTCTGGCGGCGGAGTGCTGCGGATGAAGCACTTGATCTGCCCCTTCTGGCCGTGCAGGGCGTGCTGGGTCTGGGTGCTGGAGATAATGGGGGGCCCTGGGGAGACAGGAGAGGCTGCTGACACCCCATGGGATTGGTGGGGATGGGGGTGTGTTAGGGGCACCCTGGATTGATATTGGGGTCCATCACTGAAGGGCAGGGATGGAGCAACAGCCTCATCACTTCCTCTGATGGAGAACATTGAGTGGAGGCTTTGGTCTCTGCTGGATTTCTGCAAAACCCCCACAAAGCACCGGGGTCCCCCCATCTCTGTGCCCCCTTCCCTGCTGTGAATGATCCTGTCCCCATCTCCGTGGTGAGCCTGGCCTCTGAGAAGTGCTGTTTGCTGCAGAAGCACAACAGGATCCCATCCCACCTGGTGTTCCTCCTCTGCCCTCTCCCAGATTCATTAAGCAACCATTAAACTAATAGCTCTCCAGGGCATTAAACAAGATGTGATAGAGAAGTTTCTGCTGGAAAACCTTGACACCCATCAGCTGGGCTCTCCTGTGCCATTTGGATCATGGAAGGAGCACAGGAGAAAGGGTGGGAAAGGCTCTTCCTGAGCCAAACACCAGCTGAGCTGGCTTGGGATGGGAAATGTCCTGGTCCTGCCCCTGCCTTAGTGAACATTTTGTGATTGGGAGGGAAGGGGTGGGAGAGGAGAGCATAGCTTGGTGGGACTGGCATGTCCCTCACTCTGCTAACAGCCCTGATCACCCCAGGGGAGCAGCATAAGAGCTGGGATCCTAATTGCTGTTTATTAACCTCCTTAATTAAAGCAGATTTGCATTTCCACGAGTGGCTTGCTGCTGGCAGAAAAGAAAACAGTGACAACTGGGCTGCAGGGCAGGGAGAGAGGGGCAGCAGGGGCTGGCAGAACTCCTGCTGCTCCAGCTCCAGAATTTCGGGTGTTCACTCTGGGTTGTCATGCCTGGTTTGGACTATGTCACTGGGTTTATCAGTAATACAGCTTTGTGGATTTTTTCCCATTTTCCCCACCTCCCTGCCCTGCACCTGATGTGTTCCTTCAAAAAAAAAAAGTCTCAGGGAATTGTGGTAAAGTGGGGAAAAAGATTTGCCGGGGTGTTCTCATCCAAATCCTCCATTTATAAATTTCCAGATTGCACAAAAATGTACCAAAATACTAAATCCTGAACTCTCATGCATTTGTACATACAGCTGCCTTTTGGAACTATCCCAGTAACCCCTTCCTGCACCAAACTTGCACACTCCCCACACACTTCTCACTGAGGCACAGCCCTATCCCTGCTTCCTCACACTGTTCCACGGGGAGATGGATGGAAAACGAGGTCATTGAACCACAATTCACTGACCAGTGACCATGGTTCTGGCAGCTCAGGAAATTACTGCTGGAAGGGAGCCGCCATCACCATCAGGAATAGCAGGAGATGTGCATGGAGGTCAGGACTTGTTTTGCTGTAATAGCCATAGCAGTGTGGTGGTGGCAACTGCTGTCCCCTTTTTGATTGAAGAAGGCCAAAAAAAAAAAAAAAAAAAAGAAGACACCTTGTTGTGTTTTTTTCTCTAAATGCTCAAGATGTTGTTGTAGGCACCATCCCAAGGCGTGAGTTCTCATTTATCCATCACTGAAAGCCCACCTTTCCAAAGGGTCTCAGTGGAGGTGACTCCTTGCTTTGCCTGAGGAGTCTCCTGTGGTCATTGATGCTCCTGCTCACCTGATGATCCCAAAGCCAGCAGAGGCAAGAGCAGTGATAGGATCTGCAGGCCAGGCCTAAACAGTAATAAAAAGAACCATATCCTTCCCATTTTGATGGTTGTGTGTTACTTATAAATTCTGGAAGTGCTCCAAGACTGGATGACGCCAGAGAAAAAAATGGCTTAATAATCATTAAAAGGATCATTTTCCCCAAGGCGAGTGGATTTTAAATGGCACAAATGCCAATGGCTTTGGCTTTTATTATTGCTTCAGGAGTTCAGAGTCGAAGGCTTATCATCATGATAATAGCGGATGACTAAAGACTGTTTGTGAGACGAACATGCTCAGAAATAATAGCACAAAGTTGCAGCCTCTTCGCATTCAGGGCCGGCGTTTGATTCTCCACCAGGCTGTGGCTCCTTATGAGAGCTGCCAATCTCCAGCTTGGCGTTCAGCTCCGAGTGTGAGACAGCCCACAGGCAGGAAAAAGGCTCTAAGCAATGTTGCTATGGATATAAATGATGGAGCTATTGGTGGAGGTTATTTTTAGCACCTCAGTGCCAATTTATTTGTGCGGTCCTGGCGGCTCACACAAAAGAGAAGTCTGAGGTGGGAGCCTTCAGGAATGAAAGGATAGAATGGCTTCTCCAGTCTGCTCGAGTCCATCTGGACCTTTCTCCCAAGTACTCAAAATGGTTTGGCAGGAGAGATTTGTTTAACGCTTTGCTTCCTGCAGAAGTCCTGGGCTGGCTGGCTCTGCCTGATATTGCAAAGGACCATCACAGAATGATTTGGGTTGGAAAAGACTTTAAAACCCATCTCATTGCAGATCCCCTGCCATGGGCAGACACCTCTCACTGTACCAAGGCAAGCTTTGGATACTGCAACATCCCACCAGCCCAGGTTGTTCCAGCTTGGCCTTGAGCACTTCCTGACACCACGATGTGCTCCTGACCAAGTAGGGTGGCAGGTCAGCCCCTGCCCTGCTCCCAGCCCTCAGGCATACCTGACTTCCTTGTTGGGCTGAATCCCAGGCAAATCCCATCCTGCATTAGTCAGGTGAAGTTGTCCAGCCCCTCCAACAAACGTTCTCTTGCAGAGCAAGGCGGGCAGGGGTGGTGGTCCCTGCTTGGCAGCCCCTGTCAAGCCCAGAGGATGCAGTGACAGATGGGATTGCTGGTGATCTGCCTGTGAAGGTGACCTTGTGGGGGTTTCTCCTGCTGGGGTGGGAGCTGTGACCAGGCTGGATGCAGTCAAGAGCACGGAGAGGCTTTGGCTCTAAGTCCAGCTGTTGCTGTTGATTTACAAGGGCACCAAGTTCCTCCCTTCCTTCAAGCCTCTGCCGCTCCGGCCCTGCCAAATGCTGCTGCTTTGCATAATCCTCCTTCCCACTCACCAGACTCTGAATCCTATCTGCTTCTTTGCAGGCTGGTGGCCTTGGCTCTGGCATGGGATTGGGCTGCTCTGCAACCACAGCCCTGTCCAGTGAGGCTGGGTGGGAAAGACAGGAGGATGCTCTCCCATCCCAACATCAGCCTGCCATGATTTGGGACAGTTTTGGGAGTGGGTGGACTGGTGGGACTGCAGGCTCAGAGTGGGTTGGGTAATCCCTCAGTTGGGATCTTTGTGCTCAGTGGGTGGATTGGCCCTGCAAAGCCCATGTGCCCTGGCCAGGGGCTGTGCAGCCAGCCCAGAACACAACTTCTCAATGCCTCATTTTTCTGTGACAGAGGGAGGCAGCTGGTAATACCAAGACAATTGTATCACCCTCTGGATTTAAAATCACTTCAAAATAAGAGGCATTCAACTTCCCCCTTGAATTACATCAGAACAGGCTTCCAGCAGAATTCATTGGCTGGATTAGACACAATGCACTGTGCTCTGGAGCTGGAATGCTGCTCCTGCTGCAGGACAGGCTGCCAAGCCCTGGTGCTTGGTGGATGTTGGATGTGGGGATGCTGCTCAGGGGCTCAGTTCTCCTCACTTGGAGGGAGATCATCCTAACCCAAAGATCTGGGATCCTCCCTTGGTCCAACACCTGTGGTGACATGTCCCACCGTTGTCACCTTTGGGGAACACCAAGCCCCCAGCAGCACACCCCATGGGATGGGATGTGCAGGCAGTCAGCTCCTGGGAGATGCTCAAGGCTGAGCAGTGAACCCATGCACGGATTTCATTTGCTCCCCATCAGTTTCCCCAGGCATGAGCTGCAAAGCTCTGGAGAGCAGCTTTTCCAGTTGGTGCTGCAGGCTCTGAATGCCCTGTGGGGAGCTCTGCTCTGCACTCAGGGCATCCCTGTGCCTCCTAGGTGTCAGGGAAGGAGCATGTTCGTTGTGCTAATTTGTTGCTTTGTTTTCTGTGAGCTCATTTAATTGTAATTAAAACCCAGCAGCTGCTGGGGAAGGAGGATGAAGGTGCTGAGGAGCTGAGTCCAAGTCGAGGGAGTGGTTGGTTTTCAGTCCCTGCTGCCTTGCCCTTGGCTTGCTTTTCTAGGATTATAGAAACATGGAATAGTTTGGCTGGGAAGTGACCTTTAAAGATCATCCAGTCCAACCCCCTTGCCATGACAGGGATGTCTCAAGCTAGATCATGTTGCTCAGAGCCCTGTCCAGCCTGTCCTTGAATGTTTCCAGGGAACTGGGGCATCCACCGTCTGCATTATCTGTGTTTGTTGCTGCCTGAGCTGCCTCCTGCTTATGTTCTCCCCTTGTGACAGTGAGTGGGGATGAAAGCTGCCAGTTTGTCATGCAGGTGAGATTCAATGCAAAATTCATCCTCTGCTTACACCATTTGTAGCCTGCCTGGCTCTTTCCCTGCCATGTTTATGCTGAAATTTGTCACCAGCTGCTGCGAGGTCCTGGCCAGGGCATCATTAAACTCCAGAGCTCTGGGTGTGAGTCCAGGGCACATCCTGACACGGTACTGGATGAGCCCCAAGCAGCCATGGAGGTATCCTGACAGGAATCCTGAGAAGAATCCTGGCAGGAATCCTCACAAGTATTCTCACAGGAATCCTCACAGGTATCCTCATGTGGGTTGGAGACAGTGATTAGGCTGCTGGTCTTGGATCCAGACTCAATTCCCAGCTCTCCAGGTGTACAACAGAGACAACAGCACTCTACGACCTTGTGAGAGTTTTGCAAGATTAATCTATTAAAGATTTAAAGCTGCCAGCTCTCAACTACTCAATAAACCCCAGCTGGTAATAAGGAACCGCGCGGGGTTGAGCAAATGTTCCTTTTTTTTTTTTTTTNTTTTTTTTTTTTTTTTTTTTGCTTTAACTTGTGAATTTCCAGGTAAAAAATGCAAAATCCACTTTACTCCAATTGCCTGGATCCCTGATCCAACTGGGCGTGGGATTTGCTCCAAAATGAAGTATCAGAGGGGATAATTTGGGAACAGGAGCTGTCAGAGAAACAGGATCAAGGCAGGAAGGGAATGGTGGAAGGGAAGCAGGAGGGAATGGCGGAAGGGAAGCAGGAGGGAATGGTGGAAGGGAAGCAGGAGGGAATGGCGGAAGGGAAGCAGGAGGGAATGGTGGAAGGGAAGCAGGAGGGAATGGCGGAAGGGAAGCAGGAGGGAATGGCGGAAGGGAAGCCGGAGGGAACAGCCGCAGGGCA
>VZTR01004715.1:182043-253613 GCA_013400775.1 Chaetops frenatus | reverse complement strand
GGAAGGGAAGCAGGAGGGAATGGAGGAAGGGAAGCAGGAGGGAATGGAGGAAGGGAAGCAGGAGGGAATGGCGGAAGGGAAGCAGGAGGGAATGGCGGAAGGGAAGCAGGAGGGAATGGTGGAAGGGAAGCAGGAGGGAACAGCAGAAGGGAAGCAGGAGGGAACAGCAGAAGGGAAGCAGGAGGTACCGTTGACGGTGAGCGTCACCTCCCGCTCCCCTGCGCCCACCCGCGGCACCACGGCTCGGCACACGTATTTCCCAGCGTCTTCCTGCCGGACTGACTTCAGAATCAGCTTGTTCTCATTGCTCAGGACCTGAAAGAGAGGAGGGGGGAGCTTTCAGGTGGGCCATGAGAAATTGCAAACAAAACAAATGACCTGAGTTACAAGAGCTGTGTCACCAGCTCCTGAGCATCCTTGGGAAAGCCAAGTGGATGAGCCCAAAGTCTGGCATTGCACAGAAATATCACTTACTGCTGTTGACCGAAGAATAAAGAAACACCACAGGTTTTTTCGTGGGGGGGGGGGAATTAGAAAATTCTGTTCCTATTCATTTGAATTTTTACAAACTCCAGTTTTGCAAGAAGTTCAAGATAGAAGGGAAAAATTTTGGTGGCTGCAGTGACACAGGCAGAAAAACCTCAGAGAGAACCCCACTCCACATTTACACCTCCACATTTGCAGGCACAGGGGAGGCTGCTAGGATTGACTCAGGGGTTTCAGGCACGGAAGTGGTGGCAGAGGTGGCAGACACCTTGAAACCAGGTTTGGATACCCAGGGAAATCTCAGCTGGCTTTGGCCAGCCCCCTGCTATGGACTGGCTGATGGTGTCTCAGCCCCATTGCTCCCCTTACCCTCTGTGCAATGAGCAGCTTTGTTAAACCTGGAACAGCATGGAAGCTGAGGGGTCTGGCTGAGGTTGTCAGTGGGATCTTGGCACTGCTGGGTTTGAAAAAAACGTGGCAGATCTCAAACAGAGAGTGGTTTCCGGATCAATGCCTGAGAGTGAACTCCTCCAGTTGCTTTTGACTTTCTCCTAGGGGTCACAGCCCATCATCTCTCTTCCTCCTCAGCACCGACTGCTGGGTGAGCCTCTGGCTCTGCCGGTTGCTGCTCCCACAGCTCTGGGAATTAGCACTGATGCTGTGGCTGGATGTGGATCTGGGTATCCTTGTAGCAAGGTGGGGGTCTCAGCCCAAACCTGGCACGAGGCAGAGGCACAGAGGGTCAGATCCCCTTTGAACCCACTGTGTGAGCATCCATTGCAGAGTTAGCCATAAAAATGCCTGTGTTTACTTGGTCTCAATCTCTCCTGGTCTCTGACTTGCTTCCTTCTTTGACAAAAGGAGAAAAGAAGGCAATCTCGAGGGACTTCAGTCTGGCTCTGAACATAGAGGGGCTTGGGAAGAAGCAGCTGTGATCCCACATCCCACTGGGATGGCTGGGTGCTGGTGGCTTTACAAAGCAGCATCCTCTGCCAGCATTCCTCTGGGAAGATGTAGGTGGCTCTGGTGACCAGCATAACCATCTCTGCTGGCTTAGACCAGCTGGAGGGTCTGTCCTGAGATCACAGAATCATGGAATTATTTGGCTTGGAAGGCACCTTGAAGACCATCTCATTCCAACCTCCAGCCACGAGCAGGGACAGCTTCCCCTATCCCAGGCTGCTCCAAGCCCTGTCCAACCTGGCCTTGGACACTTCCAAGGATGGGGCAGCCACAACTTCCCTGGACAACCTGTGCCAGGGCCTCACCACGCTCACAGGGAAGAATTTCTCCCCAAAATCCCATCTAACTTTGTCCTCTGCCAGTGGAAAGCCATTCCCCCTTGTCGTGCCACTTCAGACCCTTGTCTCAAGTCCCTCTCCAGTTTTCTTGGAGCCTCTTTAGGCACTGGAAGGGGCTCTAAGGTCTTCCTGGAGCCTTTTCCAGGTGAACACCCCCAGCTCTCCCAGCCTGTCTCCAGAGCAGAGGGACTCCAGCCCTGGAGCATCTCCTTGGCCTCTTCAGGACTCACTCCAGCAGTTTCATGTCCTTCTGATGTTGGGGGCCCCAGAGCTGGACACAGCACTGCAGGTGGGGTCTCGTGAGGGCAGAGTGGAAGTGCAGAATCATCTCCTTCATTCTGCTCCAAGAAGTTCCAGCTTGATGGAACTCAGCTGGAGGGAGGCAGATAAAAAGGGAGAAGGTGCCTGGATAAGGAAGGCAAGCCCTGATGGGGGGCTGGAGCACGAAGGTGAGGCAGCCCTTGTTGCCAGCTCCTGCAGCCACCTCGAGACAGTACAACAACTGTCTGTGTGTGAGAGCCTACAATGATAGCCCAGAGAAACAGCCATGGCAGCTGTGGGATAGGAAAACATCCAGGAATTACTGACCCACTGGGATTCAAGCCATCAGCTCTCCCAACACTGTAATTTCTTCCCAGGAGATGGCCTTCACCAAGGTCATTATGGTTTGGAAGAAACACCCCAGCAGTTAATGCCTTGGTGTCCCCAGGGAGTGGAGGAGAGGACTCGGCCCCACTGTCGGGGTCCAGCTCTCCAATTACAGCCTTGAGCTGCTGTATTTTGGCAGCATTTCCTCATCCACAGATCTGCCCAGGTGAAGCTGGGAGATGATTTTCAAACCCAAACCTGTGTGTGTTTCTGAATGAGTTTCACATCTCAGCCCTCCTTTAGCTTCTTCCCATGGCTTTGCTCAGCCCTCCTGTCTGTAAGGAGGGATCAGAGCATCTCCTGCCTCCCAGGGCTGACTGAGCTGCCATTATGATTGGCAAAGCTCCTCGTGATTTTCAGGACAAAAGAGATGTGGAGAAGTCTGCTGGGACAGATCCAAGCTCCTCCCTGGAGCAGGCTCCAGTCAACAGCAGGGAGTGCAGGGGTCAACACGTAGGGATGTGAAATCCCAGGCCTGGGGGGCAGAAAGGGCCATCCCAGGAAGGTCCATCTCATGGAGGTCCATCCCAGGAAAGACAATCCCACATAGGACCATCCCAGAAGGAATCACATGCAGGTGAACTGCAGAACTGCTCTGTTATGTGATGGTCTGGTTCAACCCTACTGTCCATCATCATGGAAATGAATTCCCCCACTTTCAGGACCCCTTTGCATTTGGAGGAGCCAGCACTCATCCATCCAGGAGCTCCCAGACCACACAGGTTCTGCTCCATGCAAAGTGTCCTGCAGCACCCCCTGCCCTGGACGTGCCCCCTGCCCTGCCGTGGCTCTTACCACGCCCGAGCCTCGCTTCATCCAGACGATGGTGAGAGAGGGGTTCCCAGTCCAGGCACAGTTGAACACCGCATCTGAGCCCAGGTCCACCAGCAGGGACTGTGGTTCTGTCGCCATCCTGGGCCCAACTGTGCGGAGGAAACTGGAGTTACTGCCAGTGATGGGCTCTGCCAGCCAGAAACCCTTGAACCAAACAGGTTAGAGGGAGTAGTGGTAGGTCTTGGTGGGCCCCAAATAAAGAAAAGCCTCAGGCAGGTGCCTGCTGCAACTCCAGAGGGACCAGCTCCCTAGGGACCACCCCACAGACTCACAAGGAAATCACAGGTCTGACCATGGGAGCATTTACACAGCGTGAGCTGCAGGAGAGCCCAGCAAGTCCTGCCGCCCTGGGCAAGTCAGACTGAGCTTTGTCTCCTTCCTGCTGATTTCCAGCAGCTCTGCTGAGGCTGGAAGCTGGGCTCAGGCCACCAGGTTACTCACAGTAGACATCCACAGTCCTGCTGATGTTTGTGCTGCCCAGCGCGTTGGTGACCTCGCAGGAGACCGGCTCAAAGAAGAACGTGTGGTCCACGATGGTTTCGTAGAAGTCGCCGGAGGCTTCCTTTATAACCTGGCCTTTTTTGGCCCACCTGTTGAGGAAAACAGAGCATCCTCGTGGTGGTCTTTTGTGTATCTTGCCATCTCCATGTGTATCTGTCACAACACTGGGGGCAGCACACCCAGGGTGCCCTGGACTTCAGAAGGGACATGAACTTGCTCTCAGCATCTCCCCTTCCCCAGGGATGTAGGGAATACAGCCACAGGTTTTGGAGAGGAGCCATCAGAGAGATGTGTATGTGCACCCCTATTGAAACCTCTCCAAAAGAAACCAAAATTCTATTTCCCTGTTTCACTGGGAATACACCTTATTCTTTAGGATTGTGAAGGATCTCAGTGATGGCAGGAATGGAACATGAAGGGTCTCTACTTGATGGGCAATGACAGCCCCTTCCTGAATGCTTGCCAACAACACTGCTGGTCCTTCCACGTCAAAACCACTAAAAATGTTTTCTGCTGCCCTCCACTTTGGCCCATTTCTTCCTTTATTTTTTCCCCAGTCAAAGAGAGCTTTATCCCTTTAAGGCAGCTGAAATAACATTCCCCGAAAAGCCAAGCTGGCATTTGCAACACTGCAACTTGCAAACTGTCTTGGAGAACAAGCTGTCAACTCAGCACTTGAATTAAGCCCTGTTTGCCAAACAATGAGCAAATGTGACCTAATGGGGCACCATCTGGCAACCTGCCACTCGGGAACGGGTGGGAAAGGCAGGAGATGCTGTCAGGCGGTGTGAAACTCCAGCCACTCTTTGGGGAAGGGAAAAAAAGCCTGGGAAAAAACCATAATAATCCTCCCCAAACAACTGACAGGTAAATTGGAGGGAAGAGAGTTTCCCTGAGGAGCCTCTGCCTTGTTTTGGGGCTGCCTTTCTGGTTTTGCTGGCTGGGTTGGGAAAGATGCAGGCACTGGGAGCTGGGCTCTGGAGAGAGGAAGGAGCTGCAGAGGCTGCTCCCCACACGGGGTCGGTGGGGTGGGTTGGGGGAGAGCTGTCCCCTTCAAGGCAAGCAGCACCTGCTACTGCTCTCCTGCTCCCCTCTGCTTGTTCCTGTCACTCTGCCATGGTTCCCCCACTGCTTCCATGCTGCCCCAAAGGCTGCCAAGGACAGCTGGAGCTGCAGGGAGCTTCTGCTGAAGGTCCACAGGCACTGAGGTGCCTCAGTGGGGCTGGAGAGGGAGCAGAGTGCTGGTCTATAGCAGGCTGGAGAACACTGAGTGCTCCCAGAGCCAATTCCCTGAGCACCTGCTACCGTGAACCTCAGTGCCTCTCGCCAGTGACCTGCTCAGCCTCCCCCGCGATGACACAGCTCTCTCAGAGGTGTTCCTGGGTGGTTGGAAGTGATTTGTATGCACTGACCTGCCCTCGCCTTCCATTTATCTTCGCACTTCTAACAGATGCTGACTGGCCACTTCAGCTTCCCTCCCCTGCCTCCCTTCGCCCTGGCCACCCCCTCCAATAATTAATCAGGAGATACCGGTTTTATTTCTAGGGCTGCACTTTTTGTGTTAATGAGGGAGGTTCCGTGTGGAAAACCCCGCACAAGCGGAGCCTTCCAGGCGCTGCCCCGCAGGTCTGAATGGTCGGTGATGCTTTGGTGACGCCTTTCTCCTCCCAGAGGGAACTGCAGCCCAAGCCAAGCGGCTTGCTCGGGGTCAGCCTGCAAGGTTGACATCAGCATCCAGCTTCCCTGCCTCCCGATGGATCCGCCCTGTCCTGCTGCCTCCCTGCTGCAGGAGCGCTGCTGCATCTGCCAGGGCCTGGCAGCAGCTGGTTCCCTGGGGATGGGGCAGGAAAGGGATGGGGAGATCTGCCAGAGGTCTGGTACCTCATCCCTGAAGCTTTGCACAGCTTGTGGGATGGAGAGTAGACACGTTCCTGTCGTCTCCTGTTTGATTTGCTGGTCCAAAAGGCCTGAATTCACATCTCAGGAACTGCAGATGAATGAAAGCAAGGAGAGGAGGAGGGAAGGTACAAAGCTGGAGGGACAGGGACACGCCAGCTGGTGAAGGTGGAAATGGCCCATGCTCTTTGTTAGGAATATTTCTGCTCCATTAAGCTCCTTTTACAACTTTGTCCCCGTAGAGATTCCCAGCCACGACCAGATTTCCAGCCTCTAGAGGGTTTTGTTCTGCTCCTCAGGCACTCAAGGGAGGCACCAGGTTACATGAAGCCATTTCTTTCAGCAGTCAGTGGGACAGGGTGTGGCACCAAATCTTTGGGACAACCCAGAGCTTCTCTTTGTGCCAGGTACTTCCCGGTTATTTTGCACAAATCCACATTCCCTGCTGTGCAAAGGACAAGAAGAAGGCTTCAAGGTGAGGATAAAAGTGACCTTTGGGCTCCCTGGGTCATGTCCTTGCACCTGCCTGCAGCTCATCCTCCCAACATTCCTGGAGGGCAGCGGGAATAGGAACCAGAAGGAGAAGTATCTTGAGGTGGGTTCAAGCTGGGCAGACTTTAGGTGAGATCCTTCTGGATGTTTCAGAACAGACAATAAGGTTTCTAAGAGCTGTTTACATCGCAGCTGCTTGGGAAAACAGCTCCCAACAACCGTGGCATGCTGCTTTATGGATTTGTTCAAAACCCATCGCTGCTGCAAAACTGGATTTCCCGAGCACTGAGATGTGTCACAAACAGCAATTTTTCGTGCTTCAGCAGAGATCAAGGTTCCTGCTCCAGTTTTCCAAGGCTTAACATGGCTAAATCAATGTGGCTGAACGAGCAGTATAGATCTTTTATAATGTCAAATTGGTTTTTAAATAATGGCATCTGATAACCCTCTTGTAAAGCTTCCTGTGATGGGCTCATGGACAGCCAGAAGGCAACTGACTCAGGGTTTTAACGAGCCCATAACGTGCCTTGCTCACCTATTAACCATTCAGTTATTATTTATAAACAGAATCTGAATAAAAAGGAGCAGAGAAGATGGGAGGAGGCTCCTGCAGCCCCATCCACCACCTCCAGTGCTGTGGCTCTCTGTGATTTCTTCCTCTTGTCTCTGTGGCTGTGATGCTCCCAGCCAGTGCTCCTGGTCCTGCCAGCCTGGAGAGCAGGGGCTCCTTTCATTAATGTTGTTCCTTTGAAGGTATTTATAGATTGCAAATGTGCTGCACAGGGCCTTTCCCAGACTATATAAATTTACCTGCTTTAGTGTCTCCCCAGATGACTTGGCCACTAACTCGCCTGTCACTGTTGGCACTGATTCTCACCCTCAGCCAGACACCACTGCAGGGGCTGCAGGGGCAGGACAGGGGCAGGACTGGGGCTCCTCCTGCACCAGGAGAGGGGTGAGGGTCTGTCTGTGGGGATCCTGCCCATAGGATCTGTTCCTGTGACTCCCTTGGGCTCTCCAGGCTGAAGGGGAGAACAGAAGAGGAGATCCCAGTGCCTCTGTGCCTGCTGGGTGGTCCCCACAGGGTGACAGTGGGGTGTCTTAATTTCCTGCCCTCTACCACTGAGAGGCACCTTTGGAGTACCCAGCTTCAAATTCACCCCTGCTCCATACATCTCACATGGTATGACCAATGCAGATCATAGAATCCCAGAATCCCAGCAGGGTTTGGGTTGGAAGGGACCTTAAAGCTCATCTTGTCCCATTAGCAGGGACACCTTCCACTGTCCCAGGTTGCTCCAAGCCCTGTCCAACCTGGCCTTGGACACTTCCAGGGATCCAGGGGCAGCCACAGCTTCTCTGGGCACCCTGTGCCAGGACCTCCCCACCCTGAAAGAGAAGAATTTCTCTCAATATCCCATCTAACCCTGTCCTCTGGCAGTGGGAAGCCATTCCCTGTGTCCTGTCCCTGCATGCTTTGTCCCCAGTCCCTCTCCAGCTCTGCTGGAGCCCCTTTAGGCCCTGGAAGGGGCTCTAAGGTGGCCCTGGAGCCTTCTCTTCTCCAGGTGCACACTCCCATCCTGGCTCCAGGGCAGAGATGTGCACATTTTCTCATCTTCCTTTCTCTTCACAAAGCACCATCTCAGTCTGTGTCCCCAGGTGGACATTTCTTCTGGGTTTCATTCTGTTGTTTCCTTTCCCATATTTCTAATGTGCTTTTGTTTTCCTCTGGCCTCTCTGGAGGGAGTTCCAGGTGCCTCCCAATTCAGTATCTTCTGCAAATTGAATTTGCTCGGGTGATGGAAGAAAACAAATTTCAACCAGGAAAGAGATATTTTGATCCAAGTTTCAAAGGGGTTATTACAGTCAGCACTGAAAAGCTGGTGATTAAAGAATGAACAAAAAATAGAATACCTGCACTGGGTCCTTTTAACACTGAAGAGGGAGGGAAGAAATTTTCTAAGGAGACATTCTTCAGGGAAATAGCATTTTTCTGACTCCATCGATTGCTTCCCAGCTAAGAGTACACACAAGCAAATAAGAAAGGACAGTTTGGGATTTGTCAGCTCCTAAACAATGCTGGGGCTTTGTTGTGGTTTTCATGTCTTAGTGTTTCTTCCTCTTCTGCTCTGGTTTCCCAAGGAAACCTGCCGAAAGCTGGGATGACACACCTGTGCTTCCTCCTGGGCTCTCAGTGGGATGCTCAGCTGTGTCTCCTTCTGCACAAGGGGTTTTACCTGGCAGTTCCATCCTCTTTTTCCATGAAACCTATTTCTGGCTGGGCTTCCATGCTGCAGGAGCCCCTGAAGAGTTCCCCACGCTCACAGTGAGGGCTCAGCAAACCCCACAGGGTGTCAGTCTGTGGAGGAGCTTTGCTGACAAAAACTTCATCTGCCCGAGTGCTGCCCACGCTCACCTGAACAAACACCTCCCTCTGTCTGCCCTCCAAGGGCTGGTAATCCTCAAACACTCAGAATGTGGGAACAAACTACTGACTCCCCAGCCCTGGGAAAGCTGTAGAACTCTCCAAAATCTTCTTTAGAAAGGTCTTCATCAGGCCATGGCTCCTTCCAGCAGCACAGCAACTCCTGGGGGGCAACACGGAGCTGCTGGGCCTCTCTGGACTCTGAAACGCCCCATCAAGCACTGCACAAATCCTCCCTGCAGGTTCTGAGGGAGGATTTTGGAGCCGCCAGCAGCCCTGAACCAGAGCTCCTGGCAGAGCGGCTGCTCTGGTGGCGAATAACCCGGGGAAGTGGAGTGTGTCGTCGGTTTTAATTAACAATGCAAAATAAAGTGCTTGCTTGCCATAAAAATCGTGTTTACTAAGAATTACTTAAAATGGATAAATATTTTCTTGGACGTGTTTTAATTGCTTAATAAAAGTACCAAGAACACCCACAAATACCTTAAATAAATGCATGGCTCAGGGAAAGAATTAATTAACATTTCATTCTGGGGAACGGCTATTAATTGCTACAAATTGCTCAGAGAATGGGTTTTGTTGCTTTATTGCCAGCAGTACCTTCAGTTCCTAGTGTGTGATGTGACAGTCCCCTCCTCTCACCCTCACAGCAGAGCTGTCTCTGGTGGGGTGCTGTGAGCACCACCCCAAATGCCCCGAGGCCCCAGAGCCCTGGCATCCTTCACGGGGAGGAGATGGTGTTTTGAGGATGCTGTTCTGGCATCTTTCAGAGGTCCAAAGGGGACAGGGACAATGGATGGCAGGTGCTGGTGTCTCCTGCTAGTGACAGCCCTGTGAGAAATGATGGAGTGAGGTTCCCAGCCCGAGCGGTGTCACGGTACCCCCCGCACAGCTCCGGCGTGATGCATGGCACAAATTATTTCTTTATTACGGGTAAATTTTCATAATGGTGATGTATGGGGTTATTCCTCTTCTCCTGCCTGCTCCCTCCCCTAATGAAGACGTGTGGGCCTCGCGCGGCTCCTCCGCGGCTCCTCCGCCTCCCCCTCTGAGTGTGGGTTCATTTATCAGCAGGCGGGCCCTGGGTGAGCTCTCCTCCATCTGAATCACACGCCTGGGCCTTCCAGCTGGGGTTTCATCAAGCTCAGGAGGAAAGAGCCCCGAGAATTCTGGCTGAGGCCTGGCTGGCCCTTGAGCACTGGGGCTGGGGTGTGGAATCATAGAGCCAGGGGATTGTTCAGGTTGGAAAGGACTTCTGAGATCATGGGTCCAACTGCCAACGCAGCACTGCCGAGGTTTCACTAACCCATGTCCCTAAACACCACATCCACAAGGTTTTTTTAACACCTCCAGGGATGGTGACACCACCACTGCCCTGGGCAGCCTGTGCCAATGCCTGACAACCTTTTCCATGAAGAAATTGTTCCTAATATCCAACCTAAACCTCCCCTAGGGCAACTTGAGGCCATTTCCCTGTGTCCTGCCCCTTGTTCCCTGGGAGCAGAGCCTGATTCCCCCTGGCTGCCCCCTCCTGTCAGGGAGCTGTGGAGAACCAAAAGGTCTCCCCTGAGCCTCCTTTTCTCCAGGCTGAGTGCCCCCAGCTCCCTGAACCTCTCCTGGTGCTCCAGCCCCTTCCCCAGCTCCGTTCCCTTTTCTGGACATGCTCCAGCACCTCAATGTCGTTTTTGTAGTGAGAGGCCCAAAACTGGACACAGGACTTGAGATGTGGCCGCACCTGTGCTGACTACAGGGGAAGAAAGCACATGGGAAGGTATTTATTTCCTTGTGTACTGTGTCCACTGTACTCAAGGAAAGGCTTTGAAGCCTCCAGCTCCCATCCTGACAAAGCACCATGCACACACAGCTGCTGTGGTGATGACCTTTTCCCAAACCTCTCTATCCCAATGTAGGGATCTTGGCTCCACCATGAAGCGAACCTCAAGTGCTAATGGTGGAAATGCCACAGCTCGGATGCAGAGATGCCAACTTTGCTCATCTCCTCCTATTTTTTTTCCCATAAGTTCATGTTTTGTTTTTCTTTTTTTTTCAAAAACAAATAAGGAGAAAGATTGCAACCTTTTTCCCAAATTTCAGACTTCTACCCCTGACAAGGACATGTTTGGTGTCTGATTGCTCTTGCTGTGATGCACCAGTTGCTGCTACTGGGGTTGGATTGTTTTTAAACACTCTGGGGTTTTGATGATAATAATAACACCTCACTGCAGAGGAAAATTCTGGCTTGATTTTCCATCTCATCTCGTCTCCAGTGTTCCCACTCCTGCCAAGCCAGGAGGCTGGGATGAGCCTGATTGCTCATCAGCTGCAGTCTTCAAGGGCAGTGCCTGGGTTTTGCATCTCTTCCTTGCCATCAGCAGGTCCTGTGCGTGGGAAAAATCCACTTAGAGCTCCCCAAATCACACCTGAAGAATGAGAGTTCAGCTCTGAGGAGAGCATTGGGGCACCAGAGGAGAGATGATCAGGGACACCTTGGGGTCAAGGGCCGTGCTGACCAGGGCACAGGAATCTGAAATAAGTGGGGTGAGAAGGTTTCTCTCTCCCAGATGACACAATTAGAGCCACGTCATCAGTCCATGCACGCCGTGGTTCATTTTTGGCGAGAAACCAATCAAAACAGTCTTTCTCTTATCACAGTGATCGGAACAAATTGGCTGCAGAAGGGAGAGGGAGAAGTAAACAAAGCTGTTAACTTGTCAATGACTTGACTGATCAACCGTGGGGAATGGTTGGAGAGGGCTGATGAGCCGTGCAGATCACCACTGGACCCGGCACTGCTCCGGAGACACGGAGAGGCCTCAGAGCCCACAGGCTGGGCTTGGCCAGGGCATGGTGGGGAGTAAAAGCTGCCCGGTGCATGTGCACCCCAAGCTGCAGAGCGCCGAGCAGACCCGGGAGGATTACAGACGCTGGATTTAGCAGCCGGGAGGGGCTGGCCAAAGCCCATCCCACCGTGTCCCCCTGGCTCCAGGGCTTGGTAAGGACCCTCGTCCCTCCCCTGCAAGGAAACTAGAGGGGCCCTGCTGGAAACGCTGTTGCTGTTTCAAAGGGAAAGCATCAAACTTCATGGGCTGGGTGATTCCTTCTGCAAACCGAGCTGTTTTCATGACAGATCAAAACAAAATGCAGACGCTTTAGGTACTGTGCTGTTTTAATCCCACTGTTTAAAATCCCCCCTCCTCCTCCAGCCCATCACATGGTGGGGCTGGGCACCAAACCTGTCCCCATTAATCCCTGGTTTGCATTTCTCTTGCCACTATGGATGTTTTTCTGTGCTCTGCCCCCCCTTTCACAAATTCACTCTCTTTTGCAATAACTCCTTTCCTCGCAAACGAGGGGACTTGAGATTTAAGAATCTTTGGCCCCAGAGTCATGGGATCATATAAACATTGTACTTTTCCCCCCCAAGTTATATTACAAACATTAAATTCCTCATTTTAATGTAGGTGGAGAAAGTTTAAAACCGTTCAGACTATGACAGCCAGCTGCCAAAACTGCTTATCCTGGGGAAATGCTGGGCATGTGAGTCACCCCCAGTCCTGGGTGAGCTTGGAGGTGTCACCTCTCCTCAGGGAGTTTTTTACCCCTTTGGCAGTGATGCTGCATTTCATTTTTCCTGCCTACATCATCTTGACTTACCCTGCCACACAATAGACATGACTAATAGCTTAACTATTATTTTGGGTAATCCAATTTCATCACGTGGTTTTTGTTTTCTCAAGCCGTTTAACAGGATTAGTCCTTTCTGGGGTCTTCCTACCCCACTCCACCCCCGTAGCAGAATGCCTTTAGCCAGATTTATGGATGCTGGCATGTTGAAGAGCTAATTCTCTGCCGTGTTTATCCTCCTCCTCAGTGCAAAGCAAATCTCAGTGCTGTGAAGCTGCTCAAACATGGCTTTCCCTCTACTCCAGTTCTTATTTTCCACCTGTGCTTGAGGCCTTTGCAACTTTACACCTCGATGTGCAATTCCTTTGAGATTGGCAGGAAAAATACAATGGTGAATGGAGACCGAAACACAGAGGTCCTGATCAGCATCAGAAATCTGCTGCCTGGGGATCTTGAAAGTGGTGCTGGGCTGGGACCTCATGTTGCAGATCACCAGAGCTGCCAAATCCACATATTTCAGGACAGAAATGATTGGCACAACCAGCAGGAATGGCTTGTGCCTTTCTGCACATGGAACTCATGCAACAGAGAGTTGCTGGGTGTCTGGGTCTTCTCCAAGGATTTTCTTTCTCTTGGCTGGCTCCTAAAGCTCCTCTGAGGCTTTGACCTGGTCCTGAGTTTGAGATGTTTTCAATGGCTTTGTGGTTTGATCTCTGTAGCATGAGAGGGTCTGCCCTCTCTCTGGCATGGCAAGAGTAGACCTTGGGCCAGGTTTATATTAACTCTTCAAGGGTAGTGGCCAACCTTGGACCTGTCAAACAGCCCAGGCAATGCTTTGGGACACCAAAAATGGTGCCCACCAGCCTGAGCTGGCTCTGACTTTCCAGCTCCAGAAGTGCCCCTAAAGCCCCTCTTTCCCTATGACAGCCACTGTTCCCATCCCATCTCTCAGGCTTGTTCCTTGTGCTCTGTCTGACTCCTGGCACATCCTCAGGTTGGTGTGAGCTCCTCCTCTGGCAGGTTCCCTGGCCTGCCCTGCCAGAACAGTTAATTATTCAGGGCTCAACTGTGTCTGGATGAGATGGTTCACATTAGGATTATCAACAGGATATGAGCTTCACCTTAGGATTATCAACAGGATATGAGGTTCACCTTAGGATTATCAACAGAGGCAGCTGAGTCACCCTGGGTGAGATGGGCTGAGCCCTTATTTTGTGGGAATCTCTACACAGAAGTTGCCAAGGGCAGGGATTTCTGTGAAAGGAACTTGGACTTCCGCTGCCTGAAGTGTGAGCAGCTTGGGGATCTGGCAAGCTGTGAGAAGGAATAATAAATATCCAGAGTGCATTCCCTCTGTGCTAATGCAAACACACAGGCAGCTCACAGGGGAGTAGAATAAAGTCATGAGTTCACCAAAAGATTTGTTCATCTTTTCAGTGTGAAATTCCTCCATGGAATCACAGAATTGCTCAGTTTGGAAAAGACCTCCAAGATCATCAAATTCCAGGTGTTACCAGGCACTGCCAAGGCCACCACTAACCCACGTCCCCAAGTGCTACAGGTACACACCTTCTAAATCCCTCCAGGGAAGGGGACTCCACCACTGCCCTGGGCAGCCTGTGCCAGGGCTGTTCAGCCTTTTTGGGGAAGAAATTGTACCTACATGCAATATAAACCTCCACTGGTGCAACGTGAAGCTGTTCTTATCCTGTTACTTGTTACTTGAGGCAAGAAACCAACCCCCACCTCCCTACAACCTCCTTTCAGGCAGCTGTAGAGGGCAATAAGGTTTCTCCTGAGCATCCTTTTCACCAGCTGAAACAACCCTAGCTCCCTCAGCCATCCATCAGTTCATCCAGCCATCCAGCCATCCATCCATACCCAAAATTATGGTCAAGCCCCTCTTCTCTCCCAAGCCTCTGGAATGCCTTTGACACCCTGGTGCAACTCCACCCTTCTCAGCCATGTAATGGGAGAACAACCCAATGCAGCTGTGTCCTGGTACAACAGACTGACCCGAAGAGCTCTGTGATTATTTATCAATTCCTGTATAAAACAGCACGAAATAACATTTAAAAAAAAACAAAACAAAAAAAACAAAACAAAACAAAAAAAACCCACAAAACCAAAACATCTCTAAAAGTAACAACCATGAAGTTCCTCACTGCCCATTTCAGTAACAAAGTGGAGCTGAGCAATCAATGCTGGTTGATGCTTTACAAACAACCTTCTACTCCAGGGACAATATCCTGCCTTTTCTCTTTGCTTTAATATTTGCCAGCAGCTTCTAGAGTGGCAGAAAGCCAAGGGTATCTTTGAGACCTGAAGGGAACAGGGTTACTCCCCAGTCTCAGAATTCCTTTGGGGTATCTCTGGGATGGGTGTGCAAGGGTAGGTGCTGTGTACCCCAAACAGTTGTGCCAAGATAACTCCATGCCAGGTGGAGAGGATGCTCAGGGTGCACAGCACAACCTCAGCACAGGTACCACTGTCACCCAGGTTTGGGGAGGAAAGGCCCTGCCCCAGCTCAGCCTGAGCCAGCTTGTCCCTTGCTTCTCCCCAGTTTGCTGTTTCCTGATGAGCTCAGCCTGACTTCCCAGCTCCAGCTCAGCAGTGGATCCACGTTCCAACAGCTGATATATGGCAGGATGAGCCCTCTGACAGCCCATGTCCAGTCTGAGTACTGGGGAAGTCCCCAGGACACATGGTCCTCAAGGGCATGTGGGACCCACTGGGTTTGTTGTGGGGCACCAGCACACACTGGGTTTTCCCATTCTCCCACCATGTCTGTTGGCCTACATTTTGCAGCTCTCCTGACAGATCTTCTGGCAGAGACATCGCCAAGGGTGGCACTTGGGGAATGAATCAAATGAACAACATCTGATTCTGCTGCAGTCACCAAATCCCCACTGGTTTATTGGGGCAGAGACAGTGACAGAAGTAGATGCTCACAGATCTGTCCTTCATTTAAACGCACCTTGAGCCCCCAAAATCCACAATAAAGGAGCAAAGAGGGAATCAAGGAGTGAAATCTCTTAGAAAAGCTCCTGCAGGGCTGTGGTGCATGCCACCTCTGTCCCCATCCCACATCCTCCTTGCACACTCTGCTGCATCCTTCACACCTCGCTCATCCCTGCTCATATTCTCCCCTTTCTGGCACGAAAGCAGAAAAGCCTCAAACAGAGCTGAAGGCCTCTTAAATCAACATCTTTCCTGACTCAGAAGCTGTAAGAGGATTCATTATTTATGTGGCAGAAACACAAAAGCTTAGCGTATTTTAAGCTGTCTGAAACAACTTCAAGGCAACTCTTCCTGTGTCTTCTTTTTTTTAACAAAACACATGGAGATGTCTCTGAACCAAGTGGCGGGGGAAAACTGGTTTTTTAATTCCAAAAGATAAAATAATATGTGCAGATTGAGGAAGAGAATGAAAAAAACCCCTTGATCTAGCTTGGGATCACGGAGGAATGCCCACCAGGGGATGCTCCCTGTGAGGTGTTGGCATCATCCTTGGACAGACTCTATTGTGACATCGATGTTATGGCAGTGGGAGAGGTGAAGGAGGCAGCTCTGCTCCTTCACGAGCACATGCAGCTCTATCCTTCAGAGGCAGCAGCAGAGGAGGTGCTGGGTGTCTTTTTTTCCCCTCTTTCTCCCCATTTTTACATTTTCAATTTAGTCACAGCATCTCTAATTTCCTTAGATCTGAAGCCACCTCGTGAGACTGGACGGGAACGATATAGAAGAAAGATGAGGGGAAAAAAACCACCAGTAATCTTGTAAAAGTCAGTTTTGAAAAATCAATTTTCTTGTGTGACAAGATTTGCTTAAGGCTTTTCGTTCTGTGAAATCAGCCCATCATCCTGCGGGAACGCATGAAGGAAGTGGCAAGTGTGGTTTGGAATAACTCAGATTAAAGACTGCTAAATTAGGCTCAAAAAGCTGCCACTTCTTGCAAAGGGAAAGGAGATCTGGCCAGAGGAGGCAATGATGCTCCCTTCCAAATCACACTGCTAGCTCCAGGAGCCAGTCTTGAAGGAGGGGTGACTGACAAGGCTGGGAAAACACAACCACAACCCTAAAGTCTGCTGGAAATGAGATGCTGCTTTGGAGACAGGTTCACTTGAATGCTGGGAAAGGGCTGGAGCAGAGTTTGGAAAACTCATGCTGCTGCCAACTCCTGGGATGCTTGTGGCCCTGGCTGGGATGGTGATGAGCACCACCATGGAGCACCCCAGGTTTCTGTGAGCTCTCCTGGAACACCCAACCCCCTCTGGCAGCCCCCTGCATCAGAGAGGCTCCATCCAGCCCCAATTAGGGCTGGCTGCTCCATCACTCTTTGCTTTGGTACCTTTCATCATCTCCACATCAGGGACGGTGCTCACAACACAAAGCGTTTTCCTTCCCCCCCTTTCCTCCCCTCCATCAGACTCTCTCTCCTCTACGTTCCCTCCTAATTAGCTCAAGCTGCCTCCGAACATCTCCCACCCGCTTGTTCCCATTACCTTGACAAGCCAGGGAATGGGAAGACAAATCTCCCTGTCCTCACACCTCCGTGAGCGAAGGCTCTTTTAACCCTGTCTTCCCAGTCTCACCTGGAGCTCTGTGCCTTGGCAGAGCCCCCCAGAAGCCCAGTATCACTTCCCAGCTGCAGGGATAGTTGTGCCTTTTGTTTTACTTTATTTCCTTTTTTTAAAGCCTGTCTCTCCACCTGCCACCCAGCCACGCTCCGCTCCCTATCACAGGGAGCTGGCAGATGGGGATGATGCATCACGAAGGAGATCTGAAGAATTCATTTCCTGGTATTTTTTTTTTTCCCCAGCTTTCATTTTCACTTCAGAGCAAAGGTCCAGTTGTCTGGGAGGAAACTACAAAGACAGACCCAGGCAGGAAAACAGAGATAGTCAGGAAAAATGTTACAGTGCCGATAACTTGAGACCTTGGTGTGCTTTGCATTTATTTCAACTCCTGCTTTAGCTGCATTTTGCTATGTCTATAAATTAGATTTATTCTGTTACTGCTGTGAAATGCCTGCGGGCCCCTTCCCCACTCCAGCTCCTCTTCCCTCCCCTGCCAAGTTTGGCTGCGGGAGGCAGCAGGAGAGGTGACAGCCCTGCCGAGGGACAGCATATGGACTCACAGCGTCCTGCCGCTGGACAGACGGCCACCGCGGCCACTGCCCTGGGACGAGCAGATGGCACTGGGGGGAGAAGGCAACAAAAACTGCACACTGGCATAAATGAGAACTTTCCCAAGCTGGACTGAAGGAAGGAGCTGGCTGCGGGGGAGAAGGTCCAAGGCATGCCAAGAAACGGCAGCAAAACCAAAGTGGCCATTCCATTTGAAGATGCTGAAATGCCTCTGGTCTGGACCAGACATTTGTTGAGCTACTCCCCATCTCATCTCTCTGCAGCCTTCTGGGCAGCTGGGACCCCCGAGACTCTGCAGAAGCTCCTGTGAGGCTGCCCCATTTCACAGAATCCCAGAATACTTTGGGTGGGAAAGGACCTTAAAGCTCATCTCATTCCAACTCCTTCCACTAGACCAAGCTTCTCCAAGCTCCATCCAAGCCAGCCTTGGAAGGGTCCCCGTGCAGTCCCCAAGGAGAAGTCTGGGTGGTTTTCCTGAGATTGGGACACTCAGTGCAATGGATGTGGAGGAACGTGCCTCTGCACTCACAGACTCCACACCTTGTCTGCAGTCACTGGGGCCCTGCTGCATTTCAAACCCTTGACAGTCCTTTTTAAATATGAAGAGAGACATGATTGTAATTTAATAAGGGTTAGTAGGGCAGATTCCTCTTCCTTGGCAGAGACTGGGCCAGTCTGGTTTTGGTCTTGGTGATCAGGAGCTCTGGGAATGCAGGGCACAAAGGGTTGGTCACTTCTGTCCTGGGCCTTCCATGAACAAGCAGAGGAAAGCAAGGAACACAAAACCACATCAACTCCCAGGAGACACTTTCAAAACCATTGGAATTGCATATTAAAATATGTCCAGGTTTTATAGTACAGAAGAGGGAAAACAGCCCCGGCTGTGGCTTGGCTGGAGGCAGTGCCCATTAAATGGATTGTTTGCCACTTCTCTCTCAAAAGTTGCCAATGCAATCATGGCCCTGAATGTCTGTATCAGCTTCCCACGATCCAATAATCCCTTCTGGCCTTTACAGCCTACTGATCTGTGAATATATTCAGCTGAATGGAAGAGTCAGAGACAACTCTGGGGTCATGAAAGGACGTTAAACTCCAAATATGCCTTTTCCTGGCCTTTCATCCAGGAACAGGGATCTATGCACATCCAGAAGCTTGATTGATCAAGCAAACGAGCAGTGGAGATGTAGCTGGAACAGAGACATCTTGCTCCCACTGTCTGGGGTCATTTCTCTTTCTGGTCATCTGACCTGGCAACACCAAACAATTCCTGTGGCTCTTCCTTCACTAAGACCTGAATTCCCTGACTCTATTACAGATGTGCTTTCTCATACTCAGATGAAACAGGGTGCACCCACCTATGAACCCAGCTCTCCTCACTGCCTGGGTGTGGGAGGCAGTTTTATTCTACTTTCCCTTTCATCCTGTATCCCTGGGGGCAGACCTCTGGCATGAGGGTCCCCATCCGAACAGGCTTCATCCCTGGGAAGTGAGTGTGAGGGATTAGGGATGGGAATCCCTGGATTCTCCATGCAAATCAGTGATGTGGGACAAGTGGAAACAGCCTCAAATTTCATCCAGGGAGGTTTAGATTGGATATCAGGAGACATTTCTTCACTAAAATGTGGGTCAGACGTAGGAACAGACTGCCCATGACAGTGGCAGAGTTCCCATCTCTGGAGGAATTTAAAAGATGTGTGGATGTGGCACTTGGGGACATGGGGTAGTGGTAGCCTTGGAAGTGTAGGAGTAACAGTTGGACTCAATGATTTTAGAGGGTTTTCCCAACCCAATTGATTCTGTGATTCTGTGACTTCCTGACCTTCATTCTGGGTTTCCCCCTCTGCTATAACCAACCACGCAGGGACAGCAGGGAATGTCTCTTGGCTCTTTCCCTGGGGTTTGTTTTGGAGAAGCTGGGTCTGTGTGTTGGGCCCATGACTGACTGATGATGGCTGTGCTCCTGGCAGTGAGTTGGTCCATCCAGTCACGTTCACTGGGGCAGTGAAAGTGCAACGATTCTGCCAAGCCAAGCAAGGGCTGGCCAGCAGCTCATTCCCTCCTCCATTCCCCATCCCTTTGATGAGGCTCTCTCAGTTTTCTGCTGCTTTTCCTGCTTTTTGTCAAGCACCAAAGCAATGCTGAGCCATAAGGGAGCTGGTTCAAGTGTCTCAGCAAACTTCCAAGCTGTTTCCAGCAGGACATGGGGCATGTGCTCTTGGAGAACTTGACTCCCCCGTGGGAGATGAGGCATCTCATGAATCAATGTGGTGAGATGCCAGCAAGTCCCCAAATGGTGCAGACAAAGCTCAAAGGGTAAAGAGCAGCAAAGCTCTGTGGAGCTTTGAACTTCTCCCCAGGTTTGTTCTTACAAACTGTGGGAATGTGTCTCTGTGGGAGGAATTCCTGCCAGATGCACAGTGTAAGGCAGGCAGGCCAAAGCACAGCTGATGCACATTGTGATTTTCTCTTTCTCTGTCACAGCTCCTTGATATCAGGTGAAATCTTTCTGTATCTGCTTGAACCCACAAAAATCTGCCACTTCTTTCTGCAAGGCCAGCAATCAAAACACCCCAAACCTGTACCTGGACATGTAGAATCCTTGGAGACACCAGATCTACCAAAGGCAATTGGGCTCTTTGTCCACTTGTTTTCCTGAAGCTGGGTGGGAAATGCCTACCCCGTGGAGAAAGCTGAGGAATGGGACCAGGGATCTTTTCCCTGTTGTTGTCCCTTTGTTTTCTCTGGGCAAAGCCAGGGGGAAGCCATGACACTGCCTCCCACCAGGTGTGTTTGAGCCCTAGCACCTTTAAAGAAAACCTCGTTAAGAAGCAGTTGAGTTTGGATTAATATTTGATGAGCGACAGTGAGCTGCTGTTCAGAGATAAAACCGTATTTACTGAGCAAGGGCTTTCCTGCCTGCCTGAGCTCGCTGAGCCAACAAACAAACAACAAACAGTGCTGTGGGAGAAGCACGTGCAGATGGACAGGGGGATGCTGTGGGGTGGCTCTGAGCTCGGTACAGCATGAGCAGGGGGATGGTGGGGTTCAAGCCCTGAGCTGCAGCTGCCACTCACAAAGCTGGGTGGTGCAGGAGGATTTGGGCAGGTGGCATCCTGGGCTTCAGCCCAGCAAGGGTGGGTGGAACTTGCTTGAACTGCAGCTGATACGATCCCTGTTTGGCTGTGGGATGGGAAGGAGTGGGGCAGCACCATGCCTCACGTGGCTGATAATAAAAGCCCCCCAGCTCCTCCTGGCCTCTGCTCCTGCTGCAGCACCTGCTGGACCTTCTGCCAAATCCCACAGCCGTAAAGAGCTGTGTGTTGCTCACAACCGCTGTGCTCAACACCTTGCAGCAGCTGGGAGGGATGCCAGCTATGTCTGTGTGTCTGTCTGTCAGTCCCACACCTTTCTTTGGAAGTGCAGTGGTCCCCAGAACTGCAGCTGGAGGTGCTGGAGGGTGCTGGAGGGTGGCTCCACATGTCCCTCTCTGCCTCCAAAGATAACATTATTTGCAAAGGTCTCTGCCAGCCCTGGGGGCGAGAGCTCTGTGTGGATACACAGAATGAGATTTGTATCACTGCCCTGCCTGCACCAACTCCCCATAGCTCTGCAAAAATAATCATCAGCCGAGGAGCCCGAAAGGCTCAGGGACTCTGCCTCCTGCAATATTAAACCTTCCCATTTTCTTTTGCCACTTTAAAGATTCTCTTTCTTACTGTGAGTGATAAATAATAACAGCAAAAAAACACCCCACAGACACACAACAGACATCAAAAGCCACGAGAAGATTGGCAAATAGAGAGATCTGAAGGGAGCAAAGAGGAGGCCTGGTTGGGAGTCAGTTCACGTAGCCTCGACTTCTGTTGCTTTCCATTAATTTTAACCACCATCGCAGGTGGCAGAACAACGGCGACAGCTAATTACTCTCCTTTTCCCCTCTCCTGCCCGGTTGCTTGCAGCAACAGAAAGCCAGTAAATTCCCAAACTGCCTCCTCCCTATCCCAGACCTGTCCAGGAAGCTGCAGAGGCACGTGGGAGGCGGGTTGTTGAGGTGGGATGTGCCCACGGGTGCTGGCTGCCTGCCGGAGCTGTTTGCTGCTCCAGCCTGGCACCGGGATGCTCTGCCAGCAAAGGGGCTGGCAGAGGCTCAAGGCAGGGGGAGAGGAAAGGTTACCGTGGTCCCCCACCACCCTTGGGACACCAGGGAGCCTCTTTGGGCTTCCAGCCCCATGTCCATGGTGCTAAAGCAGATGGGGACGCATCCGTGGGAAGTGCTGCCGAGGAGCCCAGGTCCCCTTGAGCCTTTTCCAAGTGGAGGATGCTGAACTGGCAACACCAAGGAGCTTTTTGGTGGGCTGAGCTGCTCTTCAGCTCCAAAAGGAACCTGTTCCCAGACAGAAGTGGGATAAACCCTGGCCAGATGGGGTGTAAGACCCTACAGAAGCTGTAGGATGTATCTGTGCAAAGCTTGCTCTATATGGAAGGAGGGAAAACATCCAAATGAGCAAATCCCTGCTGCCAGAGGGTTAATTCACCTCTGTGCCAGAACCCCCTGCTCAGAGCCCCTGTGACACCTCACCAGCCTCTGCCTGACTCCTTCCACTTGCTTTTGGTGACACTGGCCTGTCCTGTGTCCAAAAGCAACTGACAGCCCAGGTGACATCGTGGGCAAACCAACCTCCCTGGGGAAAAAGCTGCTCCTCGTCAAGAAACGGCTGCTGCCAGCGAGGGAGCAGGGCTGGGATTTCAGCTCCAGCATCCTCAGCTAAGGAAAGGAACAGAGGAGCTGTGCCTCCAGCACAGGCCAGCCTGCCCCAGCCCTGCATGCTTCCCAACATCATGAGATGCCAGCAGATTTTAAGAAAGCAGGATTCTGACTTAGAAAATGCCACTGAGGCCAAAGATTTTGTGAAAATCTGTCAGTTTTGAGAAAATGCCATTAACCTTCTGCCTTCAGAAGAGAAGACACAGTGCAGGCTGTAACTTTCCACTCTGTCTCTGGGAGTGGATGGCTCTGAGGTCTCTTTTCCAACCAGGTTTTCCTTGCATTAACATCCACCTGTGTATGATTATATAAGAGAGAAAAAAGAAAACCTCCTAAGGAAAAAGCAGCTGACTAAATTTCATCAAAACAATGTTCTCTATAGGGGCAGAGGGGGATTTTTTTTCTCCTGGGGAATTGTGCTGAATTTTCTTTCTTTTCCCTTGCTCTTCTAACTAAGAGAACAACAGGTCTGGGCTTAAAATCTTGGGTTGGCAGGACCACAGGGGCGGTTTAGTGGCTCCATCCTAACAAAGAGTCCAGTTCATGGATGCTTCCCAAGGGAACATCTATGGGTGATATCTTTGACCTCATATGCTTTTTTGCCAGGAAGAAAACCCGGGATGCAAACCCAATGCAAAACCTGGGGCTCCTCAAAAGTTCCAGCAAGGTGACAGCTTGCTGGTGTATTGGTAGCAGGGATGGCCCTTGGGAGCTGGCTGTGGATTTATGCTCACAAAGGGGGATTTAGGTTGTTTAAACATTTCTCCTTTTTGTTCAGAGCTATGTACTGACAAACATATTGGGGGAGATTAAAAATTAATATTGGCTGAAGGTCTGGGATCTCTGTCCAAGCTTGAGGGAAGCCATAGGAGATATATCAGAGTGGTCCTCGCCCAAGGAGAAAAAAAAAATAATCACATTTTCTATTGGTTTTTCTTAAGGCAGAATAAGTTCATTTTCACCAGTGATGGGGTCCTGAGTGACCCTGAGGGTGGAACTGAGCTCGTGTTCTGCCTTCTCAAACCTCCAGATGTCCCAGTCCTGGGGCTTTGCATGTCCCACCCTTCTCTCCTTGCTAATGTCAAGGTGCAGGGGGCTCCTTGCTTAGATGTCCCATGCCAGAAGACTCCAAGTTTCAGTGCTGAAACATCTGCCACCTTTACATAGTGAAGAGCTTTGGGATCTTATGGAAAGGAAACAAATCCCCCTTCCATCAATCAGAACCTTTAAGCAGAAGGAAGCCCCAGCGAGTGCTGCTGAGTCCTGTTTACTTGTCACAGTGGTAGGGAAAAAGCCTTGTGTGAAGTTTTCATGTTAAAGGAACTCAAGGAATGAAAAACCCAAAGTGATTGAATTTTTCATGCCTCTTTTTTTTTTCTGTTCAAAACCCTTTTTATGGGAAAGCGTAGCCCGAAAAAAACATGCAATTAATTTTAAGAGTAAAATCCATCATGAAATGAATCCCAAAGCCATTTTCAGCAAAGTAGAAACATGGAGGCTCAGGGAGCAGGAAACGGGACAAGACCCATGGCCTTGGGATGGGTGAGCAGGAAGGAAGAGGGCAGAGGGTGGCATTTGCAGCCAGAGGGAACAGCAAAAACCTGCACTACCTAGATGGTAGCAAGGATGGGAGAAGAGTGTTGGGTCCACCTCTGCTTGGTGGAGAAAAGCAAACCAGCTTGGCTTGGGCATGGATCCAGAGGGTGGAAACAGCCAAGAGGAATCACAGAATGCCAAAATGGTTTGGGGTTGGAAGGGACCTTAAAGCTCATCTTGTTCCACCTCCTCCCATGGGCAGGGACACCTTCACTATCCCAGGGTGCTCCAAGCCCTGCCCAGCCTGGCCTTGGACACTCCCAGGGATCCAGGGGCAGCAACAGCTTCTCTGGGCACCCTGTGCCAGGGCCTCCCCACCCTGACGGGGGAGAATTTCTTTCCAAAATCCCATCTAGCCCTGTCCTCTGGCAGTGGAAAGCCATTCCCCCTTGCCCAAAGTCCCTGTCCAAGGAAGTGGAAACCCTAGACTGGAGTCTTTCAAGCTGCTCTGGTGCACAAGGGATCAGCCCAGCTGGGTTCAGGGGTGATGTGGAAAATCTCTTTGCTGAGAATCAGGCTGGAGCAGAAGTTTTGCCAGGGTCTTGCCACTGTCCCGTTCCTTGACCAGAGGTGGTTGTTTTGCCTGGGGCTGTACCAGAATCAGCCCTGGGGTAAGAACCACGTGGCTCCTTCACCCAGCCTGCCACGCACTTTGTTTTCCTACCAGCTGTAAATATGAAACCAGGCCTATTTGTATCTTTGACATTAATTGACTTCTCGAATTAATAACTCTTCTGTGTAACCAGGAACACAATTATTGCTTTGTTGTGCTGATATCCAGCTGGAAGGAATCATTCCTACCAGGAAACTGAACTGCACTAATTAAGCTGTACGAGCCCAACAGGAGGCGGGTCAGGGTAACCTGTCCCCGGAGGTGCCTCCTCCGTTATTACCATGGATTGTTCTGCAGGGCCAGAACAGGTGGTGAGCCTGTGTGTGCATGCTCAGGCCTTCCAGGCAGGAGGGGTGAGTGGCTGATGGATGAGGTGGGACAGGGAGGTAACTGGTTACACAAAGCTCCTTTCTCCCAAAGTCTGCTGACAGCCTGCCCTGCTTTCCATACCCATATTTTATTTGCTTAGACAAAAAAACCTGGGAGAGGAGGGGTGTTTTCTGATGCAGGAGCCCTCACACCCAAAGCCAAGGGCCCCTGGCAGCGACTCTGCTCAGTGCAGAGCTCTCTGCTCTCCTGCAGTGACCGACTGGACGTGACACGGTGAGCAGGGCACGGCTGTGCTCCGAGTCCCTCTCGTCAGTCCCTGGATGGGCACTCACGGAATCTCTCCTGAGCTGAGAGGCACCCACAAGGATCATCATGTTCAACCCCTGGCCCTGCACAGACACCCCAACAATCCCACCCTGTCTCTGAGAGCATTGTTCAAACACTCCTGGAGTTTTGGCAGCCTTGGGGCTGTGCCCATTCTCTGGGGAGCCTGGGCAGTGCTCCAGCACACTCTGAGTGAAGAACCTTTTCCTGAAATCCAACCTAAACCTCTGCTGGCACAGCTCCAGCTGTCCCTGATCACCAGAGAGAGGAGAGGACACAGGGAGGCTCAGGGCTGGCAGGGACCCCATGCACCACCTGCACCCCAGACCTGTCTCAGCAACAGGCGACGTATTTCCTTCTGCTCCAGGTCTCCTCCACCACCTGTGTCCTGCTCTGAGCTCACCATGGCCAGTGCAGGGGCACTGCAGGCTGTGGCTGGCAGTGATGACCCCACCCACTCAGGGAGAATGTCCCACTCAATGAGATCCCATCCCCTGTGTCTCCCCACACCTCCAGCACCTGCACTGGCCCCTCCTGAACTCAGCTCCATTGTGTTGGGTGCAGAGAGGCTTATGGTGGTCACTTAAGGGTTACACAGAGATGGCGATAGAGCTGCTTTGTTCAAATCATAAAAGAGTGTGCAAAAAAAAAGGAGAGGAATTTTCCCATAATAGACTTTTCACTCGGCGTGGATTGCCTGCCATGTCCCCAAACAGATGGCTCTGCCAGCTCGGTGCCAGGCCCCTGAATCCTCTCCAAGTGCCCATGGATCCCTGACTGAGGAGCTGCTGCAGCAGCAGAGCTCACGGACGCCCGGCCAGCAGCCAGAGAGGAGCCTCTCCCTGTGCAAGCATCACCAAGGGCAGAGCTGCACCAGGGAACCACCAGAGTGTGGGTGTGGGATGAGACCCCTGCCACAGCAGGGATGAGGGGCTGGCTCCAGCCATCGCACCCCTCGGCTGGGGGACAGAGGAGGCCATGGGGACGAGCCACAGTGAGCACCAAGCAGCGAGAAACACAGGAGGAGGTGGAATGGCCACCAGAAACCACAGCCAGGGGTGCTGAGCTCTTTTGGGTCAGCTGGAGGGGAAGTGTTGCAGGGGGAAGGTGAGATGCTCTCAGCAGAGGGCTGGACTGAGGTGCCAGGGGTGCCAGGAGTGCCACCTTACCTGTACTGGGTGACAGCAGGGTTGGCCTTGGCGGAGCAGTGGAACTTCACAGTGTTGTCCTCCAGCACCGGCTGCGGCTCCACGGACAGGTTCACCAGCGGGGGGTCTGCAAAGAGGGACAGCCCCATGAGCAACCCAAGGACAGGGTGTAGCATCCCCCTGCTTGCTGCCTGCCAGGTGCTCAGGCTACAAAGCGAAATTTGGCTGCAGGAAAGAAAGACTGGCAAAAGCACCGAGACTCCTTGATGCTGTGATGCAGCAGAATCCCAGAAGGGTTTGGGCTGGAAGGGACCTTGACCTTAAAGATCACCCACTTCCACCCCCTACCATGGGCAGGGACACCTTCCACTATCCCAGGTTGCTCCAAGTCCTGTCTGGCCTGGCCTTGGACACTTCCAGCTTCTCTGAACAACCTGTGCCAGGGCCTCCCCACCCTCACAGGGAAGAATTTTTTTCCTGAAATCTCATCTAACTCTGCCCTCTGGCAGTGGAAGCTATTTTTCAGTTTAAAGCCATATAACGATTGTCAGACAGGCTGATGCCATGAACGCTGCTCTTCTCTTGAAGGCCTTCAGCAAATAAGACAGGAAGAGGAGCCACAGACACCATTTGATGTAACATTTCACTTGGAAAATGTGACTGCTGGCTCTGATTCTCATTTAAGGACATAAACTTGCCTGCTTTGAGACACTCCAGTTTAATATCTCACTGTATAACAATGATCTTTTGTCTATCTTCTAACTTTAAAGTGGCATTTCTGCTCTTTCATCAGTCTAATCATCTCTACCAGGGCCTTACTGGTGTCACAGGCTGCTCCAGTCTTCCAACTGCTCCTCAGTTTTCCTCCTTCTTTTCACATGAGAAGTGTCTAAATGCTTTAGCAGCAAATAAAATTTAGAAAAGAGCCAATGAAAGCAAGTGGGAAAGGGGTGGAATGTTCAGATGAAGAATATCCAGAGCTGTTTTAATTCTTCATGATGACTGAGGTGGGGTATCATGCCTTCAGCTTTAGGTTTTAAACATGGGACCACATTTAAGGGAAAAACCAGAAAGAAATGGCCTTGTAAAGGGTTTTTTTGGTGCCTGAAGAACCAGCTGTCCCATGGCAGAGGGTGTTGGGGCTCATCAACCCAGCTGAGGGGCTCTCCTGCCCTTGAGGTGGGAGTCTGCTGCACATATGCAAAAACACACCCTGACCTCGTGTTTCGTGTTCAACTTTACCTGCAGCCTCTCTCCTCTTCCAAGTGTTCAGCAATGCCCTTCCCAGCTGGAAAATGGGGCAAGGCTGCAGCTGACAGGGCGGGGGGCAGAGAAGCTGGGTGGTACCCCCTTGTCCAGGGCACCTCCCTTGGTCTCACACGAGCTGTGGCATCCTGGAGCCCTCGGCTGGGGTGGGGGTCAGGGCTGGACACGGCCCAGGGCTCGAGTTCCTGCCGGGATGCTGTGGGGCCACGGCTCCAAACAAGCCCGAGGAGAGTCCTTGTGTTTACCAGGGATGGAAGATTCCCTGCCGGCCTCTCCCTCTGCCAGGACCTCAGCCAGGGTCCTGCTGGAGCGACCTGGCTCTGGCAGCTGCTCAGTGCCTCTGCTGGAGGGCAGGGGCTCCAGCTGGGCCAGCTGCTGTGGGAGCCGCCTCCAAAGCAAGCCCGGGTTACTCCAAGCCTGCGAGGTGCAAGGTCAGCAGCTTGGGGATGGAAGTGGAGTCTCGGGGGTGGTCTCAGCAGTGACCGTGGCTGGGCAGGAGGGGAGAAGGAAAGGCGGAGTGCCGGCGGTGCTCCAGTGCCTCCTTCTCCTCCGCCCCGTGGTATTTACCCAGCCGGAGCCTGCCTTTGTAGTGAGCAAAGCCACCTGCCTTCCTGATGGGAAATTATGACGGGGAAATTATAGGTATTTTCAATTTACCCTAATTTCATTTTAAAATGTGCAATTCAAATGACAATAAAGATGGGCGCAGTTGGGAATATAAATGAGCTTCTCTGACACAGCAGCCCAGAGATGTATAGCGGGCTCCTAATTCATTCCCAGGCATCCTGACACTTCCCTATTGTTAGACAACAACAGCTAATCACCTTCCTTTGTTAAGTATGAATCACACTTCTCTTTAGTAGCTTCCCCATTGTTTGATGGGTTAGGAGCTGTGCCTACGATTTACAGAGAGGAGCCTCTTTGTATTAAAATGAGCCCGGCTCCCTCCTGCACTCAAAATAATAAAAAAAGAAAATAAAATTAAAAAGACAAAAAAAACAAAAAAAAAAAAACCAAAAAAAAAAAAAAAAAAAAATAAAAAAAAAAAAAAAAAAAAATAAAAAAAAAAAAAAAAAAAAATAAAAAAAAAAAAAAAAAAAAATAAAAAAAAAAAAAAAAAAAAACAACACCCCACCCCAACCCCCCCCTTCAAAAAAACCCCAAAAAAACAAGACCAAAGGAAATGAATTAAAGTCTTTGATCTCGCCTTTTAGAAATGGGACTGGGCTTTCAAGTATTGCTGGTGCCGACGATAGCGTGGGTTTGTGTGTGCCAGCGTCTTTCGGGGCATTTTAAAAGGAAAAAAGACACAAATTTTAACTCATCAGCATGTAATTCCACTCGGTTACAATTACAATTCCTGCCTGGCTCCTTGTAATGAATTTGAATGATGGAATGAGATAGAGCCAGCCCACAGGTGGCGGGAGGAGAGGGTGTGAGTGCTTGTGCAGGTACCGTGTTGCACCGGGACCGGCACCGGGACCGGCACCGGGACCGGCACCATTCCTCACCAGCTCCACAGCCCGGGAGGCACCTTGGCAAACCCCTCAGCTCCCACTGTTCCCACTCAGCACCTCGGGAATAGCCGCAGGATGAGCCCCGTGGGCTGCGGGCACTGTGCTGCTCCTTGCCCTGGCGGGTGCAGCTCCCTCTCCGTGCTCCTCTCCCCTGTGGACGAGCCCTTCCAAACCTCTTCACTGGGGCTAAGATGCCACTTCAGCACTGAGCTTTCCACTCCCCAGTGGGGAGCACAAAAGGGAATCAAACCCTGCAGAGCTCCAAGGACAAACACAGCAGGGGACTCTCCAGCCCAGTGATGTGCCCCTCATCACCCTCCCCTTTCCTTCTCCTCCTCCCACCTCCTGAAAAACATACAGATGCAGGCAAATCCCTTCTTGCCATGACAAAAAAAGGTGTAAAAATGAGCAACTGCACATGTGTGTGCAGAGGCTTGGAGCAATGGCTTTGGATAAGCAATAACCCTGCTCGTCCCCATCCCTGCATGCTGGGTGTGCATTTCCATGGAGCCACTGGGCTCCTGCAGTATAAATAGTTTATGGCATATCAAACTATTAAACATGATTTTAATCCCACTTGTGATGTTTGACGCATAACTCACAGGAGGCTGACTTTGATGTGGCTGGTGGAACGGAAATCACATTGAACAGATGTTCCAGCTGGAGCTGCTCAGTGTTTCCATTACAGATCCTGCACTGGGGTTTTTCCAGCTCTTTCCTCCAACCCCCCTTTTTTTTTTATATTTGGGAGGGGAGGGTTTATGACTCAGCTCTTTCATTGCTGCTATGATGGTCAGGTATGAGACTGATGGGAGCCCAACTTCAATTTTCCATCAGCTGAAAGAGGATAAAATCTCCCACCATGCACACACCGTTCCCAGGAATAACCTCCATCCTGGCACTTCTCTGCTGCCTGTGAGCAGTGCTGATGTTCTTTTGAGTTGCAGAAGAAAATGAAAGAAAGCAGTAGGAGTAATTTACCAGGCTGCTGCTTCCTGGGAAGGATTATTTTTGGTTCCCCGGGATTATTTTGCAAGGCCATCTCTCAAACCATGCAGCTGGGTGATGTTTGCTATGGTGTGAATTCAACCTCCACTGCTGGAGGTGGAGAGTGCAGGGTCCAAGGGGGTGCAGCAGCTCATGACAGGTTGGGAAGAGCTCCCCAGTCAACAACTGCTGCCTGTCTTTCCTTATTTTTGCAGGAACTCCTTCTTGCTCTTCCTAAGGTGCTGCTTCTCTGCTAGATATAGGAAGGACTTTCCAGAACAATTCCCTAGGGAAAAAGGAGTGGCCCAAATATTTTTTGCTTAGGAAAAGCGCTTTTAGCTCTTTGCAAAGTGGTCTTGTTCTTTGCAGCCAGCTGTCTACAAGGCTGAGAGTGAAACCTCATGAGCTAAAGCTGGGTTAATGATCACTTGATGATCTTAGAGGTCTTTTCCAACCTTAACAATTCAGGGATTCTGTTACTAGATGCAGTTAGAGCAGGCTTTTGCATCCGAGTCAGAATCCATCCCACCTCAGCTTGGTTAATTCCTCTTAGTATTTTTCTATCCCATCACCCATCCAGCTTTGGGAAATTGATATCCTCATTAGCTCCCATTAAGAACAACATCCTTTTAGTGGCTGGGTAGAATATTATTGTTATTATATTCCCAGCATGAAGTATTTAATAGCTCAGAGTGGAAATTGGTGTTCTTTATTGGGTTTTTCCCTTTCCCAAGCAGATTCCGTGTGGCTCAGGGATTCAGCTCACATCTCCAGCCCACACTGTACTGCCCGGTGTAATGATGTCTCTGCTCCGTGTTGTTTGTGTGAGTGTGTCTCCAGCTATTGTAGCTGTTTGCTGGCTGTGAAATAACCCAAGCTATTATCTCATTTTATCTGCCCAGTGCTGTCAGGACATGCAGCCAGCGACCCAAGAGCCTGGTAATCTTCCGGCAGCAAAAGCTGGAAGTCTTAAATGGTGAATTTTCTGCTGCGCTTGAGTTTGTTCAGTTGAGTTTGCCAGTTTTAATTGGTCTCTGGAAAGCAGCTGGCATGCTAATATTGAACATCCTGCTTTTGCAAGTCGTGGGTAAATACAGCTGCAGGAACTGGGTGTGTGAATGGAGCTGGGCTGGAAGGGGTCAGGAGGAGCCCAAGAGCACTGGCTGCTGCAGAGGAGGAGGGGAGAGGCCTGTGAAATGTGAATTTTGGAGGATGGCAGATTTTGCTCTGTGAATATACGGTAAAGGGTGAATGGTACAGCTCTGAACACAGCCCTGTTCCCTGAGGTGGTGATTGGTGCTGGCTTTGTGTCGTGGGAGGGACACTGTCCCAGTCAGGTGTCTCACAAAAAACATATCACCCAACTGCCTGTAAGTCTGGAAACACGTGATTCTGCACCAGAAATTCTAATGGGACTTATCTCTGCTACTGACTATGCCCAGAGATGTTGCTTGCTCACCCAAAACCCTCTGGGATCTATCCCTGCTCCAAAGACCCCCGAGAGCCTGGATCAGGGCACAGCATGGCAGCTGGTGCTGCTTTTGCTCAAATCCATGGACACAAGGGGAGCAGGGTATCCCTGTGCTGTGGGCACTCCTCAGTGCCCCAGGGAGCTCAGGGGATGTGAAATCTCCCGGCTGTGACTCCACTCTGTTGATACACCAGTAAATCCCAGTAAAGAGAAAAACCCAGTCCCAGCATGCTGCTCCTGACTGGAGCTGGAGCGCTGCAGAGAGCCCTTGGGCAGCGATGGGGAGGGCAGAGAGGCCGGGGTGTCCCAGCAGCCAGAGGCAGCTCAGCTGGCCGTGCACTCACGCTGGATGTCGATGGTGACAGAAGTCTCCTTCCCGCTGGGAATGGCTTTGTTGGTGGCACGGCACACGATGCTCTCCCCGTTCTCGATGTCCGAGGGGGCGAGGAACAGCGTGCTCATGATGCTCTCCCTCTTGCCATCACGGAGCAGTGTCTGTGAGGGAGAAACAGGCATGAGGACAGGACTTTCCTACTGGAGAGGGGCCCTTTTCCCATCCACAGGCTCAATGTGAGCTTCTCAGCCAAGCAGCTTCCTGCAATAACAATTCCTTTGGCTGGGATCTGCCAAAAGCTTTAGGGGAATAACAAAGACAGATTTCACTGCACTTCCCTGGGAATTGGGGTCTTAACTCCCATCTGCTTCCCTGCAGCCCTGCTGTGCCTTGGCTGGGGAGGAAAGCTCCAGTGAGATACATCACCCACCATCCCAGGAAAGAGGGAGCCAGAGGCAAAAAGCTTTGTGACCCTGCTGTCACCTTCTGCCAGGTGAGTGCACAAAGCTGCCCAGGTGCCTCCCACAGGGATGAGTGGTGATGCCAGCTGCCAGCAGCACGAAGGGACCCTGGCCATGGATCCCTGAATGCTGTGCTGTGGTCTGGAGCAGCCCATGGTGAATCATCACCTCTCAGGTGTTCACTGATGGGGGCCAGACATCCAAACCCAGGTGGTGAACCAGCTCTACCTGCTCAGCTTTGGCACCGTGCTTCTTCCCTGGATTTATCTGACTTCAGCCCTGGTGCCCTGCCCTGCCTCTTTTGAGAGCACAGGAGCCTGGGAGTGCTTCCTTTCCATTCCCTAATCCTCCTGCAAGTTCTTCAAGTTTATGGCATATCAAACTATTAAACATGATTTAAATCCCACTTGTGATGTTGGACGCATCTTCAAGGAGGTCACATCACCCTGTAACCCTGACTTTGATAAACCGAGCCCTCGGAGCTCTCAAGATGTTGCATTGGCTCTCAGTCTTTTAATCATTCTTCAACCTCTGACCTCTCTCTGGTTTATCAACACTGGCTTTTGGACTCTGCCAGGCAGTTTTTCCTTCTAAGTCTGTATCCTTCAAGTTTGTTCCTCATGGTGTAAGACAGGGCTTTATTGGGAGATAAACAGATGTCAGCAAGATGTGTGCATGTGGCACTTGGGGACATGGTTTGGTGGTGGCCTTGGCAGTGCTGGGGGAATGGCTGGACTTGATTTTGGAGGGCTTTTCTGACATAAATGATCCTTTGATTTCAAGACAATGCTTTCACCTGGGCTCATTGTGGCACAGCCTTCATGCACACAGGTTTGTGCCTCTCCAGCACACGAGACAAGGATTGATGCTGACAAATTGTCACCACAATCAGCCCAGAATCCCAGAGCCATTAAGGTTGGAAAAACCATCTGAGATTGAGTCCATCCATTTATGCTGCACTGACAGTACTGACCCACTAAACCATGTCCCTCTCCACCACATCCACAGCCTTTCAGAACACTTCCAGGAATGGGCAATCCATGCTGAGAGCCCATTCCAATGTCTGAATACTTTTCCAGTGAAGAACTTTTCCCAATATCCAATCTAAACATCTCCTGGCACGATTTGAGGCCATTTCTTCTCATTCTGCCTCTTGTTCCCGGGGATCAGAGCCTGACTCCACCCCTTGGCTGCCCCCTCCTGTCACAGAGTTGAGAAGATCAAGAAGGTTCCCCCTGAGCCTCCTTTTCTCCAGGCTGAGCCCCCACAGCACCCTCAGACACTCCTGGTGCTCCAGCCCCTTCCCCAGCTCCATTCCCACCTCTGGACACAAATGCAGGATGCTGCCCTGTCCTTGACTTATTTTCACCCTGTGTGCCCTCGCCTTGGGGAATGGCCCCACTCTTGGTGCTGGGGTTGTGATGAACCCCAAGTGGTGCAGAATTTCCCCTATTTGAAGTTAACCTCCAAATCTTGCAGGATCTTGTAATATTCCCTGTCCCCTTCAGTATGGATCAGGGGATTTTGGTCAGCTGTGGCTGCTGTGTGCTGCCTGGCTGGGATTGCAGGGGGCTGCATATGGATCTTGTTGGTGGACTGGAAATTCAGAGTAACAAAGAAATTATCACTCAGTATGAACGGTTTCAGGCAGCTGGTAACCCAAACAGGACTTCTTTTTTGCTGCCTTGAATATCTGGATCAAATGAAAGCTGGGTTGGGTTTCAGTTTTCTTGAAAAAGCAGAAAGAGGAAAATTGAGGAAATATTTTAAAGGGAGCTTCAAAAGGGAAACATTTCTAAGACCCCAAAATCTTGAACTTCCCACTCAAAAAATGTCTAAAATTGTCTGTTAGTTTTTCTAAAGGCTGATTCTCTTTTTTAATGTGCAAGGGCCTCATGGAAAACTCCAGGAAGTCAGGAGAAACTGAGGTTCAGCCTCAGAAACAGAGGTTTTCCTCTCTCCAGGAGGAGGGAAGGATGCTTCCCCCATGCACAACAGGGCTCCCCTTGCAGCCCATCCTCCCCAACTGCTTAAAATGCCATGGAAATCTCTGTGCTGTGGGAGATGCATCTGCAGCCTGAAAAACTCTGCTTTGGAAGGGTGTTTTGTTGGAAATATTTTAAAGGATGAGCATTCCCCCTTTTGTGTTCCCCACTGCTTGTGGGTCTGAAAGGAGCTGGGCTCAAAAGTTATCTCCCCAGGGCCAGGCCTGGCAGCCCTGGAAAGGAAGGCTGGGGGCAAGGGGGATGAGCTATGGACAACTGCACGTCAAGGGCCTGGGTTTTAATTAATTCCACTCGATTTGAGAGAGGGAGAGGTCAGTTCTCTCTGGCTCTAATTAGTGCTGCCTCTCCCATCGCACGCAGGGAGATGGGGCAGGTTCTGCTCTGCTCAGCCCCGGCTGCAGGGAAGCAGCTCAGCCTCAGCCAGGAGGAGGAGGAGGAGGCAGGGAGGGTGTTCTGCCTCCCCTGCTCTCCCCAGCAAATCAGGATGTTGCTGGAATGAGGCTGGATGGAGGCTTCACAGTGGCAGCAGAGGATGAAATGTTGATTAAAGATCTTTGGGAGCTCGAGGAATGGCTCTGACTGCCCACTTTGAAGTTTTGGCTGCAAACTGACCCATTTTAGGTCTCAGATTTTGCTGTTTAGAAGTTTTCATTGAAGATGTCAAGTGTTACTGAATCTTTCACACTCACCAGCCATCAGGAGCCCATAAACAGGAGAACATGTGGGGGCCCATTCCAACTGTGCTGCTGATTGCTCTTTGATGATTTTCTTCACGACCCAATAAAGACTTTCTGACAAAATTTAAAAAAGCCAGCAACCCTGACCATTTTCCATGGAAAATTGCAGTTGGAGGAGGGGGCACATGCCACTGCAACCACCTTTCCATCCAGAAGTTCTGTTGCAGAACCAGAACCAGGGCTGGGCCAGTGCTGCTGTACACAACATTTACACCTCACCCAGGTGGGATTTAGGGGGGAGAAGTGGCCATGCCAGGTGATTACAAGCTGTGAGAAGGTACAAAAAGCCAAATTCAGAGCAGAGCCCATTTTGGTGACAGTTTCTGGTTTATCACTTGCATCCTCCTGACTGTTTTCCTCCCAGCCTCCCCACTGGGAAGGCTTTATGGAGGGATGCAAGGTGAGAGTCCCAGCTGAGGGTGCTGCCCCAAATGTTTTGGGGTTGTGTGAAGAGCATTGCCAGGCCTGGTACCCCTTTCATAAGCCAGGGAAGAGCACAGGCCTTTTCCCAGCCCCATCCTGCCTCACCTTGGAATAGGTGGCTCCATTGATGACTTCTCCCCTCCTCATCCAGATGATGGAGGCTGCTGGCTTGGCATTGTCTGCGTGGCAGGTCAGGTTCAGGGGGTCTCCTGCTCTCAGGCTGATAATGGGGCCCCCCATAATGACAGGGTCATCTGGAGGAACTGCAAGGAAAGAGCAAAGAGGAGACAATGTCATTTGAAGCATGAAACACACCTTGCTGGAGTCACCTGTGGGCTGCCATGCCTGGCCTGTGACCTCTAAGACTCTGCAGATGGTTTGGGATGGCCATGGCAATGCCACCCCCATCCCCAAGTTACAGCCACCTGCCTTTTGCTGCTCTCAGGAAAGCTGTGGCCCAGATTTGAACTCCAGCAGCAGCAACTGAAGATGTTTCAGAGGGGACTCGGGCCTGGTGGCTGCAAGCCTTGCAGGAATATGAGGGATCAGGTCTGTGGCTGGTAAATCCACTGAGGGCTACTAAATCCTCAAAGGCCTGGATGTCCCTTAGCTGCAAACTCTGGGAGGATGCTGGGTATTTGAAAGCAATATCCCTGCTTGAAATAAATATCCCTGCTCCCTGTGCCTGCTCCTGTCTTCCTCCCCAGGGATCTCTGGCTGTTGCTGGACACAGGCCACTGGGATTGGAGAGGATTGGGTGTGACCCCTGCTCCTCTGACTGCAAAGTGGGAGGGAGGTGAGGGTATTTTGGGGTAGAAGGGCAGGGGAAGTTGGGTTTGGACCTGTAGGTGGAATAACCTCTGGGCATCAGGAATGTGACTTCCAGGTACCCACATTTGAGGAGGGCTCCCTTGGCAGCCCTCTCAGCCCCCTCCCAGTCCCAGAGGAATGGGGCAAGCCCTGGGCACCCCCTGCTCTCTTTGGTGTCCCTGTCACTCCCACAAGCAGGCTGTGGTCACCTCCTGCCATGGGGAGGCTTCTCAGCATCTCCCTCTGGGAATGCAGATCTTGCCAGGGGATCTGCATTCCCAGATCTGAGCCATTTAAGACCTCAGCCTTCCTTTGAAAGCAGCTGTCAGTCTGTGGGAGGCTGCAGCTCCAGGCTGTGGCTCTGCTGGTATCACACAGCCCCCGGTGCCTCTGCTGGAGATGAAGAACTTCAAGCAGAGACAGGGATGTGTGGAAAGAGGGATGCAGGAGGGGCACCTGAGCATGGTCTTCTCTTTTGGGACCAGCTCTTGAACCTGGCACCCCACAGAATGGTAAGAGATGGGAAATCCAGCTGGAAAGAGGGGCTGTTCTTTAATCCTGCAGAGAGGAGCTTTCACCTCTGCTACCCTGACAGATCTGCTCCATCCAGGACCTGCACTGGAGATGGAGCTTTGTCCAGCTCCTCATGGAATCAGAGCATTATCTAGGTTGGAAAAGACCTTTAAGATCAAGTCCAACCATTCCGCCATCACTGCCAAGCCCAGCACTAAAGCATGTCCCCAAGTACCACATCCATATGACTTTTAAATCCCCCCAGGGATGAGGACTCCAGCCTGTTCCAGAGGTGAACCATGAGAAGTTTGGTCTTACCGAATATTGATGGATGTTTCATCAAGTGATAAAAAGTTTCTGATTAAGTAAGACAAATGCACTTTTATTTCTGCTCTGTGAGAGACCCAAGTTCAACCCTCCCTATCCCTGGCTCATTAACAGCATCACCAATCCCATGGATGCCTCAAATTATTCCAGGGAAGCAGCAGGGAACCCTCCTTGTTGCTGAAAGCTGCTGGCAACCCCCTCATCAAGAGCCCTTCCAGCCTGAACCACTACCCAAAAACATTTAGCTCTTCCCAGCCGTGACCCTTGGGAAGCCAAATGATGTTGTTGCTACAGACAGATGTGTTGCCCCATCTCATGGCCTGCCTGGGGGCTCCTGAGGCCCATGGCGGGGTGGGAGGCCAGCAGGAATGTGGATGCATTGGAAGGCAATTTCCCATTTCTCAGGAAATGGGACATTGCTCCTTCACACCCTGCTCAGAAGTGGGTGGCAAAACCCTCCTACCCACAGCATCCTTCGGAGGGGATGCAGTTGTGTGAAATCTGCCAGTTTTCCACCAAAGTGGAGCTGGTTTTGTTCCAAGTCAGTGCTGTTCCCCTTCAGAGCCAAAGTTGGCCTAAGGCCCCTCTGAAATCCCCGAGTCCATCTCTGCTCCTGAGCTGCCCCGGTGCTGTGGTTGGCTGAGGAATATTTAAAATATTTAAAATCTCCCCAGTGGCTCCTCCAGCGCCGGGCTGGGCTCGGGGATTGGGAAGGGATTTTGTTCCCTGACAATGCAGAGGTGGCTGCCTGCCCCAGGCCGGGATTTGCAGATGTGCTGTGGGCACACCCTGCTGCACACACACGGCTGCCAAGCCCTGGCTGTAATGGGATTTTTCAGCTCACTGGGTGGAACCCAAGGACTGGGGAAAAAAGCTTTTCTACACGGATCCAAACTGTACTTTTTATTTATTTTTTCCCAGGCTAAAAGAGTGAAAAAAGAAAGTGAAAATCTGTGGTTTGGGTTAGTTGAAATGCCTGTCACTGAGATGTGAAAGTGGGAACAATTCTGCTCCATTCTGATGTTATTTAACTATTAAGGAAGTATGAATTTTAATGTTTAAAATTTATTTATTTTATTTCATTGGATGAGTTTATGCTGTTTAAACCCAAATCTGGCATTTTTCAATAGTTTTTTTCCCCTCACTGAATCCATTAATTGAATTTGACCTCTGCTTGTAAAAAATATTGAAAATTCATCTTGTACGGTGGGTAAAAAACCAACCCACAAATCTTTCTCTGAAGACCATCTTGGAATTTAATGAAGGAACTTTTGTGGTGGCGTGTTTGACATTCCTGACTTTTCTTCCTGGTATTCCTGCAGGAATATCTCCTCTGCAAAGCAATCTAGGGTGTCCCTTAACTGCCCAGTAGGGGATATTTTGGGACAGGGGACAACATAATGTGAACAAACATGGAATCACTTGTCTGCTCTGTGCCAGAAATCCTTGTTTTTTACAGTTTTTCTCCTGTTTCTCCTTATGGGATCAGCAGCCAGCCTTGAGGAGCTGCTTATGGCAATGAGGAGAGGATGGGTCCTGGCTACCTCTTCCCAAGTAAATGGTTTTCATCTCCCAGTCCTCCATGTAGCCATGAATTATTGATGTCTCCAGGCTCCCTAACAGAAAATTTAATTGAGGTGGAGGGTCTATGAAGAGGATTCAGGGATGTCTCTCTAACTTCTGCAAAATGAAGGATGGATTTACTTCTTCCCCACCCCAGCTCCAGCCTGGGAGAACAAGTGGAAGAGGAGGAGGAGGAGGAGAAGAATGAAAAGATGAAAAGAGGAGAAGAAGAAAGGAGGGAAAGCAAGAAGCTGCTAGCACAGAGCCATGATCCATTATTCATCCACTGTGCTCCCAGGATTGGTTGTTATTATGAGGCACCACTACAGAATCTGGTCTAATTTTTAATCACATAGCTATGGAAGCCTTCCTGATTAAACCAGGGATATAAATAGGAAAAGTTGTTTGGGGTTGCAGGGGGTTTATTCCTGACAGCAAAGCAAATGGAGTTAACCATCACATGCCCAGGAAGATTAAAATGATGGAGAAGGGATCCAGGGTGTCTCAAGCCCACAGGAATGGAAAGGAAGATGGAAAGGGCCTCAAGGTGCACCAGGAGAGGGTAGTTGGGATATTAGGGAAAAGTTCCTTGCTGTGGGGGGTCAGATGGGAACAGGCTGCCCAAGGCAGTGGTGCAGTCTCCATCCCTGGATGTGGCACTTGGGGACATGGTTAGTGGTGAACATGGTGGCAGTACTGGGGGAATGGTTGGACTTGATGGGCTTAGAGGGCTTTTCCAACCTGAATGATTCCATGAGTCTATGACATGCAGCTTTTTATGGGGTGGGAGTCCCTATAAAGTTATCTCCAAATGGACACGAGAGTGAGGCCTTCTAGGGTGGATGTGAATGACTCCAGCAGAAGGTCTCCTGTTCCACACATTGCCCTCAAGACCTCAGCTGGACACTTGTACCTCTTTTCACTGCAGATAAAACTTTCTAAAGAAATGCTGACAAACTTCTCCCTGCCAAACCCCTCATTTTCTGTCAAAATACAGGAATTGCTGGATATTTGTAAATCAGCCTTGGACAGGCTTCAATCCATTCTCCACAGCTGTGGGCTGCCTGGATGCGAGGGGAGAGCCTGGGGTCTCTGCTCTCTGCCCTTCAGAAAAGCGAATCTTACAGCACATCAGCATAAAGAAACACGATTAAATGATGGTGCTCTTGGTGCATTCATCAGCTTTTTAAATTAGTTGATAGAGACTTCCCTGCACACTGTCCCACCCTGTACAACTTCCCCATGATGAGTTAGTGAGCCCCCACAGAATTCTTCAGTGCAGGGCTGATACCCCAAGCTTTTGAGTCAGGAATGATGTGGATGTCTCTAAATGCTCCCAGCAGCTGGACAAGGATGTGGCAAGCAAGCAGAGCCTCAATCATTAGCAATCCATGGATCCTCTAGAAGCCAGGTCCTGGAAGTGGAGGAAGCAAAAAGCCCTGCAGCCACCAGTAGATTTTCCCTGATTAAAACTGTTTTCCTGTGTTCTTGTGGCTGATACCTCATTGCTGCTGGGTTTGTGTAACCACCCTCCTCTTCTTGGGGCCAACCTCTTGTTCAGTGTTAAGTGATTCAAGCCCAGCACTGCTGGTGATCAAGGGCCACCCAGCTGCTGGGCTGGACAGGCAGACACTGAGCAGCCCCTGAGGGCTGCCCTGAGCCAAATATCTGCAAGGAACGTTCAGCTGGTGTGAGACTCAGCAGAGGAGGCCCCCTGTGGAATGAGATTCCTTGGATAAGGCCTCGATGATGCATGGATTGTTTTCATGGCTCCCCTTTCCCACAAAGAGGGATCTGTGGCACTCGGAGGGGCTCTGGGCCCAGCTCATATGGGAGTTAAGCAAATAACAGGGACCAGAGGATGCTCCTGGTGCTCACAATGTGCCACCAACCACTGGAAGTTGCTCCCCGGACCCAAAGCTGAGAGAACAAGTGTAAATCATTTGGGGATGTTCAGCCTGGAGAAGAGAAGGCTCCAGGGAGGCCTCAGAGCCCCTTCCAGGGTCTAAAGGGGCTCCAAGACAGATGGAGAAGGACTTGGGACAAGGGATGGAGGGACAGGACAAGGGGGAATGGATTCCCATTGCCAGAGGGCAGGGATGGGTGGGATTTTGGGAAGGAATTATCGGCTGTGAGGGTGGGGGACCCCTGGCACAGGGTGCCCAGAGAAGCTGTGGCTGCCCCTGGATCCCTGGAAGTGCCCAAGGCCAGGCTGGACAGGGCTTGGAGCAAGCTGGGATAGTGGGAATTGTCCCTGCCCATGGCAGGGGGTGGCACTGGATAAGCCTTAGGGTCCCTTCCAACCCCATCCTGTGATTCTGTGATGAATCAAGAGCATCCCCAGCCTCCTCAGTGGGCACAGCTGCCTCTCAGTGAGCACTCACTGAGAACACGAGGCCCTGTGGAGTTGAAGAAGCCGAGCTGAGCAGGGGTACCTTTGCTGCTGTGTTTTGTCTCTGCAGGGAGGGAAGCCCTGGGGAGCCAGCCCAGGGGGATTCAGCTGAGCCTCTTGTGCAGCCAGGGCGGATGTGGGAGCTTTGCTCTGCTGCTGCAAAGTGTTTGTGCATTCAGACACGGCCCTGCAGCTTGTCAGGGAGGCATGTTCAGCTCTTGTAGACAAGTCAGGCTTATGAGGCATCACAGAACAGTTGCTGGGCCTGACCGGGCCCAGTGCGGCCCTGACCTGCACAAGCTGCCTGCCCTTGGGGAGGGTTTGGAATACAAACCCTGCAAATGGCATTTGCCTTTGCAAATCCCATCTCTGCTCCACGCTGGGGTGTTTAGAGTCCAGCTTTGCTGGCTGGCAAGGCACTTGTGAAAGAGCAGGATTCAGCCTGCAGTCTCCTTACCTTCCATGGGAGACCCTGATCCTCTGATCTAGTGGAAGGTGTCTCTGCCCATGGCAGAGGGCTTGGACTACTTGGCATTTAAAGGTCCCTTCCAACCCCAAATATTCTGTGTATCTGTTGTCTTGTCCTGGTCCAAAAGGTGGTCAGTGTATCAGGACTTTGGGGATGTGACTGTGGCAGTAAGCACTTTGCTAATGACACTCAGCAGAATGAAGAGTTAATTGGCTGTGGTATCATTTCTGTGCATCATTTGGCATTGGAACATCCTCTTCTCTGCTTGAGAACTGCAGGGAGCTGCCTCCTCTGCCCAGGCAGTGCCTGCTTTCCCCACCAGCCTTGGGGGCATTTTGGAGCTTTGGTGGTGTTGCTCTGCACGATGCTTTTGAGATCCTGGTGGGCTTTGGCCACACTCATGGATGCAGAACTCCATGGAGCTGATCAAAGGAAAAGAGCAGCTCCCCTACCAGGCGAGATCAGCAGAGCTTGGCTTGTTTAATTGGCAAAATGAAGGCTGGGAGGCTTCACTGGGATGAGTTACAGTGAAAGAACCAGGAGAAGGTTGGGAGAAGACAAAGGAAAAAGGAGGAAAATTTGGATGCTGGGGGAGAAAGAAGGTTCTTTCTTTCATCAAGTGTCTAGGAAAGCTTTCCAAGGGGAGGAAAAGGGGCTAGAACAAAAAACTGCTTTTAGGATGAAGCTTGCTACACTGGATAAGAGAATCCCCTTACAGGGATTGTGTTTCTGGCAGAGTTTTTCAGCAGACTGCTCAGGGTCTCACTGTATTATCAACCCTGAAGGCTGCAAATTGTGAGGGCCTAAACCACTGCAGAGCAGCTTACAGCTCCAGGAGTGTTTAGCTTTCCATTTATCAGGCTTTTACACATTTAAGATTCAGATTTCCAGCAGTTCTTCAGAGCTAGAAAGGATATAAACAGACTCTTAGGTTTTGTCCAACACTTGAAAGGCAGGGATTTTGCTGTCTGAGCATTGTCATGGGCTGGGCTTCTTAGGGCAGCACCAGATGGGGACTTGGAGAGGGCTGTGGGTCTTGGTGATCTGAGTTCTGGAGGCAACCTAGCCCTGGATGCCAATTACATCCTCCCCTCCACTGTCTTGATGTGCACCCATTCCACCTCTCCCTATCCTGATGTTATTAGGATTTCAATCCTCTTGCTTTGGCAGGTAAGGAAAAATGAACAATACAGAGAGAGTGGTCTGAGTTTAAATGGGGTCAGCACAGGGCTCAGAGTCCTTCCTGACTCTGGTGTTAACATTCCTCCTTCAAATACAACTGATCAGAACTTCCTTTGCATCTTGCATCTGAAACCTGGAGACCATTCCCATATCTGCAGCTGCTCAGCAGGAGGAGGCTCCATTCTTCTTATCCTTCTCTTTGTATCCTGGGCTCATCCCCAGCAGTGTGGGCAGCAGGAGGAGGGAGGGGATTCTGCCCTTCTGCTCTGCCCTTGTGAGACCCCGTCCACAGAACTCAGTCCAGCTCTGGAGTCCTCAGCACAGGAAGGACATGGAGCTGCTGGAGTCAGTCCATGGAGATGCTCCAGGGCTGGAGCCCCTCTGGAAAGAGCTGGGGGTGCACACCTGGAGAAGAGAAGGCTCTGGGGAGACCTCTGAGCCCCTTCCAGGGCCTAAAGGGGCTCCAGGAGAGCTGGAGAGGGACTTTGGATGAGGGCCTGTAGTGACAGGGCACGGGGAATGGCTTCCCACTGCCAGAGGGCAGGGATGGATGGGAGATTGGGAAGGAATTGTTCCCTGTGAGGGTGGGGAGGCCCTGGCACAGGGTGCCCAGAGAAGCTGTGGCTGCCCCTGGATCCCTGGAAGTGCCCAAGGCCAGGCTGGGCAGGGCTTGGAGCCACCTGGGACAGTGGAAGGTGTCCCTGCCCATGGCAGGGGGTGGAACAAAAACGGACTTTATGGTCCCTTCCAAGCCAAACCATTCCATGATTCTGTGATTCTGCAAAACAATCCCTGGAGCTCTCTGCAGCTTCCCTACATAAGACAACCCAGCCCGTGTTTTCCACAGTCAATTTACAGAGGCCACACTGGCTCTGGGATTAGCTCTGGCATTGTTTCCAAGCCTCCAGCCCCCTCCCGTGTGCTGCCAGCCCCTGGCCCTGCTGAGATTGGCATGGCATGGAAGGCTGGTGCTTTGTGGGATGCCTGCAGGACTGGCACCCTTCCTGCATCAATCCCATGCCAAGCCCTGGCAGGGTCACCCACCCTGGGACAGGTGGCCGTGGGATGGGATTCTGGCTCTGTACAGTACAGAGCTGTCCAAGAGTCCTTGCTGGGTCAGGGATGGGTAGGAAAAGGAGGATGTCGTGTCTACAGGTCCTCTGTTGTCCCTGCCGTGTCCTGGCCACACTTTCCCCAGCCTGATGCTGCTCCAGTGCCTCATTCCTACTGCTGACCCACGGGAGCTGAGCCTGGACAGCCTGAAAAACGCTGGGCAGCTCCTGCTGCCCCGGAACGGCGCCGGCTGCTGCCGGGAGCAGGAGGAGAGGAAAGAGATGCAGGAGAACAGCACAGCCTGGGGAAAACACACTGAAAAATAAATCAAAAGAAACAAGGGGAGCCAGGGAGAAAAATAGTGATGAAAGTTTAAATAGTGCATCTCTCTCTCTCGGTCCTATTTGTCTTGTGGCATTTCAGAGTGTGTGTGAGCGGGAGGGGCTCGGGGGGCTGCTAGGAATTCTGCCTCCTCTCCATCCTGAGCAGATCCTCTATCCCTGTTTCCCTCCTGTCTCTGCAGCTGAGCCTCATTCATGGACCCTCCTCACATTAAGGAGCTAATGAGAAACAAACAACTAATATTTCCTAAAATCCCCCCCCACTTCCTTTTTTTTTTTTTTTCCTATTTTCTCCCAATGATTTGTCTCTTTTTACAGCCACTGAAAATCTCACATGTTCCAGATTTCTAGAGTCAGCAGGATGGATTTCAAGAGAGGAATAGTGTCTTGCTGGAGAATGCAGATCCCTAAAATTCAGAAATGATTCCTAGAGATGGTTTCATCTCACTGCAGCAAAGCTCAGCTCAGCTCAGCTTTCCCACCCACTGCCATGGAGGGGTTGATTTTCCTCCATCTAAGCCCTCTCCAGGTCATATCAAGGAATATCACTGGAATACTCTTTGCTTTTTCACACTGAGGAAAGGTTTGCTCCCAGAGTCTTGGCTAAAGAATGTTTTAAATATTCACTTTTCACAATGGATTGGAATTCAACCAGTTGTCAAAGCTCTGAAATCCTTTGTGAGAGCTGGCTCTGGGCAGGATCCCATTTGGAGAGCACACAAGCAGATCTGACATGGGATAAGTGAGCATTAGTATTCTACTGGAAAGCCTTTGATACGAGGACAAGGAAGTTTTGGCAACCCCTTTCCACACTTTAACAAAGAGCCAGATGCAGGTACTTGGCCAGGTGTGGATTGTTTACTTGGAATGTTCACTCTGCAAAGAGTAAAAAACTTAAAATTTTCTCTCCCAGCTGAAAGGGCAACACAATGCCAAAGAATATATTGCATTTGTCAGGTCCTCGTTTGATTCTCCCCATCAAGGCAGTGTTTTTTGGATGGATCGTGTCAACAGCTACTGCCAAGACCTAACTCAGGGCTGGAGGATTTGGAGGGAGTTGTTTTACTTTGCTCTGACTGTTCTGGCTGCCCATAAACTGAAGAGTGCTGCCCACAGCTGAGAGAGGTGGGTCTGTGATCCAGGACAACCATGATTAATGGTTCCAATTCTGCCTGTCAGGATGGAGGGAAGTCAGGGTGAAGCTTTCCAGATGTGTCAGCAGGGGTGGGAGAGGAATGGAGGAAAAATTACCTGCCCACCTGGCCTTGTTACCAATGATGTAATCAAATTTACTGATAAGAGCCCCTGTCACACACAGGATCCCCATGTGGGCATGCCCCTCCCCAGCACAGGCAGCTGAGTATAAAATCATGGAATTGTGGAAGGCTTTGAACTGGAAAGGACCTGAAAGCCCATCTCATTCCATCACCTGCCATGGGTAGGGACACCTTCCACTATCCCAGGTTGTTCCAAGCCCCATCCAACCTGGCCTTGGACACTTGCAGGGATGGGGCAGCCACAGCTTCTCTGGGCACAGGGGAAACTGAGGCACTGATAGACCAGGTATTCTGAATCCCAGGCTTTCCCAGCTGGATTAGCCCTCCATCCCACTCTTGTGCAAGCCCCCTGCTCTGCCCAGCTGCCCTCCACAGCAAAACCCCCACCTAATTTGGAGGGAGGGCAGGGGGCTGTGGTTTAGGTGTCCCATGGGACTTTCTGTGAGAAAAGGAGCTCAGGGGGACAACTCCCTGACAGGAGTGTGGAGAGTGGAACCAGGTGAAGGTCTGGCTCTGCTCCCAGGGAACAAGGGACAGGACAAGAGGAACCTCACCTCAGACTGCATGAGGTGAGGGTCAGGTTGGATATCGGGAGGAATTTCTTCATAGAAAGGGTGGTCATCTAAAAGGGTTAAATGGGTCTGCCCAGGGAGGTTTGGAGTCCCCATCCCTGGAGGTGTTCAAGGAACACCTGGATGTGATACTCAGTGCTCTGGGCTGGGTGGCAAGGGGGGATTGGTCACAGGTTGGACTCGATGGTCTGGGAGGTCTTTTCCAGCCAAAATGATTCTGGGATTCTGTGACTCCACAGAGGCTGCAGCATCTTCACTAATCCTACACTGGGTGATGATTAGAGACACTTTTGGGGCTGATGCTGAAACTAAAGAGCACAGCCCTGGGTTAATCTCCTTTGGAGGCAGCAGAGACCTGGTGGATCCAGCCCTGAGCCCCTGGGAATCAGGGAAGAGCCTGTGAGATTGCAGAGATGCTCCAAGCACATCTCCCTTTCCTGTAGCTACAAACACCCTCCCCCAAAGAGAAGTCCAAAGCTGAAGGAAAAGGCTGTGGCGTACCCTGGCTCGCCTCAGCTGCAGGACATGCCTGAACCTTCTCCTGGGAGGGGGATCAGCAGGAACATCATTATCTCCCCAATGTAGGCCAGCACCCCTGCCTCCTCCTCCCCCTGCACATGGCTCCCGGGTGCAGACTGACAGATCAGAGAACGCAGGCGAAAAACCGAATTCATTATTTTTCCCGTATGTCAGATAGTTTCAAGTTGTTTAAAAAAAAAAAGAGAGAGAGGAAAAAAAAAAAAAAAAAAAAAAAAGAGGGAGATTATTACTGTTCATTAAAATATAGGAAAAAAGGGAAAGAGGAGCAAAACCCTGAGCTGGTCCCCTCCTTCTGGTGAGAGCTGCTCTTAGATCCCCTCTCTTGCAGGATGGGGTGGGAGAAATCCTGCCTGTCTCCTCCAGGGGTGCCATGGAAATTCAGTGATGCAGAGCAGGATGACATGGGAGACTGGGACCTGGCACTTAAAGTTTGGGGCTTGATTATCTGGATCTGTTTTGAGGCTGCACATGCCATGAGCTCATTAGTCAACACCTCTTCTGTTAATTAGCCATGGTATATACTATCCTAACAGCACTTTACAAGCCTGGGAGCCTGAGCACAGCTGAATCCTGCATTTCCCCAGGGATGGGCCTGGCAGGGAGCCTGGCACACCAACCCGTTTGTAAGGTGAGGAGCTGGAAGGGTAGGAGAGCAAGGCAGGCACCACCTCCCACTGTTTAGCACCAGGAGACCTCCCTGTCTCAGCTTACACCAGGGCAGACAGTGGGTGGAAAATCCCAGGGATGGGCACAGCCCTTCCCAACTCCCTGCAGGCTGAGGAGAGCAAGGGGAGGTTTGTGTTTTGAGCTTTGCTGCATCTCCAGCCTCGATCCTGGGCTCCTGCCTGGTTCTCAGGGACAAGAAGGGAACGAGATGTGAGTTTCCAGCTCAGGAGCTCATTTTCACTGTCATGGCCTCAGTGCTGATGCACTCTCAGTGCCAGAGGCTCTGCCCTCCTCTCTCCCATGGCGTTTTCCTGCCTGGCCCAGCTGGAATGTACAGGTACCTGGTCTGATCCAGCTATTCCAAACTTGGATGACAGAGAAGCACCTGCTCCCACCAATGCTGGGCACTCCAGCACCGTATGGAGACATCATGGGAATGCTTTGTCATTCCCAGACTGCACTTTGAAAAGTGGAAGGATTCTACCCTCCTTTGGGTCCAGAGGAACTGATTTTATTTATTTGTTTTTAAGGTGAAAAGCTGATTTTCCCTTTTTTTTCCTCCTCTTTCCCTTAAAGGCACAGCTTTGTCCTGTGCTCCCCTTTACCATCCCCTGCCCCAAAGCTGTGGTTATTGCTGCTTTTCCCAGCTGCAGCCCAGGGCTGGAGAAAATCTGGATCTGGCTTCTGGAATGTGTCACCGAGGAAACTGGGAACAGGAAAGGGTAAGAAGAGACAAGATTTTAGGTCAGGCTGGGAAAAATCTCCCTGGTACTTCCTGTGCCTGGGATTTGAAGTGTGACTGCCATTTCAAGGCCTTTTCATTTGCAGAATCCTAGAAGGGTTTGGGTTGGAAGAAACTTTAAAGCCCATCTCATTCCACCCCTGCCACGGGCAGAGACACCTCCCACTATCCCAGGCTGCTCCAAGCCCTGTCCAACCTGGCCTTGGACACCTCAAGAGATGGGGCAGCCACAGCTGCTCTGGGCACCCTGTGCCAGGGCTTCCCCAGCCTCACAGGGGAGGATCTGTCCCTGTGTTTTCTCTGTCCTTGTCTGCACAGCAGGAGGATCAAACTGAGGGAAAGGATGAAGATGTTTCACACCCGTTCAGTTGGGTCACTAGGAAGGGTGGAGATTCCCCAGGATTTTAGGCTGTTGCCTTGTGCTGCTCTCCATGCACAAGTTGTGATGGATCCACCAGTGCTGGGAAAGCTCCTACCTCACTCTGCAGCAATGATGAGAAGATTTCTCGACCCAACCACCCTTACTTGGGCATAGCTCCTTGTTCCCAAGTGCTGAGCACCTGACATCAGCACAGACTGAGTTTGGAGGGATGAAGAGGTTTCCAAGAGCATGGCTGTGGTGGAGATGGGCTAACGTGGGATCAGAGGATGTGGGGTGTTGCCTACAGCTCACATCTATGCTGTGGCTGTTGGAAACAAAGGACAACCATGACAGATCTATCCCTCTCCAGCACCCTTTCCAGGCCATGGCAGTGAGGCCCTGGCACAGGCCAGCTGGAGAAGCTGTGGCTGCCCCTGGATCCCTAGAAGTGTCCAAAGCCAGGTTGGATGAAGCTTGGAGCAACCTGGGACAGTGGAAGGTGTCCCTGCTCATGGCAGAAGGGGATGGAATGAGATGAACTTTAAGGTTCCTTCCAAGGAACCATTGTTGCTCAAACCATTGTTGGACTCTGTGACTACTCCCGTTTGCAGGTCACCAGCTGGAAGTCCTTGCAAACCTCCTTCCTTGGCAGGAACAGGCTGTGCATGGTGTTGAGTGATGCTCTTTCCAGCCTCCACCAGGAAACATTCCCACTCAGAACCCTGGCTGTGCTGCTGCAGAGGAACCGAGGGCAGCTCCCACCAGGGAGCCCCACAGGGACAGGGAAATTCAGTGCTTTGCTCTTGCCTCGTGGTGCCACTGAGATGGACGAGGTGGGAAGGGCTGGGCTGGGAGCTGGGAGCTTTGATCTGGGTACCAGCTGAACCCTCCCAGGTGTAAGACACCACTAGAAACAATAAATTAAGGCCTTCGAAAGAGACTAATCCCATGTCCCAGATCTGTCAGTGCCTTGCTTCCCTCTCCTCTCCCCAGCACTGCGGCCCTGAAAACAGCTGGACTCAACTCCCCTGTGGCATCCAGCCAGATAAAAACCACTCCCTAACCAACACTCCTGGCCTGAGCCTCTCACACCCCACATCCTCCCACTGCTGTACTGGACAGGATCCTAAACCCTCTCCCTCATTCAGAACATGGGAACACCAGGGTATGGTGCTAACCATCTCCTCAGGGCAAAGTGTAACAGGAACGGGACATCCAGCTCGGGCAAACAAGGAACAGCTCCCAGCTCTGCTTTAAGCACCGTGCAGAGCGTTTAGAGACCAAACAGACCGAGCCACTGATGATGTTGTGGCAGATCCCAAGGGCTTGCAGGTTGCCAGGGATGTGTCCCTGAGCTGCAGAGGTCACAGGCCCTGCAGACCTTCAGCTGCTCCTCAGTGAGGGCTGAGCAAGCCCCAGGGATGAATCCAGCATCTCTCAGCTGAATTTGATCAATGCAGTGCAATTCCTTATCTCCGACATGGCTGGGCCACATTTCGAAGGAAACCAAACCCAGCCCGACCCGGACGAAGCACAATCAATCCCAATATTCCAGCACTGACACATGTCTGGGTTTGGTCTGAATCCCTTATCAGGCTCCACAGCTCCACATGGAAAAGGTTCAGCCTCACAGAGGCTTTAGTGCCCTTGTCTGCCCTCCAGTCCCACAGGATTTCCTCCCTGGGATAATTCATCCTGCATAGACCATTAGCACACCCCCATTTCAGAGATAAATTACCCAAATCTTTAAACCTCTGCTCGGAGGGAATCCCCTGGGGTGGCTGTTCACAGTCAAGTCCTTCTGTGAAGGCATCCCTACGGAGCCAGAACCATTAATACAGCATTCCCAGAGAGCCTGCAAATTGCATAGGAGCAGGAAAATGGGGCTGGAAAAGCAGGAATTCTGCTCAAAGCCTGGGAACAAGGATCCTGGGAATGCTGGCTTTGGGTTTGCTGAGCCTCCATGATTTGTCAAAGGTTTTTCTCTGAGAGTAGCACAAAGATAGAGGTGTCACCCATCCTTAGGGACACTGTGCCTGTGCACAGGACCCTGCAGGGAAACAGGCAGGTTCCCTGGACTTTACCCTCTAGAAATGGTGACAACCCTACCAGAAATGGTGGGATTTGTGGGAAAAGTCCAGAGGAAAGGATGACAGTGAAGAGAAGAGGGACTGGAGGGCATTGGAAGGCAGAGCAAACAGAACCCATTAGAGGAGGGAGTAGATGTACTGCCTGGGGCTGCTCCAAAATCTGCTCCCAAATGTGTGTGGGTTTTTGTTGTTGGTTTTTTGTTTGTTTGGTGGTTTTGTTTTTTTGTTTTGTTTTGTTTTGTTTGGTTTTGTTTTTAAATAGGATATTGATTTTATTTCCTTTTTTTTTTTTTTTTTTTTTTTTTTTTTTTTGTGGGGGGTTTTTGGGGAAATTTTTTTTTTGGTGTGTTTTTTTTTTTTTTTTGTCTTGACTGATGGAGTGTTTTGGAGAAATGTCTGCTTTGGTGGAATTTTATTCCTTTTTAATTAAGGAATTAATAAAAAAAAAGGCAGTAATATGACATAGGGGAAATGTTTTGGTCTCGTTCCTCTTGGAGGGTGATGGTGAATCCAAGAGGTTTGGGCTGACCTGGGAAATGAGGTGAGAAAAGAGCAGGGGAGCGAGCACCAGGTGTCTGAATAATGGCTCCCAGGAGCTTCTGCAGCAGAAATAGTTGTGTTTCCTTCTGCCTTTTTTGCTTGTTTTCTTTATTGTATTCTTTTTTCTGGCAGTTCTCATTATTGCTCTCCATCCAACACCTCTGAAATGCTATGGGCTGAGAAGCAGCAGCTCCCCTGGGGCTGTTCCCCTCCTTAGACTGAGACATGCACAAAGCAATGAGGACAGCACTAATGACATCCTGGCTCCTGCTCACCAATCCCAGCTCCCACCACACCCAGTTCCTGCTCACCAATCTCACCACACCCGCTTCCTGCTCAACAGGTGTTGAAGCAGAACCTTGACTCTACCAGGTTGAAGCAGAAATGACCCTGCTCAGTCACAGCAAAGGAGCCTCCAAGGACACAGAACAAGCTGGGAGGTATCAGCTTTTCATTCCATGGGCAAGCCCAGCTTGAGGGCTTCTCCCATTATTCCCACTATCCAAGTACACGAAGAGCTCTTGCTTAGTTTGACTCACAAATTGATCCCAAAGTTTATATACCATAAACCCATAAACGGTAACAGATAAACACCAGCACTGGACTCCTGGTCTGTAGCCCCAAGGTGATGCCTGTGGGATGCTCCAGTGCCCCAGCTCTGAGTTGTTTTGGGTCTCTTCCCAATGCAGCCATGGACAGCAGGAATAGTTGCAGGTGCTGCCTTGCCATTGTTGGCCACAGCCATTTTTCCTGATGGCAGAGGCAGCCCAGCTGAGAGCTGCAGGGTTTGGGTTGCACTCCTGCACTGCTGGCAGCGAGACATCCTGGTGCATGCTGCTCCTGTGGGATGGGCTGTGAGCTATCCCATCCCATCTGCCACAAGGAGAGGTGGATCTGCTCCCACTGCTGTGGGGAGGCCACTTCAAATGCTCAGCTTGTCCCGTTAGCACCAAGCCTTGGGGCTGGCCACGAGCCCAGGGCTGCTGGGAGCCCCTGTTCTGGGGAGAAGGACTTCCCTGGTGGGCAGTACAGACAGAGATGCCACCAGCATTACCAAAAAATCACCATCTATCACCATCCCCCTCCTGCCTCCTGAGGGTTTAATCAGTTGAGTCCCAGCTGCTGAAAGGAAGAGAAAAGGAAGAGAGATGATAAAGTCCAAAGTTAGTTGGGCAAGGGGCAGGACAGAACCCTGCTGTGGTGGCTCTGTCACAGCTGAAGGGAGAAGGCAGGGCAGAAACTGTACTGGGTGGGAAGGGAATGGAAAGAAAATCCTTCTTAGGAATTTAGGTGTTTTTTTTTTTTTTTTTTTTAAACAAGAAGTGCTGAATTACCACAAAAGGAGATGTTTGGAAGATGTCCAAACACAGGTTTTTGGTTTTTCCCTGCCTAGCCTTTCATTTTGGAAAGGCTCATGTGAAATTTGTGGCTGCTTTCAGGAGCCCCTGCTGCCCTGTCCCAGCTGGAATGCTTTCCCAGCCTTGTCTCACACAACAAACAGCTCCCAGGGAGTTTATCAGCAATGGAAGAGAGTCACCCACCTATGGACCACTGGCTCCAGCACTTTATGAGCTCTTATTTTGGGACATACTGTGCCTGACCAGAGAGACAGGGTATGCAGGCCTGGAGGTGATGGGTTAAATAGTATAGACTGAGGATGAAGGGGCTGGGAGCAGGGGGATCCAAGTAGTGGTTGGTGGGAAACTGCCTGGAAAGGATGAGGACTGGACATGTGGGCTTGGGAGGCAGGGGAGTGATGCAAAGCTCCTTCCTGAGCTCCCCACTCATCTCTCTAGCCCGTGGAGCCAGTTCCCAGCCCTGTCCCTGAACCCTCTCCATTATTCTTGACAGTCCATTTGAAAATGCCACGAGGTTCAAAAGTGGAGAGGCTGCACAGAGGTTGATGAAGGAGGGAAGAGACTGCAGGATCCAAATCCTACCTGCAGCAGGAGGGGCAGCCTTTGCCTGACTTGTCCCTGTGTGTGACCAACCCCCCTTGGCAGCAGCAGATTTAGGGGCAGCAGCCCAGGGTGCAGCCCCTGCAGATGCAGCCAGGCCCTGTGTGAAGGCTGGAGTGACTCGCCAAGCTCCCCCCTGCCCATCCCACCTCCACGGATCCGGCAGCATCTGCCGCCCAGAGCTGGCTCTGGGCAAAGTGCTCTCCTTCCCTTTCAAAATGCTGCAGATGAGGCTGGCACATTGGGGGAACTCCCAGCCCCTGGGTACTTGTCAATCATCCCTGAGACGCTCCAGCTAATTATTTTTATCCTTCATGAGTCGTGTGGCGTTCCGGAGGTGAGGAAAATAGGACATTCTCAGCATCTCTCTCTCTCCCCGGTGTGGGCTAATGGTGCCTGTAAATTGCTGCTCCCTGTCAGGGGATCACTGCTCCTAATCAGGCTGAGATTTCTGATGGGCTGCATGCCGGCCACACTTCTTCCTCCCCTGTTTTGCTCCAGAGGGAAATGCAGGATGTTTTTTCCAGTGAAAGAAGAATTTTCTTCCCCTTGTGCCCATCTCAGCCCATTATGGGCTTGCAGGACTCTGGCAGGAGGGAGGCAGGAGTCTCCAAGAAGGGATGTATGGACTGAAATGGCATTCCTTTTTTGGTCCACGGACCTCCAAAACCATCTGAAGTGTCTCACAAGGAGGCAAAGGACTATTTTGGCTCTGCAAGCACATGGTTGTCTCCTCTTCTTGTCTTTTTTGGAGAAGTGGAAGGTGGTGAAGACCAGGAGGTGAATTTGTGCTTTCCCTGGGCTCATTCCTCCTGTGCTGTAGACCTTGGTCCCTGAGGGCTGGGAATAGTACAGAGTTTTTCAGGAATGGGGGGCAGGTGGTGGGGGTGAGCTGCTGGTGCTCTCCACACACAGAGAGCCTCCAAGGCAGGTTGTGCCCATGGCATTGCACGTTCTGGGTGAGGATGGTGGTCACAGACCTGGTGCTACCACAGCAACGTGGGAGCTGTGCCCGCACGCAGCAATTCGGGTGGTGAAAACACAAGGCAGAGGAGAAGATGTTTGTTTCCCATCAAACAAACAAACCAACCAACCATATCTGCTTGTGACTATCTTCCAGCTACTCCAGGCAGCGACAGAGGAGTTGGTTTGTTGTTTACCCACTCGGAGAGGAGATAAGGTCAGGAAATCACAGTTGGCTTCTGCAGTCCTAAGGGGGAGAGCAAAGCTCAGTCTGGCAGATGAATCACTCTCTATTGACTGCTCTTCTTTTCAATTATTCCTCCATTTCACAAGAAACCTCCAAAACACACACAAATATTTCCAGGCCACAGCGATGCTCGATGCTCTCCCTCAGATCCCACCTCTGCCTCAGCAGGAGCTGCTGCAAGTCCTGTTGCACAGCCTAGGTCAGGGCGGGTCCCAAGACCTGGAGGAGACAACCTCCTGGAGGAGATTTTTGGAAGTCAATCAGTGCCATCACAGTGATGGGACAGGTAGGAGATCTGCAGGCAGAGATGTCGAGCCTCAGCACAGGCTGCCTCGTCACAGCTGGATGCAAACTACCATTTGCATTAGGTTAAAATCTTGAGTAAATTGAAATCACAGGAACATCTGCTGCTTTTTCATTAAGCTTGTGTTGACACCAGGGGAGGGGGACCTTGGAAAGACAGATGGAAAGGAGGGGGAAAGGTGGATTGACTCAGCATAGGCTCTTGAATCGCCTCTGGGCAGGAGCCCTGGGCTGGTCTCAGGCTGGGCATTGCAACTTGGGCAAAATGACCTCAAACAAGAAGGTTCCTCCACCTTGAACTCTGCTTTCTACCCCAGAGAGGGGTTAGGGAGTGCAGGGCACAGGTCCCATCTAAGGAGTCACACCCTTCCCAGAAATGGGGCCTATGGTGCTGCCAAGAGAGCTCGCAGGGGTCTTGGGTTGTTTTTGAGAGAGCCTTGCTCAGCTTCTTCAGAGCAGAAGGGGTGGGGGTGAACATCTGCCAGCAAGCCAAGCATCACCAAATTCACAGCAGCTGTACCCTGCTTGTCACATCATCTCTCACTCTTCTTCCAGCCCAGATTCTAAACCCATCGGAGATGAGGAGGAGCGGAGCTTTTCATCATGGAAAAACCAACATGTTGCTCATCCTCAGCACTGCAAAGCTTCAGAACATGACCCTGGGATGCTCCACCAACAATGGAGGCAAAGCAGTTTTATTTTCACTAGAAATTCCCTCAGTTCTTCATGCAGTCTCAGGGCTTTGGGGCCCTGACATCTGATTCTGGAGTGCCACTTGTGCAGTGCAGCTGTTTCTAAGGCTCTCTGCCACAGCATTCATCCCAGGGCCTCGCAGCAGCAGGTTCCCAAACCAACCCAGCTCAAATAAAAAGGGTTATACATGTCTGCAAACAGCCACTCTTATGCCAGGGCTTGTTTGGAGGATTGTTTGTGGAGAAAAAACACTAAGAAGCATTTGATGGGCTGTCCAGTAATCACTGACATGGGGCTGCCTCCACAGTCACTGTTCCCACAGCATTCTGTGCTGGGAGAGCAGCCCCGGCACATGCCAGAGTCCTGGCTGTGGTACTGCCAGCACATTCACACCATCTGCAGCTATGGAAGGGAGGGAAAGCCTTATCTGCATGGGAAATGATGCACTGGCACTGGTTTTTGGGGAGCATGATGCTGGGGGAGCCATGGGCAGGATGATGCTGCAGGTTCAGGTGGGTCCCCTGACAGCACAGTAGTGATGGACTCACAGTCCCAAGCACCAAGCTACTGGGACCATGCTGAGGACACAGGTGCCACCTTTACCTGCTGGAGAGACACCAGCAAGTGCCAGTGGCCACCTCAGCCCTGGTCACTGCACTCCAGGGCTGGAACCAGAACAATGTCAGTTCACAGCACAAAACCAGGAGCATCCTCAGAGCCTCTGGCTTTGCTCCATGCACAGAGCTGTCCCTGCAGGTCCTTCCCTCACACTGTGACACCCACCAGCAACCTTCCATGATTTCCCAGGCTGTGGCTTGTCCTGGCTGTGCCAAGTCCTGCCAGCCCCTCTAAGGGGGCTCACAGGAGCTCATTAGGACTGTGGGTGACAATGGCATTCGCCACCTGAGGCAGTCATTAATTTGTCATTCCTCTGGTGATTTTCTTCTCCAACATGCCCAGAAAGAAAGGGATGATTGTTCCCATTTGTCCAAGAGGAGTGTCCAAGTGGCTGTCGGTGTGCCCTAGCAAAACCAGGGATTAACACAGCAATTTATCTGTCCTTGCTCTGCTCTTGCTCATGTTTGGGGCCCGAGCAGACAGCAATTAGGGCTGACAATGAGCTGCAAAGATCGTCTGGAGATCCTGACCAGGATGAGCAACACTGCGAGGTCAGGAGAGCAGGAATACTTCAGAAAAAAAATGACTCATTGCAGTGGAGAAAACAATGCTGCTGCTCCTGCCCAGGGCTCATTTTGTACCAATTCGATTCACCCTTCACTGTGCTGCACTAATGCAAAGGCAGGATGATGAGCAGGGCAGGGGGGGCACCTGACACAGGAGTTTGGCTCTGCCCTGCCTAGAGCAGGGTTAGTCTCTCCTTTGTTGGATCCTCAAATGGGTTGAATGGATTTATAAACCGGGCTTGAGGTGGCTGCCTGTTGCCAAAAAGCCCTGAGTGCTCTCTGCAAATAAAACCCCCAACACTCGCCAGATTTCAAAAGTGATCTAGATGAAGGAATTGTCCCCACTGCAAGAAGTGCTGTTAATTTTCCTCTTCACTGCAACAAGGCTGCTGGAGGAATGGGGTGGGGCTCCAGGCAGGCGTTCCAGCCCTGCCCGAGTGGTGAAGCTGGATAATTCACAGCTCTCGTGAATATTCAGGTGTGATGTGAATAAAGAACACTCACTTTCCTTCTCTGATTCCCCAGGGCAGGACCTGCAGGTGGAAAATGCTCTAACACAACCATTGCCAGCCCTACAGGGGAAATGAGGGGGGTGCAGGAATGGGAGCAGCACAAACACCCTTGGAGGGTCCTGCCCTTCCCACCTCCCTCTTGGTACCTGTCCCTCCACCCTGGCATGTGCCCCAGTGGACACTGCCAGCACCAACCTCAAGGTCCTGTGACCCCATGAGCAAGGCAGGGGTCCCTGCTGGCTGCCAGCTCTGCAGGTGCTGAGAAAAGCAGGCAAAACCCCATCAGAAATCATCACGCCTGCATAGAACAGACAATAAACTCCAACATTTCATTCTGCACAGACAAGATGGAATTTTTCAGTTTTCCAGTGACAAAAACCTGAAAAACGATGGTTATTCACCTAATTTTAACTCAGTCATTTCTTTCCTTTCTTCCTCTCTGGAGGAAAGAAATGGAAGAAAGAAGAGGACAAAGCTTAAAACCTTATCAGCAACTTCACGCGAGTGTCTTCCACTGAAATCAAGGAAGAAAAAGAGCACCTTGGACTGTTCACTGATAAACTTTTCATCCTAACTGCTGCATCTTTCTTTCATCCCAACTGCTTCATCTTCCCAAAGCATCTCTCCAAAGCCCATGGGAAGTGTCCCCTGTGTCCATCTCCCTCCCATGCTGATGGCATTGTCCGTATTAACAGCATCCTGTTAGATGTGCAGAAGTGCCACCAGTCCCTGCTTGTGGCCTGAGTTTGCCCATAGAGGCCAGCTGGGAATTCCAGTTCAAAGTGGAGCTGCCCAGACAGAGGCTCAGCCTGCAGGAACTGCTGATGGAGGGCTAAGACAGAGCTGGGGTGGAACTCCTGATTAAGGGAAAACCAGGAGTGGCTAAAGTTGCAATAAGGGCCTCCATGTCCAGGGGGGCTTTGATCTGGGGATTAGGGATGAAGCCACCAGGTAAAGGTGGAGAAGGTGGTGAACCTGTAATAAGACACAATTTGCAAAGCCTGTCAGATTCATGGAGTTGAACTGGAAGGATGATTTATCCAAAGTCTTGGGTCAGAGACTGTATTATTCATTCCCTCCAGCAGCCTCTGCTACACTGCTCTTCAGGATGATTCAGCCTCCTACTCTGGAGAAGAAAAGCAGCAGTCCACATACCCACCCCACACTGCCAAAAGTTTGATCAGCCATTTTCTAGAGATCTTCCGACAGAACAACCCTCCCAGAAACCACACTCTGCTCACGAATAAATACCTTTGTGCTGACAAAGAAATGAAAAACCCTCAAACCACCTGATGATAATTTTGTTTGGCCCATTGCTATTAAAAAAATCTCCCAATTCCTCATTGGACAATTGTTCCTAATGCTTAGCATCAGCTTTGGTTTTGGAGCTGTTAAGCCACATGTTAAATGTGAGCAAGTGTTGGGTTTAGGATCGCTGGGGGAAATCCACCCCATTTCTGCTATTGCTCTGAGCAAAGCTGTGCCCTGAGCAGGAAGTGTGGGATGAGCACTTTGGGATCCTCTTGGCATGGCAGAGACGCTCAGGCAGAGCTCATCAAAGCTGGGGGGGCTGAAACACCACGGGTTTGGGTCCTGCCCTGTAGTTCATAAGAATATCCTGAGTAGGAAGGGATTCACAAGGAGCATCGAGTCCAGATCCTGGCCCTGCACGGACATCCAACAATCCCACCCTGTGCTTGGGAGCATTGTTTAAATGCTCCTTGAGCTCTGTCAGGCTTCAAGCCTGAGCTTTCGTGGAGCAGGAAGAGGTGGATGAGTGAGGAGATGTGAATGCAGATCTCACTTTGAGGCAAACCAGAGAAATGAGTTGCTGCCACTTTCTGTGTCTTTTTGCCCAGTCAAATACCACAATCAACACACAGAGCGTTATAACCAACCCAGAGGCAACTCTGCAGCAGAAAATAAAGGGAAGCAGATGAAAGAAAGCCTCTTATTCTTAATTTACTCCAGTTAATTTTAGTCTAATTTGATCACAATGTTCGTCTGTAAATATCAGCCCTTCTTTAATGAGGCAGCGTTGGCCACGGAGGCTGTGATTACGATGTAATCACCCGGTGTGTCGTAAAAGACTTTCTCTGTTAATTGTTAGGAAGAACTGGAGCTATTCTGAGGCAGGTATGGGATTGCAAAGAGAGATAATTATAACCAGATCTAATTAGTAATTATAACAGACCTCTCCTAGAAATTGTTTTTTACTTAAATATTCCCCCGGTCCTCCTAAGCAGCCGTCTGTGCTGCTGTCAGGAGGACCCTGGGTGACACTGGTGCCAGGACAGGGTGTGGGCACTGCTATGTCTCTGTCCCCATGGCCTCACCCTGATATGTGATGGAGCCTCAGCCCTGGCATCTGCCAGGGGAGGGAGCAGGGAGGCAGGCAGAGAGGCAGAGCTGAGACAGGAGAGGGTGCTCTCGCCGCAGCAATGGAGAAGTGGACGGACATGGGGTGTCCTGGGGCTGGGGACCAGGGTGAGGTCTTGCAGGTTGAGGGGTCCTGCTACCTTGATCCACATCCCAGGAATGCTGCTCCTCCCAGTCTGCAACAGCAGCAGAAAAACCAGAAGGGATTTAGGGGAGATGGGAAGACAGGAGAGGCTAAACAAAAGCCGGCTGAGAATGGCTCCCGTTTCATTTTTTCAGTTGTGTTAATGAACACAATCCCCCCAAACCTTCCTGGGACACAGCTCCAATCCCAGGAGAGCCCGGAGCTCTTGGCCACCAAGACACATTGCAGCACATCACAGTGGACATCCAGGTCCAGGGAGGGAAAAGGGGCACAGGCACACCCAAGGTGTGGCAGCTTTCCAGGCAGGTGGGATTGGATGAACTGGTTTTGTCACAGTGAAGGTCTGCCCAAATCAATTGTCCTTCAGAATTCTGTGTAGCAGAATCCTTCATTCCAAAAGGGAAACTTTTCAAACCTCTGCAGTTTTCCTTTCCCACTCTTCTTGCTGCCTCTGTACCAGTCAAAGTAAAATACCTCCAAGTGCTGCCTGGGGAGCTGAGACAGAAACCAATAGGGCCAGAAAATGGAGCAGCCTGACCTGAGGAGCCTGTGCATTTACATCCTTGCTCCAGGATGTTTCCTGACCCTGTACCCCCTTTTTCAACTCTTCCAGAGGCTCCACTCAGAGCAGTGGATGCTCCCTTTCCTCCCCACCCCAACACCATCCTACTGTGGATCCTTGTGCTGCCCTGGGACCACCCAAAGTGCTTTGGAGGAGTTGCACAGCTCAGCCTCTGCAGTGTGGACAAGGCAGGACCTTGCTGCCAACCTGCTCAGACTGCCAAGGAATGGTGCAGCCTCAGGAATTAGGCACAAAAATATCAACAAGCAGGAAACCTCAGTGATGGAGCAGGAGCTGTCCTGACGTGGTCCCTTCTGCAAAGACAGGGCTGGGAGATGTGAAGAGTAATTAAACACAGCTATTGAAAGCTGGCCTTAAAGGATTTAATCTCTGAAATCCAGGCTCTAATTACAGGGCTGCACCAATTCCGACCCTGAAGTGATGTGCTAGTTTTTAATCGAGTTATTTCCTCCAAGCAGAGCCGTCTCTGGGCGCTCTCCTGGGCAGCAGCGTTAGCTTGCAGCTGGGAATGGCCTAACTAGGCCAGCACTGAGAGAACTCTCTGGGATTGGTTTTATCTGCACGGCTCAGTATCATTGCAGCAGGGAGCACCTACAGACAGGAACCTGTGAGCAATACACCGTGTGTGTGGTGGGGAGAACCATGGTGAGATGAGCAGGGGGCAGCGGGTGAGGCACGGGGCTCAGCGGGCCACTGTGTCCAGATGGATGCTGGTCTGAGGGCGGGATGCTAAACCTGGAGCAGGATGTTAATTTGAGAGCAGGATGCTAATCTGAGAGTGGGATGCTAATCTGAGAGTGGGATGCTAATCTGAGAGTCACATGCTAAACTAAATTTGGGATGCTAAACCAGGAGCAGAATGCTAATCTGAGAGCAGGATGTTAATTTTAGAGTGGGATACTAATCCAAGACCAGGAATGGTAATCCAAGAGTGGGAGGCCAGTCTGAGAGCAGGATGTTAATTTTAGAGTGGGATACCAATCTGAGCCTGGGATGTTAATCTGAGAGCAGGATACTAGTCTGAGAGCAGGATGTTCCACTGAGAGCAGGATGCCAATGCAAGAGCAGGATGTTAATCCAAGACTGGGATGCTAATCTAAGCACAGAGTTGCCCATTTCCCAATCTGCAGTGCCGTCCCTGAAACAAAAGAAATCCCCCTGGAGCACCTGGCTGTAGTTCAGCTTCTGTTGCTGTGTGTGGATGGTGAGACCATCACCTCTGCCTCCATCCCGAGCTGGCCCCGAGTGGGATGTGCTGCATCCCTCAGTGTTATCACCATGGCTCCCACCTCTCTAATCAGGGCTTCTCACTCCCAGACTCAGCCACTGACCTTGATCCCTTCCAGTTCGAGGCCCCTCCATGGCAAAGTGATTCAATTAAGCCCTGGTTCACAGAGAGGGCTAGAAACAAGGAAGGAAGAAAAAAGAAGTGCCCAACAACAACAAAAATCCTCACTCCTGAGAACAATTTCCTTCTATGGATTTTTAAGACCAGCGGCTGGAGAATCGCTTTCTCGTTTCTGTGCTGTCTCTCCAGTCAATAAATAAGAGGGAAATAAAGGATTTCAGAGAAAATAGAATGCAGTCAAAAGGTAAATTGTGGTCTTAAAAGCCCCTAAGAGACTGTCACCGACTTTGAAATGTTTCCTAGTTTGAGACCATTTCTTCCTGACTACATGGTTTCCGCTCCTTTATTTGCATCTCTGGGAGGTAATCTTTAAAACTGATTTTCCCCTGGTTGCATTTCATTGGCAAAGAAACTAAACAGGCTGCTGCATTACAGTAATAACATCAACACTGCAGCCACCTTCGCCTTAATTATTTCTCTGTCTTGCCAACAGAACCAGTTAAACGAGATTTATATTTGGGTGGAGAGGAGGGGGGTGAAGTGGCATGTGTGTGGATGGGTGAGATAACCTGGAAAAACCGATTTCTCCCTTGTTATGTGTCACCAGCAGTAAAAAAAAAAGGTAAAATAATAATAAAAAATACACGAGGTAAAAGGTTTGGACCATTTAAGTAATAATAATGTCAGCATTTCACCTGTCTCTTGCTTAATTATTTTCCTCTCTCAGCTCTGCCACCTGAACCAGTTTAGATAAGATTTCAGTGTGGATAAAGAGGAAGAACCTGTATTCTCCAAAGCAGATAAGCTGCTTTTTCCAGTTGAAAGGAAGAGAATACGTCACTAAAGCCTTCCTGCTGCCTACTCCAGATTTATCAACAGCCTCTTTAGCAAAAGTCTTGCCACTAAAATCTTGTGAAGTTTCGCAAAATACTACCAGATAAGAGAGAAGCACTTGTAAAGACAAGAAAGAGGCTGGATGTGCAAAGAGGCTCGTCGCCCTCCGTGTCCGGCCAACACACAATCAAGGTCACCCCAAAAAGCCCCAGGAAGGGGGAAATCTGTGTTTAAGTAGAGTCCAGAGGCCCTGTGAAGGTCTCCTTGCACATGCAGGATGTCCAAGCTGCCTTCTGAGCCGTGCTTGAAAGTCAACTCCTTCCACACCGCCTGCTCTGTCCTTTGAGGTCTCCCTCCTTTCCAAGACATCCACATCCACCTTTGTCCATCACCAAGCACTTTAGAACAGCGTTGACTTGTCAGGAAAAGAGCTTGATGGAACACAAACTCATAGAATTATAGAATCCCAGAATGGTTTGTGTTGGAAGAGACCTTAAAGATCACCTTGTTCCAACTCTCTGCCATGGGCAGGGACACTTTCCACCAGATCAGGCTGCTCCAAGCCTGGAGCTCCAGGAAATCCCACTGCCACTGTCCCTCCTATCCACCTTCACCATAAATACAGCTTTGATATTCCATCTGGTTCTCTCTCATTACTGACATCACAGAGATCACAGAATCTCAGAATCCCAGACTGTTGTGTGTTGGCAGGAACCTCGAAACCCATCCAGTTCCACCCCCTGCCATGGGCAGGGACACCTTCCACCAGCCCAAATTGCTCCAAGCCCCATCCACCAACACTTCCAGGCAAGGGGCAGCCACAGCTTCTCTGGACAATCCTCGAAAGGAAAAATTTCTTCCCAATATCCAACCCAAATGTGTCTCAGTTTAAAGCCATTGCAGCCAGGGAGAGGAGGTGGGGTGGCTGCTGCTGCAGGGCTGTGGGTCTGGCAGGCTGAGGGCCCCAGAGGGTTGGGGTACAGGGCTCTGGGTGCCTGTGCCCGCTGCTCCCGCCGTGCTTCCAGCCAAAACCCTGCCAAGCCACGTGTTCCGCTGCTGCCAAGGCTCCTGGCACCGCAGATGGGCCCCGAGGGCCTGTGTGCAAACATTCCCCCACACCTCGAGGCACCGCCAAGCCGCGGCAGCCGCCTGGAACCCGTCCAGCCGCGGCGAGGGCTGGGCTGAGCGGGAGCTGCTGCCGGCGCCTCAGGATGAGATGCTCTTGGCTGCTCTGCACTGCACAGCACCTCTGGTACCACGGAGAAGCATTTTAAAAGAGAAAGAAGCAGCTTCCCAGTACAAAGCCAAGAGTTTTTCCTCTGCTTGTACTGCAGAGTTTACTTTTATTAGACAATTTTCACCCTTCATGGCTCAGATGTTTTGCCTGCGTTTCATTGCTGACCCACAGGCCAATCCTCAAAGCAGTATTTGCTCAGGGTTTTGTGTGTGAGTGGCTTTAAAGCTCTTTTTTAAAAAAATAAATTCAGGATGGTCAAAACTTTTTTCCTTGATTTATAACAGGCAGGGGAGTGATGATACATTTTTGTGCTGGAAGGCAGGAGAGCAGGGGACGAGGAGGGTGAACCTGAGCAGCCTGGGATAGTGGAAGGTGTCCCTGCCCATGGCAGAGGGCTGGAGTGAGGTGGCCTTTAAGGCCTTCCAACTCAAACCATTGTGGGATTCTGTGACTCTGTGGTGATTCCTGGGCTGTGATTTATGTGCAGGGCAGAGCAAAGCCCTCACTGCAGGAAGAGTGCTTGTCCCTGTGATGCCTCAGGATTTTAGCTTGTATATTTTTCATGTATTTGTAATCCTGCAATTCTTCAGTGTATAACTCTAAACCCCATATACAGTGTTAGCTACTGCTTTCCCATTTTAGTCAGACAAAACAATTCCTCTCTAGGTCTGGGACTCAAGGACACCTCACTGTCTCAGGCCCTGAGAAATGTAAACAAAAGTGAGTTGGGGGGGGAAGAAAACTTGGGGTAAACTTTACTGAAAGCAGTAATTTCAGTAAGTTACTGAAGCAGTAATTGGGAGATTAACCCCCAGTATGCAAACAGGCCAAACTTATAAAAGTGTGAAAACCTGTGACCTGTCATCTATTTTTTGGGTATAGCACCTGAGAGGGCTTTGTCTGCCCGAAATGTACCTGAGGGCCCTTCAATAAATATAACTGCTTTTTATTCTCTTAATTTTGTCTGGCCTCCATTTTTAGGTAGCTCCAAAAAGGCATCACCTGTGCACTGCCTGTTCTCAGCTGCTGACTCAGGAGAGCTGAGAAACTTTCCCCAGGAATCACCTCCCAGCTCTGTGCTCTCCTTACTACCCCAAACCTGGAAGTTAATTGGCTGCTCCTGCTGCATCCAGCAGTGGGGCTGGATTTGGCCCTGTGGCTCTTCCCACAAAACCACCCTGCTGCTCTTTTGCTTCTGAGCTCCTCCAGCTTCCCTTCCCTGGCCTTGCCTTACTACCCTGCCTCATGCCTGATTATATTGGGTCTGCATGTGTAAGTACAGCCTCCTGCCATCCTAATCATCCAAAGTGGCTATTTGAATAACAGTTGTTGGTGCCTGTAGCTTCCTGTAATTTTCCAAAGGAAACAAATGCATGCAGGCTGCAATTTTGCGCCTATGAATTTTGAATGAATGTCTCTGAGAGCCTCGATTTCTCTCTGCCTTCCTTCCTCCCCTCCCCTCGCCTGCCTCCCAGGCCCAGCTGAGCCAGAGGCTGCTACTAAAGGGACAGAACTGAGAAGCTCCTTTCAGATGAAGGATGTTGGGCTGGGAAGGCTTCATCCCTCCTAGGACAGGCACCAAAATACGGTGCCATGGGCAGAGCTTGCTGAGGGACGGCTGGGTTGCACCCAACCCGTGGGAACAGATCTGCTCCTCAGCAGGACAACGCAGAGCATGGAAGATGCAGCATCATTTGAGCATCAGGTGTCAGGATTTTTCCTGGTATTGCTACCTCCAAAGTAATTTTGGGAGGTCCCTGACTACCCAGCTGTGATGGTACCCATGCTTTGGAGCTGCTGCTGCTGACCAAGCTCTTTCTCCTTTCTCCTTCAGAGCTTATCTTCCTGATGGCAACTGTCCCTATTTATCATGGAATGGTTTGGGTTGGAAGGGACCTGAAAGCCCATCTTGTTCCACTCCTCTGCCATGGGCAGGGACACCTTCACTATCCCAGGGTGCTCCAAGCCCCGTCCAACCTGGCCTTGGACACTTCCAGGGATCCGGGGCAGCCACAGATTGTCTGGGCACCCTGTGCCAGGGCCTCCCCACCCTCACAGGGAAGAATTTCTTCCCAATATCCAACCCAAACCTTCTCTGTTTTATTTTAAAACCATTATAACCTTCTCCCTCTCAAGTTTCCCCTCCTGTTCCTCCGTGTGCCATTTTATGACACTGAGGGTTCTCCTTTTTTATGACATTGTTGTTTTTAAAGTGTTTTTATCACCTGGTTTTATTACAAAATTACCGTACAGCACCCCAAGTACTGCAGGAGCGATGAGAGAGAGCAGCTCTGGAAATGCAGCAACTCTTTCCTGAACAGCTTGTAGCCTCGCCAGGGAAGGGGCTCTGATTTGGTGATGGATGGAGTGCTTGTTATCCAGTATATTTTTATCCATACATATATAAAGCACTTTGTGATCCCAGTGGATACAAGGCACTATATAAATGTAAATCATTATCATTATCATTAAATACCTTCTGTATCTTTTAAACCTACCAGTTGGAATCAGATACGTATGGGGCAGCTGCTTTCTGGGTTTTGCTGGGGAACCAAATGTGAGAGCTGTGATCTTTGTCTTCGTTAGCAATTAAATGGGATCTTATGAAAGACTCTTATTTTTCCGTAGCAATTTTTTCATGCTGCCACTGATTTGAAAGTCACTTCTCACCCACTAAGAGAAATCTCTGCAGAATTCCCTAGCAACAACCTGAATCAGAAACAGCCACCTCGGGTAAGAGGATGTTCCCGGGATTATCCGAACCCACCACAGGTTGTCCGGTGCTCATCACGACGAGGATGGAGAGACACTCCATGGGGTCACAGTGGATCCACAGGGAGGAGAGTTCAGCTCCTCCATGATTTATGACTCAGTGGAGAGTATAGACACTTTTCTCCACAACTGTGACTGCAGTGTTTCTGCTTGGCCGCTGCCCAACCCCGGGAATGAGTGACTGCACCAAGCTCCTGGATGCCCTCCTGCCGCAGCGGGAGCTGCAGTGAGCGCTGGGACCACATCCATGACCCAAAGGCTTCTGTTCCTGACTCACCCTGCTCCTTTTCCCTCTTCTTCAAGGGAGGGATTTGAGCCTGAGGGATCTGAGGGATTGCACACGGAGGCTTTGGCACCACAGAAATGGCCCCAGACTGTGTGTGTTTCCATTGAGGCCATGAATGACTGGATTCCCTTTCTGCCCATAGGACAAGCCAAAAAGGCAGCTCTCTGGGAGCCCCTTCCCTGATTTTCCTCCCCTATTTTTTTGCTGAAGCCTGTCTTCCTTCCTGCACTTCCAGCAAGGCCACCCAGTGGCAGCTACCGACAGCTCCTCCCTGTGGGAATTAATCTCCAGTTGCATTATTCTAGAGTAGCATGGTTTGGGTTGGAATGGACCTTAGAGATCATCTCCTTCCGCTCCCCTGCCATGGGCAGGGACACCTTCCTTTAGACCAGAATGCTCCAAGTCCTGTCCAACCTGGCCTTATACCCCATGTTTGGGAGCCAGGAGCCTGGTCTAAGATAAAAGTGCATTTTTCAGTGCATTTTTAAAATCCTTCCAATGCTCCATTGGCATTTCCCAAAGGGACATGACTGGTGCAGGTCAGGCTACACTCAGAAGGTAGTGAAGGGCAGGTCCTGGCTCCAGAGACCAGGGATCAGTTGTTCTGAGCCCCCAAGGGACCATCATCAACAGTATTTCATTTCCCCTTGTAATGACAACTGAAAGGATGGAGTTGGAAACCTTGGATGTGTCACGAATCTGAGCCCTGGCCTTTAAACCCCACTAACCTGCAAACAGTGGCTTGCAAAGGTTTTGCAGTATTTAGTTAATGGAACAAGGTTTTCCTAGTTCTCTATTTTTTTTCCCCATTTTTTTTCATTCTATTTTCCCCAGTCTCTCATGAGCTGCAGCCTCCTGCTGCTCAGGGGAAATCTTCCATTTAGCTACATTTTCCTTTCTCATTTCATGCTGTAATGGGGATTCATCATAGGTGTTAAATTCATAATTTGCCATGAATCCCTGGTCTCTCTCTGTGGAGGTCAGAGTTGAGTTTAAAGGAACTCAATATTGTGGCTTTGTGGCTGCCCCTGCAGGAGAGCACCAGCCTAATTCCCTGGAGCAGGAGGAAGCTGGAGAGTCCTGGGTGGGTCACCCAATGCCATATCTGTGCTTTCCACCTCTCTTTGCCACCTGAAGGAGCAAACTTGAGCACAGCAGCCACCATTAATGTCCAAAAAAGAGTAATAGCCCCTTCCAGAGGGTCATCTGTCCATCTTGGCATGTGAGAAGTATCCTGAGGCAGGAGAGATTATTCTCCTCTTAATTCTGCTGTTAACAGGTCAGCCATTAAGACACGACTATCCAGTTTTAGAGCCCAGTTGGAGCCAAAAGCAACGCCACAGCTCCAAACCCATCCCAGTGCTCCTGCCGGATGGGAAGCTGGCATCCATCACGCTGAGAGGGGGCATCAGAAGCACCGGGAGCGGACCGTGATGGATGTGTGACAGAGATCCCTCACGGGGCTCCCAGCCCTTCCTCCACCACGAGCTGGGAGATGCTGGCCGAGCTGGAAGCTGTGCTGGGAGCTGGGAGATGCTGGGAGCTGTGCTGGGGAGCCTGAACCATCCAATGGATGGCAGAGAAGCTGAAGCACAGTGGGGCAAGGCTGGGCAGTACTTCACAGAGCAGGGAAATGCAAGACAAGCATAAAGGGCTGGCCAAGCTCTTGGAACCAGGAAACCACATTCCTGCAGGCTGGGCACGGTCAGAGAGTTGGGATCCCTCCAGGCAGCCTCTCCCAAAACGGCTCCTCCGCTTTGGCCGCCGGTCCTGCCCTGCCGAGCCGCCGGTTCATTTGTCACCCGGGCGATCGATGGCAAAGCGGGGGCTGTCGCTCAGGTGATGTCACGCTCCGAGAGCCTCCTTCTTCTCTGCCGGCTGACAAGGGGAGAGGCAGTCAATACTTGTGTCAGGTCACTAACAACCCACCGAGTTCCCGGCGGTGGCGGCTCCCGGCACTGCAAACGGCATCGCATCCTTGTGCGCAGCTGGGAGAGGCACAAAAGGGGCTGCTGTGAGCACAGATGCGGATGCAGAGGAGCACGGGCAGGATGCGGGTGGGGGAGTTGGGTCTTGATTGGCAAGAGTGAGAATCGTGCGTAGGAGTGAAAGCAAAGCGAGGTTTGCACGTGCGGGGGGTCTGGCTGGTGCAGAATGAGAGGTGTCAGCGACTCAAAAGCGCATGAAGCAAAATAATGTCCGCTCCCCACAGGCATCCCAGGGAGCTGGAGCTGCTGGGTGCAGCGGAAGGAAAGGCTGGTGTGATGTGGAGGGAGCTGCTGGCTCCCAGATGGCTTGTGCAGACTGGGGGAATTGCAGTGAGATGCAGCGGGGTCATGCCCAGAGCAGGAGGGGATGCAGGCAAAGGAATGAGTGATGAGCACAGCAGGACAGAGGGGTCCTGACACGCAGCACCCCTATGTCATTTCACAGCACCCTCATGGCCATCATAGCCTGGAGACAAAGGATGACTAAAAATCAGGAAGGGTTTTTATCAGCCCACAGTGCTTTGCATCCATCAGATCAGCCCAGTCCAGCAGACTCTGCAGAGAGAAGCTAAATGCTTCATGTTCAATAAAACCACGGGTCAGAACCACAATGCCCTCCCTGCATCGAGACAAGGAATCACAGATTGGTGCAGGAACATGAACATTAATCATTTCTATCCGTGTCTCTTCCTGTTTACTCTGTGGTACTTCAGTCTTCAGTGTGCAGGTAGGAATGCTGGTGTGGCTCTGGGGGCTTAGGGAAGGGAAACTGATGAGAGAGGCAGCATCATCCAACCCCAGGGCCCAGGGCTTTAAGAAAATACAAAGTTTGTAAAAACTGTGCAAGCCCATAACTCTGGAACAGGGTTTGAGGGAACAGAGGCAGCATCTGCTTAGTGATGGGCTGGCCCTTCTGAATTTCCCACAATATGATTGAGCACCAGCCCCTGCTCAAATACAGCCCTGTCCTGTAGGGAGAGACATGGACCTGTCAGAGTGGGCCCAGAGGAGGCCATGGAGATGCTCTGAGGGCTGGAGCCCCTCTGCTTTGGAACCAGCCTGGGAGAACTGGGGCTATTCCGCTGGAGAAGGCTCTGGGGAGACCTCTGAGCCCCTTCCAGTGCTTGAAGAGGCTCCAAGAGAGCTGGAGAGGGATTTTGGACAAGGGCCTGGAGTGACAGGATAAGAGGGAATGGCTTCTCACTTCCAGAGGGCAGGGATAGATGGGATATTGGGAAGAAATTCTTCCCTTTGAGGATGGTGAGGCCCTGGCACAGGCTACCCAGAGCAGCTGTGGCTGCCCCATCCCTGGGACTGTCCAAGGCCAGGTTGATGGAGCAACCTGGGATAGTGAAAGGTGTCCCTGCCCAGAGTAGGGAAGCAGAGCTAAAGGATCTTTAATATCCCTTCCAAGCCAAAGCATCCTTTAGTTCTATATTTGTCATTTTTAACGTCTGTAAGGTTGAACAAACTCCTTCCTTAGCTTTCTTCTCCCCAGCTTTGTATGACTGCAAAGTCATTACTCCATTGCTATGATCTTGGCAGAGCCCGAGGTGGGTGGATGTTTCCCATGGAGTGTTTCATCCTGGCACCCAGCACCAGCCCAGATGTGCTTACTGGGGATGTAAAGATACCATTTTGCTTGTCTCCTTCAAAATAAGAAGAACAGAGCTGGTGCAGATGCTACCTTCCCTTCTCCTTCAGCTCTTCCTCATCTTCTTCTTCCTCCTCGCAGACAGGGTGAAAACCCCTCCAGAATGGGGGAAGCAGCACTTCCCAACACCCAGGTGAAACCCACCTTGGGAGGACCCATTTCAAGACCCAGTTTTTTAACACACAGCCCCACTCTGTGGTCTGTTTTCCAGCTCTAGACTGCTCAAGGCACAAGCTGCCTTTCACCTCTGAGCCCCTGGGTTTGCCTGGCAGGAATGGTCAATCCCATGGAGATGGCTTCCAGCCCAGAGCCACACGGGGATGTGAGCAAGGAAACCCGGCCACCCTCTGCTATCAAAAGGAGCCGGCTCAGAGAGCTGTAAACTTAAGCTGCTCAGACATGACATCAAATATTTAGGTTATTTGGGATTTGTGCTCGATTGTTTGATGTTCTGTTTCATTCCCAGTAGAGTCAGTTGCTGTTTCGCCACTGAAAATATTCCCAGCAGAAAATGCAGCTTTGTGAAGACCCAAAGCTGTTCAAGGAGAAGAGGCTGGAAGAAAATGATCACATTTTCATCACTTTTTTTTTTTTTTTTTTGGTTCTGAATTGACATCCCAGCTCTACATGCTCTGAATTTTGCATTCAAAGAATTGAATTCTATTAAAAAGTGTGGAAAAAGGGTTCCAAGCTGAACTGTTTCTGGATTTTAAACATCACCTCCTCACATTTTCTCCTTGCAGCTCAGCATTATAAACAAGGAGAAAGGACCTTACCCAGGACATAACCTATTTATTTCCTGATCAAATTCCACTAAAGAGCTGGAAAGCTGTGAAATGCAGATGTCTCAAGCTGCCAACCATCATTTTGGTAATGGAAATGCTTACTCTGCTCTGCAGGGGAGGACTGGAAAGACTTGGCAAGAAAGAGGACTGAAATAAAATAAAAAATAAAATAAAAAGAGGAAAATGGCTTTGATTGAATGTGGATGCACTTGACACCCCAATGACCCTCCTCCTGTCCCTGCCTTGTGCCACTGCAAGAGAGACAGGAGCTCTCACTTCAAATTAACTTAATCTGTAGAGTTAAATAATTCATGTTGATTTAAGAAAGCTTTATTCCTAATGGGATACACGTGAAGACAGAGTTAATATTAGAAGAGGCCGTGAAGGGGAGGAGAGAGGGAATTAGACTATAAAAGGTGAAGGTACAAGTTAATTGCTTATCAATTATTCACCTTAAGTCTCTCAAAGTAGCTCCCCTGCCTTGCTCCTTGCACCCTCATATTCCCTTTTCCTGGTTGTGGCCAAGTTCCCACTGGCACCTCTGGGACCAACATTTTCCCTGTGCCAAGCAGGTGGCACCAGGGAGCTTCCCGGGACAGCCTGAGGCACATGGCTGGGCTGGAGGTACCACATCTCCTGCTGGGGAGGACAGACCAGGACAGCCCTGGGATGCTCCTGCCAAGGTGCCATGAAGGAGAGGAGCCATCCAGCTTCCCAACACCTTGTCATCCACCTGCTTCATTGTCCTGGTTCCTACATCCTTTGGGCATGGTGGGTCCTGGCAGCCCTGGTTCCCACAGGCTGAGGTGTCACAGCAGGCCGAGGTGTCCCCACAGGCCGAGGTGTCCCCACAGGCTGAGGTGTCACTGCAGGCTGAGGTGTCCCCACAGGCCGAGGTGTCCCCACAGGCTGAGGTGTCCCCACAG
>VZTR01004715.1:127603-181531 GCA_013400775.1 Chaetops frenatus | reverse complement strand
AGGTGTCCCCACAGGCCGAGGTGTCCCCACAGGCTGAGGTGTCCCCACAGGCCGAGGTGTCCCCACAGGCTGAGGTGTCACTGCAGGCCGAGGTGTCCCCACAGGCTGAGGTGTCCCCACAGACCGAGGTGTCACTGCAGGCTGAGGTGTCACTACGCTGTGGCCATGATGGCACCGTGAGCCGGGGCTCCCCTCTCCCTCTCTGCTCCCTCCCGGGGAAGCCAGAGCTCTCTTCAAAGTTTCTCCTCGCTTGGCTGCCTCCGAGATCTGGGAACTCAACACTAATTAACGTGTCTGCAAATCCCAGCTTGGCTGCTGGGGCCTCAAATTCCTTCACGGTCCCGTGAGTGCAGAAGGATCCACGAGCGAGCCCTCTGGCTCCTGAAGCTACACGGCTGGCAGATGCATATTTTAACAACACACATCTGTTGGCAATATAATCTCTTGCATTTGCCCTCCCTGCTCCGAGCTTTGATGGAAGACCGGAGGGAACTCTCCAGTGGTTACAGCCAAAGTGTTTGCTTTGCAATTTTGCTCGATCGCTGCCTGATTTTATTTTTAAATTTCTCCAAGTCCTAATCAGGCTTTTACTTTATTTAATTAATACCCTGGCTTAGTTAAATAGATCATAAATTAAGCAGCCCTGCCATTAGAGATGTATCAGGTAGCAAATAACCCTCCAGTGGCTTCCCAGAGCCTGCCTAGCTTGGGCTCCCCTGCCAAATGCCTTGACATCCTTTGCTTGCAGAAAATCTGGATGCCTCTATATGCCCAAAATCCCATCCCATCAGATGTATCAACCTTCCCTGCCTGGGGCAGATATCCTGAGGAGATTGGGCAGTGACTCCTTTCCCAGACAGTTTGGGCAATGGTAGGAGGGAAGGTGAGGGAGACTTGGAGACCTGGAACTTTTCAGGTTTGGGATGCATTAACAACATTTCCCAGCAATATTTGTCCCTGGAACTCCACAAAGAAAAGACTTTCCCTGGTGCTGATGACATTAATAGGCTCGTCTGTTTGAATGTTTGGAGTTCCAAGGCTATGGAATGATCTGTTCCACTACATTTAACCATGTAGATTTGAAAACAATGTGACAAAACCTTAAATATTTAATTAAAATATGGTGTAGTTCTGCATCTGAGCAGGGAAGTAGGAGGCATCAGCCCTATAAAGCTGTTGTCAGACATGAATGACAGCAGTTGGAGCCTGAATCGGGAGGTATTAGAGTATTTTTTGATACCAAGGAAATGGAAAAGCTGGCAGGGACAGACAAGGCAACACCAACCCATATAAAAAACCAGGCGGGGTTATTTTTCCAGAGACAAAGCTGGGGGTAATAGAGTGGGATAGAGTTCTCCAGAACTGCCTCCAACACCCAACTGGCTGAAGAGCATTTGAGTCACTGGGAAAGCAGCAACAGATGTTGGGCTTCCAGCCATTAGGGCCCCCCAGTCACCAGAGCCCCCTGGCCACCAGAGCTTCTCAGCTCTGCCTCAGCTGTGATCAACTGCTTCCTTGAGAGCTGCATGGTTTGCACCCAGCACCAGGGATGCCTTAGGGATCCTCTCCAGCCCAGGGAGTCTGCAGCCTCAGGTGAAGCTGGGCAGGCTGGGATGAAGGAACACCACCTTCCCATGAGTGGCTCAGGCAGCCTGGCACATCCCTTCCCAACCAGTGAGATGAAATCTGAGAGTTCCACCTGCCTCCAGACACACCTGCTTCACTCACGACTACGGCAGGCTCATGCACTGCTAAGAGCAGATGTGTCTGCACAGCTGGTGGCACTGCACATCTGGAAGCACCAAAAATGTCTCTCCCCCTTCACAGACACGTGTTACCCCCTGCCACGCAGTAAGTTCAGCCTGGCAGGCTGCACATTGTCCCCAGCTCTCAGAGCCAGATCCTAAAGCAGGGGTTTGAGGCTTCTACTCTTCATGTGCCACTTCTGTCCCCTCCACTGGGGGGGCTCAAACACAGAGCACAGATCCCACAGCAGCCCCTGCCCTCACTGCCACCACAGCACAACACTTCCTATCCCAAAGGAACAGCGTGAGGTGATCACCAACCCTTGCAAAAGTAGGATCATCACTCCTACCTCCCCAGCCAGCCTGAAATGTCATAGAATCACACAATTTCCTGAGCTGGAAGAGACCCCATGGATCAATCAGTCCAACTCCAGACCCTGCACAGACATTCCAACAATCCCACCATGTCCCTGAGAGCGTTGTCCAAATGCTCCTGGAGCTCTGGCTGGAGCCTTGGGGCTGTGACCACTTTTCCCCCCTCAGAACATCTGCATAAATACCCCTAAAGATGAGCTACCAGTGACTTCCAAGCCCACATTTTCTCATTGATTTGGCCTAAATTGAACATGCTGTAACTTCAATTTTCTTAAAAGGAAAACACTCTGCAAATATAAGTTGCTGAACATCTTAGGTAAATGTACCAATTAGCAACTACCATGTATATCCACATAAACATTAACTACCATCTATTCAACACATTCCATAACCCCAAAGATAATAATGATTTCCTTTTGATCCATAAAAACATCTCTCTGCTCAATCAACGCTTCGCAGCAGCTCTGACGTACGCCCTGGGACTAAATTAGTTTTGAAATCTTTAGCTCTAATTAAATAACATTATTTCTTTTGTCTGGCTCCTGCAATGTGAATTCTGCTTTCACAACAGAAGGAGAGAGCCCAGGCGAAGGAGGGGTTGTCGGTGAGCAAGACAACGTTCCCCTTTCCCCTTCATTTCCAGGATTATTTCTTGTATGGGCACATGTCAGAGCTCTGAGCTGCTGCCAAGGGTTGATTGAGCAGAAGGAGGAATCAAAGGAAAATCATCATTATGGTCAGGGAAGGAAGGGGTGTCAGCTGTGAAAGTCTGGGGGTAGGGAATGTTGTAGGGTTGTGGAAGGAGGAAAACAAAGGCAGGGGAAATTGCAAACCAGGAATTTGAACTCATTTTCACAGTGCAGACTCCAGTGAGGTGTATCTTCAACCACAGCTGGTACCTTAATTCACTTCTTTTGGCTGCTTAAAGCTAATCAATGTTGATCTGACTAAAATTGCCAAAATTCTTGATTTGGATATTTTTAATTTTTTTTTTCTCCCTAGAAGCTAACCAGGAATAAAAACAACAAGGAAAAAAGAAATCCAATCTTCAATTTAAACAAACTTAAATATGCAAATGGTTACACTTTGAGGGTTGAATAATCAAGATGGATCTAGAAGCAGCAATACAGATGGGGTTTTGTCCAAGCTTTTCAAGAAAAGTACCATTTTCATTAACTTCTCTGAAGCCAGGCCCATGCCGGGAAGTGTGGCTGATGTGCCTGCCTTTTCCCAGCACTCCTGCAGGGAAAGCCTCCCTCCTCTCTGCCAGCTGGCCAGCAAAGCCCTCCAGCTCTGCCAGTGCTACCCACCCATCTCTGTACATGATTTTGGGAGCCACTTCCCATTTGCAATCCCAGGCAATAGCCTCCTGTGCTGCTCATGGGAAAGATTAATTACTGAGAAACGCAGGGTGATAAAATATTAGTATATAGATAGCTTAAAAATATTGCAATAGTATTTTAAATCCAGCTGTTCCTCAGGTGGTGGAGTCGTCCCAGTCCTGTAGGCAGGGTAACACATAAGTGATGACACTGACACTCTTTATATCTTTAAATTTATGGACAGACTCTCTTGAGTTGGGGCATAAATCCACAAAGCTGAAGTGCCAAACACCTGGTGCCTGAGTTACTCCTCCTAGAACTGCTGTACTCCACCCCAAAACTGCATTCCCCAAGCAGCTTCCTTTGCTCCTGTCCTCAGGACTGAGCTGCTCCCCCACTGCTCTCACGATGGATTCATTCCCAGTCCTCTTGATCCAGCAACAGAACCTTTTGTTAAAAGCCACTTGGTGTAGCCACGAAGGCAGTGAAAGCCCCAAGAAACAGCCGGCAGGGTGTGAGGAGCCAGGACTCACCGAGGACGGTCAGCCGGGCCGGTCGGGATCGGATGGCTGCCTGGATGGCCTGGCACTCGTACACGGCGTCATCCTGCAGGTCAGCTCGCAGGATTTTCAGGTGGTGCTGACCCGACAGATGGTCTCCTACAACCAGATAGCGTGGATAACCTGCCAAAGGCAAAGCATGGGTCAGCAGGCAGCTGCAGCCACGAGCGCAGGGATGAGAAGAGCAGAGCACAGGTCCAGAGCCCCAGCACCCCACAGCAATTCCCAGGAGCAGGGAGCTTCCTCCCCTCCTTGGCAGCCAGCCCAAAGAGAGAGAGAGAAAGAACCTGCCAAATTCAGGAAAGAGACTGCATGTTTTGCTCTACAGGTTCAAAAAAGAAGTGCTGATGAAGGAGCATCAACTGAAATCCCAAGGCATCATGGGATCATAGAATATTAAGTGTTGGAAGGTTTGGCTTTGGCCTTAAAGATCATCTGGACCTAAGCCCCCCTGCCAGGGGCAGGGACACCTCCCACTAGATCAGGTTGCTCAAGGCCTTCTCCAACCTGGCTTTGAACCCTTCCAGGGCTGGGACATTCAGAATCTCCCTGGGCAAGGAAAAGGGATGAGCCCTTCCACCAGGAAACCCACCACCTCCTGCTCCTCTGCAACCCATCATGAAATATCCTCAGTTCCTGAAGTCAGCCGTGGTGACACCCTGGAATGCAAGCGTGGTTAGCTCTGGGTAAAGCTTGGGCAGGGTTCTGGGGGCACCAGCAGCCCTGGTCAGCCTGGCTGGACACACAGGATGGACATGCAGGAGGAAAAGTGCCATCCCCCCGTCCCGCTGTGCCCAATGCTCTGTGTAACACAACACTGGCACACACTTGTGCTTCTGTTGTTTCTTGAGTTATCAACAGCAGGATTTGCTCTCCTGAACCGTGAGAAGTACAAATGATGGGTTTGTTTGTATTGTGCTAATTAGACACTGGCTGAGCTGGTATCACGCGAGCTGGCAGCTCCTGTGGCTTCCAGCAGCCCTGGCTCCGTTAATTGTGAAAGTCATTCACATCAGCTCCCTACTTCACTGCAGCTCGTTACCCAGTCGTGTTGCAAGGTTTTGCATGGAAAGCTCAGCTCTCTAATAGATGCAAAAGTTGCGGCTCAGAGCTTTGAAAAACAGGCGAAGACGGGGCTGCTTTCTCGGGCACGGCTGTAAATGAGCAATTATATGTATTAATAAAAAATAGAGGGAAAGGAGAGGCAGGCACTGCACTTTAGGGAAGAGCAGGCTCCCTGGAGACCAAAAAGCAAGGAGCCTCTCCTGGTTTCTGAATGCTGCTTCTTGCCTGAGGGAAAACACTCTCAGGTCACCAGGAGCTGAGCGGTGTCACAGGTGTACAAACTCTGCAGAGCTGAGGGTGACACTGCACATCCTGGAGGGCTCCATGTCCTCCCAGGTTGTTTCCAACAAACACTCTCCTTACTCACATGAAACATTTTAGTTCCAAATTAGTGTTTTCTAGCAAAATATACAGAATAAACTCTAAACTTCCCCAGTATTGCATCAGTCTTCACCAGCTGCAATTAACCCTCAGTCACGATGTGGGCATGGGATTAAGGAATGTGAGTTCTGAAAAATTTGGTCACCAAACTATAATTTGCCCAAACTAAAGCTTGAGGAAGCCACAAGCACTTGTCCAAAGCAAAGAGAGGCTTGTGGGTCCCTTCAAACTCAGAATATTCTATGGTTCTTTTTATTTTTGAGAATATCAAAACGAGCACTTTCAACAGTTACAAAACATTTCATCCCACATTTTGGAAAGGTGAAATTTTTCCCAAGGAAATCGAAACAGGGCTTTCCAAAGGGTCAGACAACACCTGTGGGAGCCAACAATTTTGTCTCAGGTCGGACTGAAACAGGTTTTGGTTTAGTCCAAGCATCAGTGCCTGTGTTTGGGCAGGCTAGAAGGCATTGGAGTTGAAATGAAAACATTACTCCCCAAATAAATGTTGGGCAAGGAGAACTCCTGCTTTCCTTGTTTATAGAGGGTGGTGTCCTGACTTACTTGAGAGATCCCGTCCGACTCCGAGGGCCAGCCCGTCCTTGATCCAGAGCACGATGCCATTGTACTCGGGGATGGCACAGAGCAGCGTCACCGGCTGCCCCGCGATCACCACCTGGTCCTGGGGCTGCTGCGTGAACGAGGACGCCTGGCCTGCACAGGGGAGCAAGAGAGGAACAGGACACTCTCAGTTCTCCAGTGGTTCTCAACACAGTGCAGTTCCCTGGAATGCAACAGCCCAGGACACTCCTGGCACAGCACAACGGGAGACTGAGCTCTGCAGCTCTTAATTATGTGATTGCTTAATTACATGATTGCTCCATGGAATGATGCAATGGTTTGGGTTGGAAGGACCTTAAAGCTCACCCTGTTAACAGGAAACAATTCCTTCCCAATATCCCATCTGACCCTGCCCCCTGGCACTGGGAAGCCATTCCCTGTGTCCTGTCCCTCCAGCCCTTGTCCCAGGTCTCTCTCCAGCTCTCCTGGAGCCCCTTTAGGCCCTGGAAGGGGCTCTGAGATCTCCCTGAAGCCTTCCCCAGGCTGGACATTTCCATCTCTCCCAGCCTGGCTCCAGAGCAGAGGGGCTCCAGCCCTGGAGCATCTCTGTGGTCTCCTCTGGAGTGACTCCAGAAGCTCCACGTCTTTCCTGTGTGCTGAGGACACAGAGGTGGACACAGCACTTAGTGGCAGACAAATGTTTGCAATATTTTTGCTCTCTGGGGAAAAAAAAGCTCCAACCAAGAAGCACTAGCCTTTCCTGTAACTGTTTTATTCCAAATTGTGGTGGTAGAGTTTCAGCCACAATGATCACAGACAGAGAAGCAGCAGGATGTCCAGCAGCAGCAATATTTTATATTACACATAATAAAAGAGGATGTTGGTCCTCTGCTTCTGAGCCGTGCTCCCACCTCGTGTGCTCTCTGAAATCAGGATGTGCAGATAACAACCTGCTATAAAACATGCAGGGAAACAACCAACCGCTGCTGTTCTCCTCCCTCCCCAGGTGTAACCTCCTGGCATTTGCTGGGAGCTTCCCACACATCTGGAGGGGAAAGGAAGGACCAGCTCTGCCTCAGCACTGCCTTTCAGTGAAACTGCATTGTCAAATTCACAAATCCCTCTCCTCACCCTTCCCTACCCGGAGCACTGCAATAACAAATCCCAGCTCTGGGCCATCTCCTGCCATGGTGGGATGTCTCACACCTCAGGTGTGACATGGCACTTCTCATTTTCCACAGGAAGTACTCCAGTCACTGGAACCTCTTCCACACCAGAGTTTACTCAGCATTATGTTTTATTTTCACTTTACCTTTGCTTTGCCTTGGCTTTGCCACGGTTGAAAATCACTCATAGAATCAGACAATCCCAGAATGGTTTGGGTTGGGAGGGATCTTAAAGCCCATCCAATCCCACCCCACCCCCTGCTACGGACAGGGACACCTTCCACTATCCCAGGCTGCTCCAAAGCCCTGTCCAACCTGGCCTTGGACACTTCCACAGATTCAAAGAGTTAAATCCTACTATTTTTTTTCCTTTCCATAATAAGTGCATGGGATAACCCCAAAATCCCCCTTCAGAGCCACAGTCTAATGCTGGAAGATCCTAAATGTGGGGCCATTTCAGGCAGATCTGTTGATATCTGGGCTCCTGTGATTACCATCTTTCCTGTGAGCTGGTTGTAGAGCATTGCAGTTGCTCTGCCACCACTTAGTCTGGCTCTGACTCTGGATTCAGGAGGAGATTTGGGAAAGAGAGTTGTTGGGGGAAAGGCAGAACCACCAAACTGCCCCTCACTGTGGGGTTTGTAAGACCAGGACCCCCTTTGGATGGGAATTATGGCCCTGCACCAGGCAGGAATTCAGAGCCCATGCTCTCCACTGAGTGTCTGTTCAGTCCACAGAAGGGGATTGGGCTGGAGGAAAAATTGCTCTTTAAAACCAATTTGTCAATGCGGGACAGTGTCCATGTGATCCACCCCAAATCAATTCAATCCTAATTTACACTGACTCCATTTAATCATTGACTGATGATTAATCCAAAGCCAAGGTTAAGTGTGACACAAGTTCTTGCATCTGAACTTGTTTCCAGATGAGCTGCTGGGCCTTCCTACAGGGCAAGGCTCCAAAGCTCCATCATTTTCCACCTCATGCCATTGAACCAACGTATGCCCCCACATGAATGCTTATATTTCAGTTTAATTTATTATGCCTTCAGCTCGCTCCTAGCCACCTAAAAGAGCACAGGGAAAAGCAGAGCTGTCCTTTCTAAATTCCAGCTGGTTTACATACAGAAAGGTAAAAAGCCCAGCAGATTTCCTGGAGTACCTTGGGTACCTTATTCCCAGGTATTTCAGAGCTCTCAGTTTTCCCATTACCCACGTACCTCCAAGGAACTCTGATTTTCACCACAGATACTCCAAAAGACCACAGTGACCCTTGGTGTGGTGGTGCCTGCACAAAAGGGCAGGTTAATTCCAGAGGAGATTCCAGCTTTTCCTGCTGGGACACACTTACTGGAAGTCATGGTGGCCTCTGATACCAGCACAAACCCTTGTGCTGAGTTAAGATTTAAATATTTGATTTCAAAGGGAGTATGAATCAGCTCTGGTTTTTTTTTTTTTTTTTTTTTTTAATCACAAAGAACACGCACTCCTAGGATAGCAGGGAAAAGTGGGATGAGACAGAAAACTCAGAAAGCAGAAAAAGTGGGCGTTTTGCTTTGTTGTTTTGTTGTTTTATTTTAATATATACTTTCCACCCGCTAACTGGGTTTTCACAGCTCACTCTGTAATCCTGACAATTCTCAAGGCAGAGCCAGGCAAGCGGGGACAGCACAGGAAGGCAGCAATAACCCAAAAAGATTTGTTTTATCAGTGAGAATTATCAGGTTGTCAGCTGGGAGCTGCATGAGCCCTAATGAGAAAGCAGAGGCACAAAGTGGTGTCTGTGCCCTCTGCAAATGCCCATTAAGCACAGGCTTCATTTGGTAATTGCTGCTGGAAATAAGCTCTTTTTACATTTTATTTTTCCTTTTTCTCTTATTTTTTGATTTGTTTTAAAGACAAGCTGATGGCCATGGAAAATCAGAGCAGAAACATGGCATATGTCTCCTGTCTTTTCCTTCCCTGTGTTTGTTCAGTGGGAAGAATTGTCACTTAAACCCATTTTTTATTCATCCGAGGCTCCATTTCAGCTACAAACAGCTCAGACTCAGTCACAGGAGAGGAGAGATGGCTGTAAGGACCTTAAGAGCATTACCTGGCCCAGTCCCTGCTCCACGGCAGGATCATCTCTCCCTAAATCACAGATAAAAAAAAAAAAAAAAATACTGAAGGCAGAGCTCAACTCACTTTCAAATCAGCTTAAAGTCTGATTACTGGGTTTTACTGGGTTTGGAAGATCAGAGGCCCTTCCACGTTACAGCTTATGTCTTAATGTCAAAGGAACAAGTAATTTGCAGAAAAGTTTTAAGGGAGATAAGATACTTGACAGAAAATAACCGAAAATGGGGAGACTGGGAGAGGATGATTTACAAATGCAGGCTGAACGTTTTCAGCTACAAGAAAATGGGCTGAAAGGCGTCCTTTGGGTATTTTTCCAGGAATGCTTAAAATGGTATTACAAAATGATGCTTTGGTTTCAAAGCAGGAGGTTTGACTCCAACCTGTTGGGCAAGCAGAAGCTTCCCAATGTCTCCCCTTCCACAAAAAAATACTGGCTAATCCAAATCTCTGCAGAAATAGGAGTTCATTGTAGGACCATGGAATTGTTTGGGTGGGAAGGGAACTTCAAAGACGATCCAGTTCCACCCCCTGCCATGGGCACAGGCATCTCCCACTATCCCAGGTTGCCCCAAGCCCCATCCAATCTGGCCTTGGACACTGCCAGGGATCCAGGGGTAGCCCTGAACCAGGGCCTCCCCAACCTCACAGGGAACAATTCCTTCCCAATATCCCATCCATCCCTGCCCTCTGGCAGTGGGAAGCCATTCCCTGTGTCCTGTCCCTCCATCCCTTGTCCCCAGTCCCTCTCCAGCTCTCCTGGAGCCCCTTTAGGCCCTGGAAGGGGCTCTGAGCTCTCCCTGGAGCCTTCTCTTCTCCGGGTGAGCACCCCCATCTCTCCCAGCCTGGCTCCAGAGCAGAGGGGCTCCAGCCCTGGAGCAGCTCCATGGCCTCCTCTGGACTGGCTCCAGCAGCTCCATGTCCTTCCTGTGCTGAGAACCCAGAGCCAGACACAGACCATACAAGCCCAACCAAGAGTCCAGGCATGGCATCCACATTACCCATCTCCTTGTCACCTCCCACTGCACAAAGAATCCCCACATCTGGATTTGGGAAGTGCTGCTCAGCAATTGCAGCCAGTGGGAGATGCAGCAACATGTCCATGTGCCCCCACCCCAAGTGTAGCCCTGTTTATTTCCACACCCCATCTTCCCTCAAGTGTCAAGACTTGGAATTTTTTCAAAGAAACGACTCAGTTGATGCCTGGCTTCCTGGGAAATCCACTGGGAGTCACTGGACAGTGACTCTGCCCCTGGGAGTCTCCATGTGAGGGTCTGTTCATCCAGCACTGTGATGCTCCGAGCAGAAGCAAAGATCAGGGCTCTGAATTCCTGGTTGGTTTTTTTGGTTTTGTTTTAAAAGCAGACAGATATGGAAATGAGATGCTAAAGAACCCACCTGGCCATGGTCCAGCACAACCCCAGTGTCCCACGTGCACTCTGGAGCTGCCCTGCAGCTGGAAGTGCTGTCACCACAGGTCACCTGCTGTTGTAGGTGAGGGTTTGGTATCAGAGTAGCTCTTGATCCCACAGCCTTCCCATCTCCTCCTGGTTGCTGCTTTGCCCTGCTCCCTGAGGAACTGCCAGGCACCAGCAGGACCCCCTTGCTGGCCCCTAAGCTCCTGCCTTTCTCTAGGAGTGTCTCTCATGGAGGGTACTTCTGCAGCCACTGAAATCCTGAATGCAGGAACAAACGGGACAATAAAGGTGCCATGATGAAGAGGGAGCAGGCAAGAACACTAACCCTGCTTTCAAAAACCCCAGGTAGGATCCTTGAGAAGTCACAAGCATGTCAAAAAAGCCAAAGGCAGAAAAAAAGAGGAAAAAAGAGAGAACCACTTTAGATTTGCTTAATGGATTTTGTACCTGTGGCTCCTGTTTTTCAGTGTTTCTCTGTAATGTTGCCTTGTTCTTTCAAACAAAGGCTGAGACTTTTCTCTGTTTGTGACTTCTAAGGGAAACGACCCTGCCAGTGCCAGGGCATTGCTTTTCAGATGTCCCAAAGCCCATGGATGGTGAGAAGGCCCAGAAATCGTATTTTACAACCCAGAAAACAGAGGAAGGCACCTACACAATGACACTGCCACAGGCTGTGCTGCAGCAAGACCTTGAAGCCCCTTCCATTGCTGAAGTCAGAGTTGGCGACAGGCTTTTAAAGCTCTCTGAAGACTGAAATCTGTTTGCATGAGTTCCTGGCTGAATTATTTCAGCTTGCAGCCTCCTGTGCCCAAACCAGCAACTGGGAGCAGCAGAAAGTTAAATTTTCATTACCCAAGAGGAGTGAGTATTGTAGTAGGAAGCGAGGGACTCACCAAGGGAACAATGACTCATTAGAAACGGAGACATTGCGGCTGCTTTTATGTAAGTGAAGCTTTGAATGTCCATTGTGCTCTGAAAAGAATTAGTCCTTTTTTGTTGAGGAGAGCACAGAAGTGGAGAAGGAGGACTATGAGTTCCTTGTCAAAATATTACTGTACTGAAATGAAAGGCCTGGTGATTAGGAATGGTGGGACATTCTCCTTGTCCTTCAGTGGGAAGAGTTGATCCTTCCCTCACCTTGGAGCTGTCACGACAGGAGAATGATCAAGAGGCTGTTGTGTGACTTCCTAATACTACAGAACATCCCAGGAGGGTCCCTGTTCAGACCAAGCAGATCCCACAGAATGGAAATCGGGGCATTTCAGCCCAGTTTGGGGCTGGTTTGTTGTGGCACGATGCCTGGAGATGGAGCCATCTCTTGGCCATGGACAGGACTGGGAAGAGATGGCTCTGTGCCCACACTTTCCCAGCAGACCAGGGCCTGTCTCTGCAGCACCACATGCAGCTCCTGTGGCACAGCCCCATGACAAACAGGCTGGTTCTCACTGCTCCTTTGGGTCCCCTCCCTGGAGCCAAGGACATCGAGCCCCTGTGCAGGGCCCACTGTACTCTGGAACACGAGCCTGCATCGATTTTCAGATGAGTAGGAAAAGCAAGCAGACAAAAGCCTTACATTATTTACAAAGCTCTCTGGAACTGTCAGTCATGGGGAAGCACAGGGAGGAGCCGTGAGGGTGGTGGAGTTGCTCATTATCTGCCTGCATCCCAATTCCCTCCCTGGTGGAAGACAACACCCAGACCTGCACTGAGGTGGAACCCAAGGCACGGCTGGGTTCAGAGCACATGGAACAGGAAGGAAAGAGAGAGTCTCGTGTTCCCAGGGGCAAGGATTTCCGCAGACAAGGACAGAGATGAGCTTTTCTTACGCCATCAGAGAAGCAGAAGAGCCGTGGCTGCACAGACAAGAGCAGAGGGATGGCACCAATGCTGCCATCCTCAGTGAGGGGACGTGGATCAGCCTCCTCACAGGAGAGCCCCTTGCTGGTGATGGCTACAGATGTGTCAGGTACTTCCTTAGGCTTCATGGCACAAATAAGAGAGGTAGCTTGAGTTCAGCCCTTGCATAAGATTTCTCTTTTTTTATTTGGCTTCCTTGGGGAGAAAATAAAATAAAATCTGTTTGAACAGAAATGTCAATTTGGCCTTTTTTAGTGTGACTGCATAAGTCCAGCTCATGTGGCCTCAGTGCTGAATTATTCAACTTGAAAGAAACCGAAGTATGGCACCTTCAGTCAAGGGATGACTCAGGTGTATGGAATGGAGATTGTCACTGACCAGCTGTGTGACGTGGCAGATGTGTCCCCACTCCAAGAGGGAAGCAAGCAGCTGAGCTCATGCCTTGCTCAGCCACAAACATCCAGGGAAGCGGGACTTTCCCTGCAAGCACAGCCTGGGGGTCCCCATTGATTCCAGCCACCTGTGCAGCTCAGAGCGGGAGGTGTGGGATGCACTGAGGTGAAACCAAAGCCGAAGTGATCCCCAGGAAAAGCAGTGAAAAGTAGGGAAACAAATCTGGGGAAGGGGCTGGAGCACCAGGAAAGGCTGAGGGAGCCTGGTAGAAAGGAGGCTCAGGGGGGGACCTTCTCCCCCTTTACAACTCTGACAGGAATGGGCAGCCAGGTGAGGGTGAGACTGTGCTCCCAGGGAACAAGGGATAGGACAAGGCCTCAAGTTGCAGCAGGGGAGGTTTAGGTTGGATAATTTAGGAAAACGTTCTTCACAGAAAGGGTTGCAAAGCATTGGAAGGGGCTGCCCAGGGCAGTGGTGGGGTCCCTGCCCCTGGAGTATTCACAAGATGTGCGGATGTGGCACTTGGGGACGTGGCTTAGAGGTGAACATGCTGGGGGTGCTGGGTTGAGGGCTGGGCATGATAATCTTAAGTCTTTTCCAAACTAAATGATCCTGTGGTCCTAAAGCCAGCTGCCAGAGTGGAGTTTAAGGTGCAAAGCCAGTGCTCTGCTCCCCTGCCTGGCCTCTGGGAACATTCCCTCCTGGCCATGACCAGCTCTGAGCAAGCCCACGTGCTGAGCTGAGCTCATCCCTCAGTGATGTCAGATATTTCCCTAGCACTGCTTTGAGAGGAACCATCAACATCCCACTGTGTCCACTAAGTAGCTTCAAACAGTAAATAGGGAAATTTTGAGTAAGATATTAAACCTTTCAGAGATCTTTTTGTCTATTAGTCATACAGGCAAGAGATCTGAACTACCGAGTGTTCCACTGGCTTTGATACCCACATGAAATCCCAGCGCTGCTTTCAAAGTCACTGTGAGAAGTTTGATCAGCCATGCAAAAAGGGCTGAAATGTCATCGGCTGCTCTGTTATTAGCTGACGACTGGGAAAGGTGTAACAGTATCCTTACCGTGGGATATTTATTAGCAAACTCTTCCCAGCAGCAGCCTGGAGAATTACCTCTTGTGAGATTAAACGCCTGTTCCTGGGAGCTGCACTGATAGGAAACAAACTAAAGTACTGGGTGGAGGTGCAAAACGCAGCATTCAAGTGACCTTAGAGACTGGATCACGCTGAGTGATTCCAGGTCCATGGATGGCTCCAGGCTCTGTGGATGGCTCATGGATGGCTCATGGATGGCTCTCAGCCGTCCTGCTTTCACAGCCTCACAGGTCCCTGCTGCCCAGATCACACCGAGCTCCGAGCACGCAGCATTAGCTCCTGTTAGCTGAGCTGCCAGAACTGGAACGCGTGCTTTGGGGCACACAGGACTTTTGCAGGGTTGGAGGTAGAGGCAGCAAACTGCATTAGGTGCTGCTTTACCCAGGGGCCAGCACGGGAGGAGGGGGGAAAGCAGGTGAGGTGTTGCAGGGGGGTGGCAGAGGAGCTGCAGGGTCAGCAAGAGGCAAAGCTGTGGTGTCACTAAAGCCGTGGCACAGGGGAGAGGTGTGAGATCTTCCCCACACCCTGGGCCAGCACCTCATCCCAATGCCTGGGCTGCCCTGGCTCCCTCTCCAGGGGCAGCTGTAGGCTCTGAGCCTCTGCCAAGGCTGCTTGGGGCACAGGACGATGCCTGTCCTTGCTGGGAACGAGGGCAGTGGCACTGGCAGCTGTTCCAGATGCACTGGAAACCCTGGGCAGGCACTGAGCACTTTCCCTCCTAGAGACAAGAGCAGAGGAGAATAGATTTCCTCACATTGATCCACGGGCAGGCCTGGCTCCACTGAACACTGCCAACGACTCCAAGAAATATTTTGTTACTGGCGCTCCCGAGGAAGCCTTGGCAGAATCAGAAATCACCATTTGTTGTCCTGTCAAGGTGCAGTGTCCTGGCACAGCTGTGCCCCGGCCAGGCCGATGGGCTCAGGAGGGGGGAGCAGAGCAGGGATGATCCTGCTCAGGTAATTCCAGCCAAGCAGCTCTCTCTGTGGCAACTCCAGCTGCTTTTTGGATGATAACTGTAGTTCAGAAAGGGGGTGGCAGGTCCTCAGCCACAGGAGCCTTGCATGGACACTCCTGGGACCGAAAACCTCCCACTTGAATCCACAGAGAAGAAAAAGGAGCTTTTCCTTCTAAAAATAACAGCGGATGTGCAAACCAGTGGGCAGCAGCCTGCCTGCACCAGGTCTCCCAGATAAAATCCTTAAGGATTTTATCCCTTGTGACCTTCTGAAATCTCTCAGGTGATCTCCTTTTCCTGGATTACATTCAATCCAAGTGCATCCCCTTTGCCCACCCTTTGTTCCCAGATCAGGGCTGCTCTTTTGAAATAGAGTCCTTTAAATCTCAGCTCATCTTCGAGTTAGAGGGCACAGAGGACACTCGTCCATAGGAAAACGAGAAGGATGAATAATCCATTTCACAAACGATTTGGAGATTTCAAAGTCTGGCTCTGCTCCCAGGAAGAGCAGCAACTGGAAGTTGTGCAGTTCACGGGGTGGAAAATTAGAGCAAAGAGCTTGCCTTGGGTCGCACCATGTTTCACTTCCATCCTCGTTTTTCAAAATCTGTTATCGCACTCTTTGAGGCACGGAGAGAAATCAGAATGAAGGTGCAGTTAAGAACAGAAAATGCAGATATTTAATGTTACTTTCTCTGCACATGGGAGGAATGTTGGATGATCTTTAAGGTCCCCTCCAACCCAAACTGCTCTGGGATTCTGTAATATCAAAATGAGTGGAAAATTCTACTCCTTCACAAAATAATTTTAACTAGTCTTGCTACAGAGTGGTGAGACATTGTACAGACTGGAGAATTCATCCAAGGAGTGGTTAAGTGAGTCTCTCTACAGGGTGTTTCCCTCTCTGCAGGTGCTGGAAGTGCCATCACTGAAGATTCCCTTACCAGACACTTCCCTGAACAAAAAAATTCTTGGTGGCACCAAAGCTCACGGAGAGAGGGAAGAAAAGTCAGGAATAAACCTTATTATTGCCCTGGAAGGCTGAGAAGCTGCTGTCTGCATGAAACATCACCTAGGTGGCTTTTGGGGGAGCTCTGGGCCAGAGGAGCCACAGGATATTGCAGAGCAGGCTGTGGACTCACTCCAGCTCCCACTGTTTACCCGAGTAGGGCAGGATTGCTCGGGGTTGTGCTGTGTCAATTATCAGCTCTGAAGATGAAGTGAAGTGAGAATTAACAGGTTTCTGCTATAATTATTGTTTGTTTGGATTTTTACGAGTGGAAGTGATTCTAAATATGTGCATTTTTTTTACACATGCAAGATTCATATTTAAAATTAAAACAAATTATTCTGAAAGACAGCCTAAAGTGAAGTATATGCAATACACACAGAAACAAAAAAGGCAGGGGGAAGGCAGGAGGGGTTGGAGATGCTGAGATAAACAGACAGGGAGCAGATAATCTCTGAGAAGGAAATATTTCACACACGTGTCCATCTCGTTACCCCAGGAAGGTGCTTAAAAATTCACCTACTTCTCTATCTATACATGGAAGCTTAATAAAAGCTCCCCTCCATGAAATTCTTGGCTATACTATCCACAGAGCCAGGGAAACGCCTAGAAAGTGCATTTATGCATCACAGAGGAGGCCAGTGACCTGCACCACTGCCTACAGCAGCCAGCTGGTGCTTTTTACCTGGGTTTTACCCAGTAAAGCCAAGGACATGAAAAATGAGAGGCAGTGTGAATCTGGTCAATATTTACAGCCCTGCAACTGCTTTATCAGCCCAGGTTAGCCCTGGGAAAAGGCACAGGGAAGGGGCTGTGCCTTGTCACTGCCAAGAGTCCCCCGTGGCTTCTCCCCTTCCCTGCTGGAGGAGAAGGGACCGCTCGGAGGGGACTCGGATTATTTAACACAGACTTTGCTGTTTGTTTTGTCACCAACTCCTTCTCAATGGTCCCCTCTGCAGAGTCGATGGCTGCCTGGTGCAAAAGCCCGGTCCAAGAGCAGATTAGCACATTCCAGCCTGCTGTGTTAATTAGCAGGTAATGAGAGATGCTCGTCAATAAACTCAGCTGTGTCTGACCCCCCTCCTGGGCTGAGCAGGGCTGCCTGCAGGACTCAGGGATGACAAGCCCCACCGGGGTCACTTAGGAGATGATGAACTCTCACCCCAGAGCTGAGACAAAGCTTTGGGAGAGTTCCCACAACCAGCACAACAAAAAACCCCTTTTCACTCAGGTTTTTGGGGGACAGCTGGAGAAAATGCTTCTCCATCTGGTTTGCTGGTAGAGGAACCCTTGCTCAGGGTTAAGAGCTGGTGGAGTAAAGCCAGGAATCGAAAGGAACTTCATTATCCTTAATCAGGAGTTGGACTCAGTGATCCTTGTAGGTCCCTTCCAAGTCAATGTATTCTAGTATTCCATTATTCTCTAAGTATAGAATTATACTCTCTTGGAGTAAATCAGTGGAAATCTCTCCCCAGGGATTCCCCACTCTTGAGAATTTATCCGCAGTGGGGATAGATACCCCTAAGGAAAAATAAACAAATAAATAAATAAATAAGGCTCTTTTGCAGCTTAAAGCAGAGCAAATTTCAAATGCAGGTCCCTTCTCAGACTGAAATCCTGAGGAATGGTGAGAGGAAAGTCCCCAAACAGTAACAGTCGGCTGTGCCATGTCCATTTCTGACTTGAGGAAAAGCTCCCTGCCTTCAAGGAGGCAGGAACATAACCTGTTTGAGGCTTTAGAGAGAAACACATAACCATCATCATCATCATTTTTAAGAAGCAACGTGCACCACAGTGCCTTATGGACTCCTATAAATTACCCAGCACCTGCCTGCCAGCTCAGCCTAAGCTCGATATTGCCTGCAGTAATTATTTGGATCAAATGCAGTTTATCTGCTTCATATTTGTGTTTCTGTGCTCTCTGGTAACTTATAAATGTCATTGCAGTGTTTATTTGTTATAATGAAACTTAATGATGTTTGAAACCAATGGCTGTGGTTGCGGGCTGCAGGTTTGAAGTAATCTCTTCATCTTTGAAGCAGGAGGCCCAAAGATAACATTAAATTATCCTACAGAAAAGGAAGATGTATGCAGACAGATATTCAGGCCTGTGTATTATTCATTGGAGAGATGACTAGCAATGAGCCACAATGCCTAAGGCAACGGGACTCAAAGCATTGTCACCCAGCGAAGGCAAATGTTCCTGTCCAAGGGGAACCAGTTGTCAAGCCACAAGCCCAAGTGCATCTCAATCTGTTTTATTAAAGCTTCGAAGGCATGCTGGGGTGGCTGGGTGCCAGACGCCTGTGTGAGACGGCTGGCAGGGAAGGAATGAGGTGGGGCTGCTGTAAAACACAGCGGAGCTGGGTTAGGAGGGGGAGTACCTGGCTTTGTGAGGTATCACAAGAGTGGGGAGCAGAGCAGGAGCTTGGCAGTGCTGGGACCCCATCCCAGCCAGGTGCTGGGTGCTGAAGGCTGTTCTTCCTTCATGCAAGACCCAGAATAAACTTTTCTTGCTTTGCTTCAGGCACTGCTCCTTGTCCTCCCTTCTTCTGAATAATTTCCTCCCTTGGTTTCTATTTCTGTGTGTATTTATAGACTCTGGTCGTGTCTCCCCTTGAGCCTCCTCCAGACTATATAAATTTACCTCCTCCAGTCTCTCCTCTTACAACCTGCTCTCTAATCCCTGGGCCATTCCTGCCACCACAGTCAGAACTTTCCCTGGCTTGGCTCCGTGCTCCCCCACTGCAGGGACCAGCACTGCTGCAGTGCCAGTCCCATCACAGCCCACGTGGAGCTGCACAATTACTGCTGCCTTATCACCTCGGGACCTGCTGAAGCAAAGTGCCCGTGGCAACAGCCAGGAACATCTTTCCCTTAGCTCCCTCCGTGCTGTCAGGAGTGTGGAAGTACCCAGCACTCAAAGAGCTTTAACCCCTGCAGCACAGCTGAGCTTTGGCACCTCTCGTTTTTGAGCTGCTTTCCTTCACATGGGCTGGGCTAATGCTCCCACACCTCCTGCTCAGGCTGCTGCATCCTTCAAGAGTATAGAAACAGCCTCAACAGATCCCTCCTCACAAGGGCACTGAGACTTAAGGGTCTGCAGGAAACTGGACCCCAGTGAAGTTTGGCTTTTTGCCATCACCTCCTTCTCTTGGGTCAGACAGGTCTGGAAATGTCCTGTGCTGCAGCATCTGCCCCCAGCAGCAAAGCTCCATCCTCTGGTCTGTCCCTGAGCAATGGGACAGTGTGGCCAGAAGGTGAGAGAAGGGGTCCTGCCCCACTCAGACAAGACCCCACTGGCAGTGCTGCCTCCAGCTGTGGGGTCTGCATCATTGGAAGGACATGAACCAAGTGGAGCAAGTCCAGAGAAAGCCATGGAGCCCCTCTGCTCTGGAGGGGAGCTCTCCAGGCTGGGAAAGCTGGGGGTGTTTAGCCTGGAGAAGAGAAGGCTCCTGGGAGACCTGAGAGCCCCTTCCAGTGCCCAAAGGAGCTCTAAAAGAGCTAGGGAGGGACTTGGGACAAGGGCCTGGAGGGACAGGATAAGGGAGAATGCTTTGCTTCCCACTGCCAGAGGGCAGGGATGGATGGGATATTGGGGAGGAATTGTTCCCTGTGAGGGTGGGGAGGCCCTGGCACAGGGTGCCCAGAGAAGCTGTGGCTGCTCCATCCCTGGCAGCATCCAAGGTCAGGTTGGATGGGGCTTGGAGCAACCTGGGATAGTGGAAGGTGTTCCTGTTCATGGCAGGGGATTGGAGCAAGATGGTCTTTAAGGCCCCTTCCAACCCAAACCATTGTATCATTCTTTGATTCTGTGATACCCTTCCTGCGCTGCCAAGGTCCTCTCTTCTTCCCATGGCTGTTGTGTGAACCATTCCAAACCCCTGAACAACCCTGAGAGTGCCAATGTTTAGTGTTTCAGTCATTTCATGTGATTGTAAGGACAGATTGTTTCCCCTCAAATCCTCCAAGGAGCAGCACATGGGTCACATCCATCACAGCCATCTCTGTACCTGGCACTGGCTGAGGTCCCTGCCCTGGGCACCTGCAGTGCAGGGAGGTGACCCCTGCAGAGGGCAAACCCTGCCAGTGCTTTACTCACTGACCACCAGGAGTGCAGGAAAGCCTGGCTAACTCAGTCAATTCACCCATCTGAGCACCTGCACCAGAACCAGAGGCTGTTACTGGCAGACGAGTTACCTGATGACAACTGACAAGTGAAATTCATCTTCATTACTCACAATCCTTATGCAACCAGACCTAGAGAACCCCCTGCAAGGATCTCACCACTGAGGGCTCCTCCAAGGCCCCAGCTCTGATTTCCCTACGAGCATCTGATTTCGTCTTTTCCAGCTGGGAGTGCCTTGGATTAACCAACGCACCTGTTCCTGGCTTCTTGCAGGCCCCAGAGCCTGGGCAGGTCTCCCATCCACACTCCCACTGGATCTAACACTGCTTAAAACCTCGCTGACATCGATTAATGAGGAGGAGAAAACTGTGCAGGGCCACCTGCAATGACCTTGATGGAAACCCTTGAAAAGGGAGTTAATTCCGGACTCTCGTTGCGCTCGGCTCAGAGGGGATGTGAGCTCTGCCATCTCCCAAGCAGCTCTGGAAACAAACAAGTTGACAAATGAGGCTGCCTCTTAATGAAGCCACAGCCAAAGTCAATACTTGGCCCTTCTATCAGGGCACAGATCAAAGATGATCTCAAGGGCAAACGGCCTCGGCAGGGGTGGGACAGCTGTCACTCGGAGGAGGGAAGGGATGGCTCGGAAATGAGAAGGAGCAGTCTCAGAAGCGGAGGGAGACAAGGGCAACTTGCAGAAGCAGAAAGGAAAAAGATTTAGGAGAGGAGACAAGCAGAAGGCAGGGGGAAGCCTTTGTTCCTGGCCCAGAGTGCTCTATCTGCAGTTAAATCTGTTTGTCAAGATCCTGGTATTCTCTCCATCTCCACCATCACTGCTGCACATCCAGAGCCAGATCCTCACAAACCTGTATTTCAGCTATTTCTCTGCAGAAGTTTTCCTTATCCCCCCACCCAGCTGACAAAAGACTGAGACAGGGAAGGATTAAGGTTCCCCCATCCATTTACAAGTGTCTTGAGGGGTTTAAAACTTTGCCTTCAAGTTAGGTACACTTGGGGTGATTTTCAGGAGGGCAGGGATGGGAGAGAAGGAAGGAAAACAACACAACAAATAAGGAGACACCTTCCACAACAGCAAATCAGCTCCCCACTATCCACAGCTGTTTGCAGCTGGAGGAAGGGTCTTCTCACCAGGCAGTTGAGTCCTGCAGCTGCTTTAGATCCATCAATGTCCACTGCACCCTCCAAGCCACCACTTCAGGCTGTCCACTGTCCCAAAGAGCAGCCTGACTGCAGGGAATGGCTGGGACAGGAGCCCTTTGGTGGATGGTGTGAACTGGGACTCACCTGGGACAGGCCCTGCCTGATCTCAGCCAGGCTGTGGACAAATCCCTGGGTGCAATTCCTTACCCTGGCTCTGGCTGGCTGAGGGAGCAGGCTCCTGGGGCAAGGACTGTTCCCTCCCCACTGGGGAGGCACCACAGCACCTGGCCCAGCATGGACTTGTCCCTCAGCTGAAGGATTCTGCTGCTGTGTGAGCCCACCCAGACCTTTCTTATCTCCAGAAAAATCCACCATCAGCTAGACTCCCCCTTTGAAAGCTCCAGGATTGAACACTGGTCTGAGCTGATGGCAACAACGACCCAGCACACTTATCTCCGGGTCACCCTAAATATTTCATTTAGCTTTAAAGGAATCAATGCCTTTCTCTCTTTCTTCCTTTATTTTAAATCCCAGAATGCTACTGATTCTCATGAATATTGATGAGGATCATTAGTCACTGAACATTTCACTTCCCCTCTCTTTCCCACATCTATATAAAAGCTTCATCTTTCTTAAAGGGAAAAAAAAATCCATCTCAAGTTATATCTCTGGATATGCTTTAAGATTAGCTTCATTAATACATTTCTAGAGGAGTAAATACCCATGGGAGCAAATACTAGGTTTAAAAGGGCACGGAGATACTGACCCCAAGACTGGTGCTGCACTGGAGAGAACTGGGAAGGTTTGTGGCTGATGTGCTTTGTCCTCTGGAAGGTTCATCATGGCAGCCTTGGGTACTAAAATATCCTTGCACTGGCTGCCTGGCCTGGGGGATTCCACTCACACTCCCTCTCACACGGGGTCCCTACCTGTCCTGCAGGTTTTTGACCATTCCCACTCATTTCATCTTCATCAGCCTCAGCCTGAAGATGGGCTTCAATCACATTGAGTGAACCCACAGGGAGGGTTTGGCCAGGTACAGGAAATAACTTGGGGGAAACAAGAAAATCAGGACTTGCAGCATTCAGCTGGATACTTCACAACCATATTTCCCTATTTCCTTACAATAGGAAAAGATTTTTAGAAGGGTTTAAATCAGCAAGTCAGCTCAAACACAGCCATGTGCATTGCTGGGTGCTGCAGTCAAATCCAACACAGTCCCACTTCACTGGGGAATGGAAGCAGCATCACTTTGCTGGCCTGAAACACACAATTTCATCCCATTTTGTCATTATAGCAGTGAAAAAGAGCTGCCTCACACTGCTCCTGTAAGAGAGGAGCTTCATCCTGTGGGTTGGGACTGTAGGGATGGTGTTATGTGACACACAGGGAAACCCTGGGGATGGAGCTTCAAAATGAGTTATTTAAGCTTTTTCCAAGCACAGCAAAGGCACTGGCTCCCCAGTGCCCAGAACACTGGAGGGTTTCATCTTCACACCAGTCTTAGCTCCCACCCCACAGCCTGTTGGGCTGGAAGTGCTCCAGCACTCGAGTTTCTGCTCACAATTGCACAGCAGATTTTCTCGTGCTGGCTCGAGAACCATTTCAATGGCAGGCCTGGCTGTTTGTCAACCCTGAGTGTGTCTCAGGGTGGGACTTAGAAGGCTGCAGTGGTTTTAACTGATATTCTAAGTGACAGGACTTGCTACTGCTTCATTTCTCCAGTCTGGGCATCTGCAAACCATCTCTGCCTGTAGAAAGTATGTGGCTGCCTCCAGGAGAGGGAGGTTGGAGATCCAGAGCAGGCAGAAACACTCCTGGTGTCTCCCTGCAGCCGTGTGTGCACTGCAGTGCCTGTGCCCCACAAGTGCCCCCAAAACAGCAGAAATGATGCTCTCCCTTTCTCCAGCCTTGGGTAGAGATGTGCTTTCACAATCCTGCCCCCTTCCTGACCCAAATCTGGATTGCTTTCTTGAAAGCAACGGCTTCCAGATACCTCAAGAGCTGGAGGCTTCCACAAAGCCACACAGCCAGGCTGCTGTGTGCTGTCAGGGGGATTTACAGCATCACCAGGATCTGACTCAATGGCAGAGCCAGATCTGCCCATCCAGGCTCTGCTCTGGTGGCCACCATGTCCTTTAGTGATGGCCTGGCAGTGCTGGGTTAACAGTTGGACTCTGATCTTTGAGGTCTTTTCCAGCATAAACAATTCCATGATTCTGTGTCAGCAGTGTGCCTGGGATCACTGATCACAGGATTGCCAGCAGCCTCCCTGGCAGCATCCCCATGGACACAGGGGAAGAAAGCTAAAGACCCCAGGCTGCAGCAGCAGCTCTGCAGAGAGGGGAGAACTATGAACAGACACAGCTCCAAGGGAAACTCAGCCTGCAGCTGTGTGGAGGTGAGAAAGCCAGAGCTGCCATCTCCAGACAGAAGCCTTGGACCTCCTCTCACTGATGTCCCCCCAGCTCCTGATTAAAAATAAACTGGCCCAAAGCCCACAGCACCAGAATGTGGCAGCACCAGGCAGCTGTGGCAAGGTGAGGTCCACAACCTTATCTCTGCCGGCGTCCAGGTGCTGTTCACGAGACAAGCTTTTACCAACGACTTCCATATTCCTTAGGTGCACATCTCCTTTCAGAAGTGGGATGTGCACCCATGCCAGAAAGGACTGAAATGGGCATGGCAAGGGCAATGGAACTCAAGTGGCTGAAATAGTCTACATCCCACCTTAGATATTGGTCCGTGTATAGAAATAAAGGAATCCCAGAATGGTTTGGTTTGGAGGGACCTTAAAGACCTTTCCACTCCACCCCCTGCTCTGGGCAGGGTAAACTTCCACTATCCCAGATTGCCCCAAGCCCCATCCAACCTGGCCTGGAACACTCCCAGGGATGGGGCAGCCACAGCTTCTCTGGAAAACCCGTGCCAGGGCCTGAGCATCATCACAAGGAAGAATTTTCTCCCCATATCCCATCTAACCCTGCCCTCCTTCAGCTTTAGCTCATTCCCTCTTGTCCCACCACTACATGCCCTTGTGAAGAATCCCTTTCCAGCCTAAGATCCCCAAAATTATTTTAGTGGGCCCTCCAAAGGAACAGTGCACAGATTGCACATGATCCCAGGTTTTCCTGTACACACCTGCAGGCTGAACAGTGAGAGAAGTGGCTCCTGAAATGTCTGATGCTGGTACTCAGGGAGTGAGAAAGGATTGTATTCATTTAAGACCACGCAGCAATAGCTTTCCACAGGGGATTGCTGCTCAAATCAATAGATAAAATGATACCCTTCGACCATTAACTGCTACAACATCACCATTACCATAAAGCTTCTGAGCTTTGGATCAGATTCATGAGCAGCAGAGTTGTTCAGCCACTCCACAGCTGCTGTAGACAACTGGGACATCACTGATGGAACTGGGCCCACACTCTCCAAAGGAGCAGAGAGCAGCAGGAAGCTGGGGAGGATGAACAGCAGATAACACGGAATCCTTCCCTTGGCAGCATCCTCAGGAATGTGTGCGCAGCACCAGCAGGACTCAGCTCGCAGCCAGAGAGGTCCTGCCTTGCCCAGTTTTCCATCTGACCCGAGCCAGGCACAGTTTCCCCTTGACACCAGACAGAGGCAGCTCCTACACTGCTTTTCCTCAGGTTTCACTTACATCCCTGCCTTGTTCAGCTCCCAGATGCACAAAGCATCACGAAAATATCAATGACACCTCTGAGATAACAACTCATCCTTAACAGCTCCTCAGGAGTGGCTCTATCCACTCTCCTCTTCCTTCCCAATGCCTTTGTCAGATGAAGAACAAAAGGCTCAATGCAGCTTACCCGGAGCTGTGACAGCCCCAGTCAGCTGTGACGGTGTCTGTGCAGGGACACGAGTGACAATGCTGGGTTTGGGGAGCTCCCCTGCCACAGAGCTGCCCAGCCCTGGAGGGGGTGGCAGCTTCACTGGGAGTGACAGCAGAGTGAGCACTGCAAAGTTCCCAGCACATCCCAGCTTGGAGATCAGCTGATCTCCACGGAGCCATGGCCACTGCAGCCCCCGGGGCAGTTTGTGCCACGGATCCTGCTGCTTGGAGCAAAGCTTGACAGAAATCCCATTTCCAGGGTGCAGACCGTGCAAAACCCAGAGGGCAGAGCTGTGGGAAGATGCTGGGGTGGTGTTGCAGTTGTTTCTGGGTTGCTGAGCTCCTCTGTGTGCACAAGGAGGCTGAGCAGAGCCAACACTCTGTGAGCTAAACCAAGTGACGTGTCACAGGTCTGGTCCCAAAGGACAGACCTTTTCCACTGTCAGGCCAGAGAATCAAGAGAAGTTTGACCTTCTATAGCAGCACCGAGGTTGTTGGCATCTGGTAGAGGAGAAAGGTCACATTTTACAGGGATAAGAGGGACTAGATCCTATTTATCCTTGAGGCTCAGGAAGATTCATTCTCAGCCTGTACTGCTGCAGATGTAAAAGTCACTTGCAAGATCCAGATTAAGTGTTCCCATAAATCCAAGTAATTCTGAGGCAGCAACTGCCTTGCTGGGCTGCTAATGGGTGGCACAAATATGCCACTGTGCCTCAGTGCCACACTCTAATCAGAGGCTTTTCTGGCAGGAAGGGTTCACAGAACCCAGTTTGAACTATGGCAGGGAGCAAAAAAGGCGGTCAAGCAGAGAGACATTTGGAGCAGAGGCACAGCCAGCTTCTCTGAACAAGTGATTTTTTTCCCAAAAGAGCAGGGAGTCCATCCCAGAGCTGGTTTCTCTCCAGGCTGTAACACAGGGCCTGACAGAGAGAGGAGCTGCAAATCAGACCATTGTAGAAAGGATGCTCAGGCTCTGGGAGGAAAAAATATTGTGAGTCCCTCTGTTCTCCACTGGAGAAATGGTGGGATGGATGAGAAGGAGAGGGATGGATCAGAAGGACGTGGACGTGCTGGAATGAGTCCAGAGAGGCCACAGAGATGCTCTGAGGGCTGGAGCAAAACTGTACAAACTGTAATTAAAGACCTACCATGGTCCCTTCTCATCTGAATTACTCTAGGATTCTATAGAAGGTTACCCAACCCCTCTGCTCTGGAGCTGGGCTGGGAGAGCTGGGGGTGCTCACCTGGAGTACAGAATGCTCTGGAGAGACCTTAGGGCCCCTGCCAGTGCCTAAAGGGGCTCCAGGAGAGCTGGAGAGGGACTTGGGACAAGGGATGGAGGACACATTAAGGAAGAGTGGCTTCCCACTGCCAGACGGCAGGGATAGACTGGGAAGAAATTGTTCTCTGTGAGGGTGGTGAGACCCTGGCACAGGGTGCCCAGAGAAGCTGTGGCTGCCCCATCCCTGGGAGGCTCCAAGGCCAAGGCTGGGGCTTGGAGCAACCTGGGATAATGGGAGGTGTCCCTGCCCATGGCAGGGGGTGGAATGAGATGAGCCTTAAGGTCCCTTCCAAACAAAACCATTCCATGATTCTGTGACTGAACTGGGCACAGATCTGCCCACAGCCCTACAGGCAGCAATGCATCCACACTCTGTGCCTTTCACATTATCCAGGATTTCAATACTTAGGACATTCTTTAAAACTTTAACCCAGTTTGGTGTTTAAATCCATCTCCTTTCCTCTCTGTCCTTCTTGGTACTGTATTTCCCCACCTCAGCACTTCTGCTGAGCTCCCAAGAGACCCCAACTCTGCCCCTCAGCAGCGCTGCTGCAGAAGGACTCGCAGCCCTCATCCTGCAGGAGCTGCAGATTGCCTCAGAGAAGCTATTAAGAAGCAGTCAAATAGAGCAACCTTTCATTGACAAGGCACTCGGCCCTTTAAACGATTCCAAATAGTGTTTTCTTTTTATTGCTTTCTGCAGTTTAACAGCCTTGATTTCAAGTTACTTTGGCTTATGATAAACTCCGGATCTATAACGCCTCTATTCTCTCCCTCTTTGGTCTCTCTCACCCACTTCTTCTTTATGTTTTTATTAAAAAAAGATCCAGGAAAACAGATAGCAGATTAAAAGGGAAACAAATTGAAATGGGTCAAATGTATCTTGCTTAGATGACAGCCACCCCATTAGATACTTTTAAACAGGACAAATAATCCGTTCGGGAGCATAAGTGGGCTTTTACATTTATTCTAAATCACAAACCAAATGATTTCAGCCCCAAATGGAAGTACTGGCTAATTGCACTAATATCTCACTAATTCCAGCACTAAGGAATGGGGAAAAATGAACAATTTTCACCATTTTACCAATTATTCAATTTAGGCCAAGGTGCATTATGCAAACCCTGGGTTGAGCTTCCTCTCCATTTTGTGATCTATGACAAGGACTGGAATTCCAGTTATTAATAATGGAAGAGCTATAATTATTCTAAGGATGGGTATGAGATAATTACAAGCCATAAACCCAGTTTTCATATGCATGCACAATTCTCTCCCCATGTCTGGCAGCACCAAAACATTGCTGCAGTCTGGAGACACCCTGAAGCTCAGGAAAAAAGCCCCACATGGAGCTGCAGTGCTCACAGGTCACGATGTGAAGCCAGGGCTGGGAACTCGAGCAGGAACTGGCAGCTGCCCAGCTCTGCAGGCAGGCAGGGGCTGGTCAGAATCAGCCTGTCAGAGGCTGGAGTTAGGTGATCCTGAAGGTTCCTTCCAACCCAAACCACTGCATGATCCCACAGTTCTGTGATCCCATGGTTTTATGATCCCTAGAAGCTGCACCTGTGAGGGCTGCATGGAGACAGGAATCATCCCAAACAGAGCAGGCTGGTGGCTCTCCTTCAATTTAGGTCACCACTGTCCCTGTCTCCCTGGGCCAGCTCACCCCTGTCCCATGTCTGAGATGTGTGGATGAATCTCCTCTTTGCAGGACCTCCTCCTTCCCCCAACAACTTGCTGTTGGAGCAAGTCCAGAGGAGGCCGTTAAGTTGACAAGAGGACAGGAGCACCTTCCTGGAGAAGATCAGGTCATGTGGAGACCTCCCTGCACCTTCCAGTATCTGAAGGAGCTGCAGGGAAGCTGAAGAGGGACTCTGTCAGGAACTGTAGTGACAGGACAAGAGGGAATGGGTACAAACGAAAATTTAGACCAGATATCAGAAAAATTCTTCAGTGCAAGGGTGGAGAGATACTGGCACAGGTTATCCAGGGAGGCTGTGGATGCCCCATCCCTGCAAGTATCCAAGACCAGGTTGGACAAGGCCTTGAGCACCTGAGTCTAGTGGGAAGTCTCCGTGCACATATCAGGAAGAAGTTGGAACCAGATGATTTTTAAGGTCCCTTCAAACTCTTAGCATTTTAGGATTCTATGAACAAAAGACAACAGAGCTTTGCATCAGTCCCAGTGCCTTTAAATAAAATCCCAAACCTTCATAACAGAAGAGTCAAGGTGAGATTGCAGCTCAGACTACAAAACTTTCAAGGTCTCACCCTTCACCCTCCCAAAACTGAAGATTTGTCTTATGCTGTCCAACAGCCTCACATGGCTTTTAAAGAAAAGTCGTGCACCTTGGATCTGGGCAGCCCTTCCCTGAGCTGATTTCTGCAGTCCTTACCCAGCAGAGATGATCTGCCAGGCTCTCCCTCTCACACAGAAGGCAGAGCACTCGTTGCTATGTGGAGCTGCAGCTCTGCAGCACAGGCTGCTGGTTCTGCTGGGCTTTGTGTAGTGAATGGAGACACCTTGAATGCACAATCCAGCCCCGACACAAACGGAGAGCGGCTGCTGCTGGAGATAACTGCAGCACAAGCTTCTCCTGGCACAGCAGGCAGTGTTTGCATCCTCTGAAGAGCAGGGTTTGTCCTTCCCTGAGCACAGATCATTAACCACTCACGGCTCCAGGAAGAAGATGCTGCACCAAATCCTTCTGTCCCTTTCCCCAGCCATGCCTGCTTTCACTGCTGGGCACGAGGATGAAGCCCACCCTTCACACTCCAAGAGCTGTGTCCATCCCACGGAGATGCCACCTGCTCTCCACATGTGAGGACACGAGAGCCAGCCAAGTGCCTGGAAGGGGAGGTCAGAGGAGGGCAAGGAGCTGCCCTGCCCCACTGCCCTGCCTGGGGGGACACTGTTGTTTGTAGGTGCCTTCCAGCAGCCGGCGGCTGGCAGGAACAGGTGGTGGAGGGGAAGGCTGACACCTCTCAGTGCTTAATCGTTCCCGTTAGTAGCTTTATGAATGGCAGCCAAAAAGTGCCATAATTGCTGCAGTGACGCTTGTTAATGACTCGAGTTAGATCTGGCAAGTAGTCAAAGGCAGGAGACAAGAAGTTAAAATTGCAGGAGCAGCACCTGAATTCCTGCCTTGGTCCACTGCAGAGGAGAGTGGAGCAAGCCCAGCTTGGAATCTGCAGGTATGGACAGGGAGGGACCAAGCACGAGGGGTGAGCAGAGAGAGATATTCCAGCACACCCCCCTTGCCTGCCCTTGGGAAGAAAACTGCATGAAAACCAGGAAGTGGGAATAGAACAAGCCACAATTTTCAGAGTACCTCAAACCCCTTTCTCCTGGGGGCCTAAGGTGGCCCTCCTCCTAGAGAACATCTTTCTACTGCACAATCACCTTGAATCAGGGCAGCACGAGCCCTGGGAGAAGAAGGATAACTCAGCCCACTGCCAGTCCCAGCAGCACCTCCAGCCCCAGCAGCACCTCCCTTGCACCACCCACCCTCCGCGGTTCCCACTGCTCCACCCTCACGGCCGTGGGAGAGCCGTTCCCAAGGAGCAATCCAGCCCCTCCTGAGATAACTGCACGCTCCTCGTGATTATGTATCTGTTTCTGAATGTTAACAAACAGTCGGCGGCAGCTGATTGAGTGGGTTATTAGCAGAATGAAGACAGATGGTGGCGGATTAGCTGCAAAGCGTCTTTATTGCGCGGCCGTCATTGCAGACAGCTCTCCCTCTCCCTCTCCCTCTGTCTACAACTGTCAGCAGCTCCATTCCACCCCACAGCTCCCAGTGCACACCAGAGAGGGGGCCCAGCACAAGATGAGCCCATCATCAATCACAGTGAAGGGATGAGTGCAGAGGAGCCACGCTGGAGCTGTGCCTTCCTACTCCCCAGCCAAATTCCACCCCCAAATCCAGACTTTTCCTGCTGAGGGCTTTACAAAGCAAGAAGTGGTTGCACCTGATACAGCACAGCAGTGCAAGGACAGTGCCTAAACTGGGTTTGCTGTGCCCATCACGTGGTGCCTGACAACTGGGAGAGGCTCCAGCATCACACCTGGACCTGTCTGATTCACTACACAGAGATTGAGGTGAGGAACTGATGGAACAGACATGGGCAGAGGCATCCATGGACCCTGATCTTGGCTCCTCAACCTGGGGCCCAGCTCAGCTGGAAGAGCCACATCTGCAGCCAGCTGTGCTAATGGACATCACCCCTTGCCAGCTGGTCAACAAACAGCATAATGCCCCCAAAGGCCCTTGCTGGGCACCTCTAACCCATGCCTATTTCACCCTGCTGGGAGAGATTGTCAAACTGGTCTGTGAGCATCCAGACTGGATCTTCTCCATGGGCACAGCAAAAAAACTCCATGTTCACAGAACCACAGAATATCCTGAGGTGTGAGTGACCCACCAGGATCATCCAGTCCAACCCCTGGCCCTGCACAGACACCCCAACAATCCCACCCTGGGCATCCCTGGGAGCAGTGTCCAAGCTCTCCTGGAGCTCTGGCAGCCTCGGGGCTGTGCCCATTCCCTGGGGAGCCTGGGCAGGGCCCAGTTCTTCAACCCTCTGAGGGAAGAACCTTTTCCCAACATCCAACCTAAGAAATTATTTCCCATCATTATTCTTTCACATTGTCAAAGTCTCCAACTTCTCTTGTGCTTATCTACCTCCACGCTGTTGCAGATGTCTCCAGTAAATGGCAGGAAGGTTCTAATGGTCCCTGCAATTACCTGTTTCCCCCAGGATGGAGACCCCACACCTCAGCCCATTGCCCCACTGCCTTCCTGTGCTTTCAGTTCCTTCAGCTCCCCTGTAATTATTACCAGGACTGCTCTTCAGCCTCTTTTTAAAGGGAGAAAAAGATCTGACTTGGCACACATACAGAGGGGGAGCTGCTCTCTGTCCTCACCCCAGCAAGGGAACCGGCCCAGAGTGTGGCTCAGGCACCTTGGGCAGGAAATTCCTGTAGATGGCCAGACCTCTGACCCCACCCCAGCTCACACACCAAACAGTGTGGATCTGCACTGCAATCCACCAAAAACCTGGGAAGCTGGATGTCTGCAATTGTCACCTGGAACTGCTTCTAGTGAAAACAGAAGTCCTAGGTGGTCTTTGTAGCCATGGAAATCCCCCAGACTTTTGTTTTTGGCAGATTGTACCTTTAAACACAATGGCCCTGCAGCCTGCAGGGGCCAGAAACTGGCTGCATGTCAGGCAGGAACACTTTGTTCCCTTTCCCTCACAAAAGGTTTACTTCTGGCCTTTCATGTTTCTTTGTTCTCTCCACACAAAGCCATGTTCAGCCTGAAAAGGGGGCTCACTTTGGAGGCGTAAGCAGGCTCTGAATCCATCAGGGGACCAGAGCAATCCCAAAGAATTGGCAGGATGCCCAGGGTCCTGCCAGCTCTCCAACACCCTGTGAGCATCCCCAGGGTCTGGGCACAGCCACAGGCAGCCTGTCCAAGAGGCCTGAGGGACAGGAAAGTACTGAAAGGGAGGCTGCACCATCTCACAGCACTTGTGTCCCATGGGGCAGCCCCTTCCCATTAAAAACATCCTCTAATCAATGTTTAAAGAGCGTGTGATAATTAACAAGCACAAGGTGAAGCCTTGTGAAGTACTTTCCCCATGTTATCAGCTCAGTATCAGGGCTCCTGGGAATGTGAAGGAACCTTTGATCTAACTGATATTTCAGCCATAAACTTGTCTCTATGAGAGTTTTACTTCATGGAAAAAACCTCACCTTTTACTCTCATGGAAATAGGCTTCCTGCAGGAGCACACACCCCCACGGCTAACTGCTGGCAAAACTCCATCCCATCCAGGGAAAAAGAATCATGGAATAGTTTGGGTCAGGAGGGACCTTTTGAGGTCACCCAGCCTGACCCCCCTGCAGTGAGCAGGAACACCTTCCTCTAGACCAAGTTACCCAGAGCCCCATCCAGCCTGACCTTGAACGTTTCCAGAAACAGAAGTGCAGTAGGGCAAGAGATCACACCCTTTGTCCATTTCTTTTCCAATCAGAATCCCTAAAAAGGGTTAAATCCATGCTTGAGTCAAGTTTCCAATTCCCAGAGTAACCTCACAGAAGCCAAACTCTCTGCAACACATTCCTGAGACCCTCCCATCTCACAGGGCTCTGGGCTTCCTTCTCTCATCCAACATTAATCACAAGGTGCTGCACCAGGGTTGGCTCCAGGAAAAGAAGGTACCAGAAGCAAGGATGCCAGTTCTTCTGAGCATAAATAGTTTTTGTTTAGTTATTATGCTTCATAATTATTTATGATATTTCAATTGATTAATCAATGTTCATAAAGTAGTTGGGGAATGACTAGAATATAAAATAGGGAAATTTTAGCAGAAGTTTGAAGAGCAATGTAATGGCAACTCTGAGTGGTTCAAAGGCACTGGAAACTGGGATTCTGGAAGTGTCATGGTGACCACTACCTCCCAACTAGAATAAAAAGAGTAGATGCAGCAATTGCTGCAAGAACTTCCCGTGTGACAAACCCTTTTTGTAGGAAAAGACAGTGGATTTTGGATGTGTGGAACTATGAAGCTCCTGTTCTTCTCATGTAGCTTTACACAGAGGGCTCCCCACATCCACGCGCTCTAAGGTGTTCCAGAGATCAAAGGGGAAGCTGGATTTTCTCCTGGGTGGGAACAAGAAACCAGCACATGTCTAGAGGTGAGGCCCCTGTCAATGAGATTGCTAAAGAGGAAGAAGAAGAAGAAGAGAAGGTGAGGGAACTGCTCACCTTCAGTCATCCTGCGGTACTTCTCCTTGTACATGAACCCCAGTACTAGGCAGCATCCTCTTCCTGGGAGCCCCAGTTCTGCAAGAGAAGAGAGCGTGGGGTTAGACTGGGCTGGTGACAGGAGCAGGCACCTGGGGATGCTGCAGGGAGCAAATCCTGCCAGAGACACCCTTCAGGAAGAGCACCAGCAAGGTGAGCATGTAACTGAAGTCTTTGGCCAGCCTCACAGAGCTGAGCTTGGCTGGGCCCCAAGCCAGTGTGTCTGGAGACAGGAGGGTCACCATCCCCTCCCTTGCCTGTCCTTAAGCACTCCTCTATTCTGACTGAGGGAATGTGCTACATCTTCCTCCACAGCTGCGTGTTGCAACAACAGGACTCTTTCATCCCTTTCTCCCTTAGTGGGCAGCAAAGTGAAACGGGAAATGGCCCTCAGGAGGGAAGATAATTCTGGCCTGAGAAATCTTGCTCTTCAGAAGCAGGCAAGTGACCCTATGAGCAGTAGAGTGCCAGAGTCTGAGGAGGCTCAGGCCTTTGATGCCTTGATTTGTTAATGGGGCTTTTTGACTCTTGGTAACAAACAGGGAGATCTGAGGGTGGGTTTTTCCAGAAGTAGGCTGCGAGCACAGGCGCTCTCCCCGTGCACATCTCTGAGAGGCAGAGAGCTCTCGTTCTTCAAACAAATTCTCCTGCGTCACAGTGCAGAAAATTAAGGTACCATGTCCCCAGTGCTGCCTGCGGTCCTGCAGAGCTCCTCAGGGGTTTCTGTGCTCTGAAGAGCCCCTCTGATCAAAGCCCCTTTGATGTTTACTTAATGTGGCTGTGGACTGTGCAGAGCCCCTCTGCCGAGGAAGGAGCGCTGGGAAGTTGTGCCGCTCGCGGGAGGGGAAGGCGGCGGAGCAGGGGCTGGAGAGTGCAGCGGTGGCTGGAGAGCAGAGCAGGAGCAACCTGGCAAACTTGGCTTTCAGTGCCACGAGGCAAACTTGGGGCTGAATCGCAGATCTGGATCGTGTCCAGGGGAAGAGGGAAGTGTGATGTGATGTGCAGGGAAGATCCCCAGATCCACGTGGGTATAGAGTCAGATATGGAGATTCCCTCCCTTACAGTGCTCGCTGCCATGGCATCCCAGCAGAGTGGTTATATCCTCCTCTTGTGCACAGTATGAGGCAGAATTTGAGCCTAAATCTAGAAAAAAAACAGACTTCTTTTGATGTCAGGGCACTCACGGTGCACACAAGCCCAGGTAAAGCATTTCCTCTAACATTACACAGGGCTCTACCATGCAGGAGGCTCCTGGTCCTAAGGCTCTCACCAGGGAAGAATCAGCATCAGGCCAAAACAAATCACACGTGTAATCCTGCTGAGGCTGATGCTCAGACAAAAGCAAGTCTCTTGAGATACTCAGAGTAAGCTGAAATTTAATTGCTCCCCTAAATCCACTTTGTCCTGGAGGGAATGCCCCAGAGAGAAACAGGCGTCTCCAGAATGTGACTCGCTTCACCTTTCACGATGTCTTTGGGGGTGCTTTTAACTCTCTCATCGGCCATAAAAGGTGGTGACTAACTCAGGTGAAGATGTCTGAAGATCAGGACAGACGAATCAACCTCTAGAACTCTCAGTGGTTTCTTGAATTCACAGGAATGGGTAATGAGCAACCATTGCCCACCTCTGATGGTGGAAGCCAGTTCTCTTGCTCTGCAGGGCAGAGTTAATGTGCCCCACCATGGTCTGCACAAATTGTACAACCACAAACACACTCAGAAAGATGTTGGCCTGCAGAGCATTGGATACCTCTGACTGCAGGTTCACCCAGCTCAGGCTGCCTCCCTCAGCCTTGTCTGATAAGGTGAATTGATAAAGCCTTGCTGACCTTGGGAGCTTTCCATGCAGGATCCTGTGAGGACACACACTCCGTGTGCCTGGCAGAGCCAGAACCCCTCCGGGGCTGACTGCTCAGAGCCAGCAGAGCAGGTGAAAGCCTTCATGTCTTTATTGATAGGAAAACAAAGCCCCATCGATTGCTATTGAGCCTCCAACGAGCACCAAGGTATCAAAGTAATTAAAACAACACAATTAGATTAGCGTCAGACAAGGCAGCAGAGCCCACAGTGCAGCTGAGCAAGCCAGCACTGCTGTGACTCAGACGGGCACACGGGGGCCTGTGTGTGGATGCTGGCTGGGTTTTCCTGAATGCAGATGTGCAATGACAGGGGCTGCCACACCCTTCACACACCATGAGCACAAACATCACCAAGATCGTGGAATGGTTTGCCTGGGAACAGATCTTAAGGACAATTCTCACTATCCCAGGTTGCTCCAAGCCCTGTCCAACCTGGCCTTGGACACTGCCAGGGATCCAGGGGCAGCCACAGCTCCTCTGCACACCCTGTGCCAGGGCCTCCCCCCCCTCCCCCCAGGGAGGAATTCTTTCCCAATATCCCATCCATCCCTGCCCTCTGGCAGTGGGAAGCCATTCCCTGTGTCCTGTCCCTCCATCCCTTGTCCCCAGTCCCTCTCCAGCTCTCCTGGAGCCCCTTTAGGCCCTGGAAGGGGCTCTGAGTTCTCCATGGGACCTTCTTTTCTTCAGCTGAACACCCCCATCTCTCCCAGCCTGGCTCCAGAGCAGAGGGGCTCCAGCCCTTGGAGCATCTCTGTGGCTTCTCTGGACTGGCTCCAGCAGCTCCACGTCCTTCTGATGATGGTGGCCCCAGGGCACCCTGAGCCAGGGCAGTGCTGGGGGCAGCAGGAGCTGCAGTGTCCAGGGACAATCCCACCACTCAGCCATCCAGCTCTCACCTTCCTGCTGCAGTGAGCAAAAAGCTCCCAAAAAGGGGGTTCTGGGCAGGGGCTCCAGCCCCAGGCAATGGCTGTGCTGCCCAACAGGTCCCAGCTGAGCCCTCGGAGAGGGAGCGAGGCTCAGGGGGAGCTGGATCCCAATGAAATGGGGATTCTTGCCTCTCTGGAGCCTGGCTCAGCAGACTGCTGTGAGTGCCTGTCTCCTGTTTGCCTCCCCAAGGGGTGCTATAATTAACACTTATAAACCACTTTGATATCCCATGATGAAAGGAGCTGTACAAAAGCACTGCATTATAATAATTCATACCATAAATTTGTGAGAACATGCAAAAATCTTTATAGCTAAAGGCACCTTTAAATACTTGAGAGCGCCTTTAAAAGGTAGAATACTTCAAGATCTCTCTGCTGCCTAAGGATGTCTCACCATTTTGGCTTTTAGTGGCTACCTAAAGCTAAAATAGTTAAGCAGATAGCCAGCATTTTAAATGTCTTGGCTATAAGGGGGCTGCTGAGACAGACTGAAACCAGAATGTTTTAACCCTTGTGTGTCCCTATCTCCTCAAAATCAATCCCATCCATTTCCTTGTGATGAAAATTGAATTTCTCAGCAGGGCAAAAGTAGTTACAGCTGAGGTTGATCATCCCATGCCCTGTGATGAAGTGGGAGCTAAAATATCCTGGTTGGAGAACACACAGCAGAACCATGGTTTTGACTCTCTCAGAAGTACCTGCATTAATTCACCCCCAAACTGGCAGAAGAGCCACTCTCTGGGCAAAGCAGGAGCAAGTTCAAACCACAAATTGCCACTGACAACAATGTAAAAGCCAATTAAAAGAAACAAGACCTCAGAGTCTTCAAGAAAGGGATCCTCAGCCTGGGAATTAGAGGGGAAAGATGTTTAGGAAGAAAAATCTCTCAGTGCTGGCCCAGACCACAGATCCCTCCTGCTTTTTCCTCAGTTCTTTCATTGTATGGGGTTTCTTTACTCAATTTCAAGGCAATTCCTTTGCTCACCACTCAGGAAGGGAACAAAATATCTGATCACCGGTGCACTAAAGGCTAAAGCTGCAAAGCTGTAATAAGGGTTTATTAACATAATCATAATATGTACTATTGTGTAGCTGTATCCCACCAGGAATGATAATAAATGTTTAATAGCCCAATAATACCTGTTTAATAATTTTTCAGCTCACCCTGTCTAATTGCAAGTTTATTAAAGAACGATAAACTTTATAATTGTTGTAAAGATGTAATTGCCATTCCATTGCTTATTTAATATTGAGCTAATGATATTACAACTAAGTTATATTTTCCCATACATATTAAATATCAATTAGCTGGTTTAAACTATTGATTTGTATTTAATTAACTATGCTATTATATACCAATTAAACTCTTATAAGAGAAGCAGAAACAGCTGGTCTCTTAAATTAAATTTTTAAAACTTCGTATTAACATAAATATCACGTTTCCATTTCCTCATGTTTTCCTTCTACAGTGATAGCAATTTTCTACCTGTAAATATTTTTTTGTATTGCATGTCATATCCATGAGTTTAACTCTATTTTCTGGGATGGGGAATGGGCAACCTCTGTGGCAGATATCCTACTGTCAGTGACACCAAAACGTGGGAACTGGGAAAGGCAGAGGGCTGGAAAAGCATTTTCTCACCTGGGGAACCCAGAAGCAAAGAACTTTGCAAGGAGCTCTTCAGAGAGCATGAAGTTCTCCAAGGAAGAAGATCAACACCTTCCTAGGCTGGCCAGCAAGGTGATAGGAGAAGATTGTACATCACCAAATCGAAGAGATTTTTGTTATCACACATTTTGATGGAGAACCCTCATCCTCCTGCTTAGAAGTTTCCTATCCTGGTGGGTACAGTTGCCTGCTGTGTATGGGTGCCTTGTTAAAGATCAATATGAACAGAAAAGCCTGATCTCCCAACCTTTTCCATGCTCTTGGCTTCACTGTGTCTAAGGATGCTACATCCCAAAAGGTTGAGGAAATACGTGAAGGAGCATTTTCTTTGTCTTTCATCATCCTGATTTCCAGGCTCAGAACCATCCCAAACACCCCTGTGACCTCTTCTTCAGAGGGCTCTGCCCTGGGCACCCATGGTGCACCTTTCCCTCCAAGTTCTCCTGCCATGGTTGCTGGGTTCAGGCTTCTTCCCTGGACATCGTTTGCATCCACGAGCGTTCCATCCAAACTCCTGCTGCAATTCAGCAGAGAGCAAACGGATCCTTTGGCACAGAGTTTCTCTATTACACTGTTAAGTCTGCAGAGCAATCTAAGATCCTTGGAGATGAAAAAAGCCATACGAATGCAAGTTATTATTAAATCTGTGCCTGGTTAATTTATAAAAATGTATTAAAAAACCTAAGAGGCTTCCCAGATGAGAAAATGGGCACATTACTGTTTGAAATATGAATGAAGCAGAGATCAGTGTTAAATGCTGGAATGGTATTGTATTTTCTTCTACAGCGCTCTGCAGAAAAGTTGCATTTATAAACCCATTTATTGTATTATGTACTCGCAAACCACCTTGTCATCCATTTATTGCACAAATAAAATCTTAAAAGCAGAGGATTAGTTGAGTGTGTCCCTGTGGGACCACAATCTGACTTTAAAGAATCCATCAATGAAAGAAAACAGATGGAGCAGAGATGCTTGCCAGCTCATTGCTCCGAGATGGAAAACACAACTGGCTATTCTCTTACAGCCCACACACCTGGAAAGAGAGAAGGACATCCAGTAGGGTTTGTGGAAAACTGTCCCCATTCAGCAGCCAGTTCTGGCTGAAGAATTTGTCATTCCAGTTCCCTCTCCTATTGCTGTACAGGGTAAAGATCACCTTGGAGAGAACAGCTCAATTTTGCAAGGCGAGAGAAAACTCCCCAAAATTGAAGCCCTGTGTAGAACCTCTGCTAAGACCTAAATATGCCATAAACACCACTGGAGAGGCACCCACCTGCATTTGGGAACAGCAACAGCACAAACCAGTGCCACAGGTGTTGTCCCTACTGGGAATTTCTGGTGCTGAACGGTGAAGGTCTGGGGGATCCTCAAAACTTCTCTCAAATATTACTTCTGGGTTAAAAATCACAATGGAAAAAGACAGGAAAACTTGAATGTGCTTATTTTTGCTGTGCCTCTTTCTACCCAGTAGAAAACCAGAGTCTCCATAACCCAGGAGGAGATTCTCTGGGACAAACAACTTTGGACAGGCACATGCCTTGAATATTGGAGTACACTGGAATCCATCTCTCCAGGCGCCTTGAAAGGCATCAGCTTGGAAGCTTCAAGAAGAGCAGAGAAACACACAGGAGGCAGCTCTTCCCAGGAACAAGATCTGCTCTGGTACCAGACAATTAAAAGTTACTTCTTAGCAGGAAACACAGCTGGCAGAAGGGGAAAGAAAGAACAGGGATTCATGCTGCTGAGCAAAGAGAATGATATCCCTGTGTTCCCTGGCTAATGAAGGGAAAAGAGGCACCTCCAAGTTGTAAGTCAGCACTGGAGTGTTTTGAAGAGGTTTTTTCTTTAGTGGCAACACAGAGCCTCTGGTCCCTAAAGTTCAGTACTGAATCTGTCTGTATTCCCCACTCTCCTCCCCAGCCCTTCATGGCTGATGCACTTTTTCTGAACCTCTCACAAACATGTCCAATTTGGGGAGCATCCAGCAAGTGAAGAAAACTCTTCACAAACCTCAAATCCAGTCATTCTTTGGATTATTTTTTCCCTTTTCCTGAAGTTAAGAAATCTGATGCAGCTGCAGTAGGAAAAACAATTCATCCCAGAGTAAGGTGGCTGTTGGTACTTCAACCTTCCCACACAAACAGCTTTCACAGCTTTGTGTGCACAGGAGTGTGTTTACACTGGCCAAATTGTCTAAAATCCTTTGCTAAGGCCTTGGGGCAGCAAGTTCCACAGCTTAACTACAACTCACATGCAGGAAAAAGTATTTTTCCTGTATTTCCTACTATAAAATTCATAACTTCCACACAGGGTTTTATTTGAAAGAAAACCAAATAAAATGTTATGTAGAAACAATCTGTTTTTCTTCACTACTGAGTATCAAACCCACTCCTGTTTGCACTGCTGAGAGTTGGGTCAGGTACCCCATACAGTCAGAGAATTCCACGTCATCTGGCAAAAAACACACCCAGGCATTAGAAAAGGCTGATGGGGCTGTCCACGATCCCAAACCTGAGAAACAATCCCATGTGATTTGGGACTTCACCTGCTCACTCCATACCCCACTTCTGAGGGCTCCACTCCTGTGGGGTTGGTGTTTCCTTTCACAACCTCGCAGGATGCAGGTGTAGGTCCAGCATTTTCCCCAGTTAGCACAAGTTTTAGAGTATTTTTCAAGAGCTGCTCCTCTGGGCACCTTGCCTAGCTCAGCTCCTGGCCTTGCTGCAGCCCTGGAGCTCGGATCCTCCTTGTGAGATTCCTGTACTGTTCGACCCATTCCCCCACTGGTGGCTCTGACCTGCACATCAAGGGCTTCCCAGGGAGTTCATCTGCTTCACTACAGCCTATTGTAGCTGCTGCTCCAGCCAAGCCTTCAAATGTTCTGCTCCAGTGCAGTGAGCCCCTGCAGGAAGGGCTGGAACAAGCCTCCCAGGGAAATGTAAGCAGCAGGCAAGCACCTGCCCATGCATTCCCCGGTCACTCCTGGTGTTTCCCCAGGTCAGCCCTGAAACCAGGACATACCACTATCCACAGGGTCACACCAGGAGATCTGAGCTGACAGGATTTGCTGATTCCGGGGAGGTGGCAGGGCAGCCAGGGGCACGGCAGGGAAGCCGTGTTGGGCATATCTGTCTTGGCCTCACCAGCCCACACAGATCCATGTGCTCCATGGAGCTCCTCGTGCCCCTGGGACACGGCCAGGGCAGGAGAAGGGAACGGGAGGTATCTCTCACCCTGTCTGACTGCTCCACCTCCTCCAGCAATTCCCCTGCTGAAGCCAAGGGCTGGGTTGGTTCCACGCTCTGCTTGGCAGCTCAGCCCTGGACTCACAATGACTTGGGGACCTGCCTGCCAAGGGCTGCAGTGGCACCCATGCCATGTTATTCCCTTCAACAACCTTCTTCCACCCCACCAAATCCAGGGGCATTCAACTCCAGACAGCAGAAAAGTGACCATACCCTTCATGTATGAAGCCCATCTTGCCTTTCTGCAGCACCTCTTCCACTGGGAAAAGCTCTCCAGGGAAATAAAATACCTTGATGGGAACATGGCCCAGAGACTGGAAAAGCCCCAGAGTCTACAGCACACGGGGTCTGTGTGAACCAGGGTGGGCTGGAAGGGAAGGGGTGTTTGGGAGATGGGTTGAGCTGGTCTAAAGCTGTGTTGAACCTTCCTGCTCCATCTCCAATGACTGGATCAGGACTTGCTCCTAGAAACCGGGAGGGCTTCCAACAGCAGGGACTGTGAGACTCTGAGATGGTCTAAAACCAGCTCAGAACAAAACTGACAGAGAGAAAGACACAAAATCCACATATTTTGATTCCTTAAGAATGCAGTGTTTTCCCTAAAGGCCTGATGCCACTGGGGCTTCTCATTTCACTGAAAGGCCCTGCACTGTTCCTTGCTCCTGCTGAAGGACCCCTGCATGTCCCATCCCAAAACAAGTGACATCAGCCACAGCCACAGCAAATTATCCTGAAGCCTGGTGGGAACATCTCATGGCGGAGTAAATAACACTTCTTTTGTTCCCCTGGCACTCAGAGAGCCGCATTTCCATGTAGGTCTAGAGTTCCACACAACAGTGGGAGTGTCCCTGCCTCACACCCTACCCTGAGTACCTTGCAAAAAACAAACAAGCAAGCAAGCAAGCAAACAAACAAACAAACAAAACCCCCTAAAGGTGAAAACCCAACAAAATACAACAAAACAAACTCAACTGGGAGGAGGACATGGCAATGGAAATGCTTTGCAATGAACCCTGGAAGTCCCCATGCTGCTCTGACAGATTGTGGATAAGCTGGAGAGAAAAATAATAAAAATAAACCCACAGCACCGTAAAGGTCACATCTACAGCCGTGCTCTGGATCAACAATGGCTCCTCACACCTCCCACCTTGGATATGTTTCTGTCTAAGCCATCCTTTTTACAAGTCTGGGAAGATGGACAGCAGCACAGGGAAGCACAAACCACTGCCCTCAGAGACATTCTGGGATTACAGCTTTCCTCTGCCTCTCCTCAGTCACTGCCTTCACAGCCGTGTGCCCCAGATCCTCCTGCCCCCAATCCAGAGAATCCCATTGCCCAGCTGCTCCAAAGGCTCCATGTGCTGGATACCCTGAGGAAAGCCCAGCTCAGCCAAGGTGGAGGAGCTGTGGCCCTTCCCTCCCCCCAGGAGGCAGGGAAAGCTCTGCTGCACCATCCTGCTCTCCCTGAACACACACAGCAGCCCAAGCAGGGATCCCTGCTGTCCTCCTATTACTGGGGAATCACACTCCAGCCTCACAAGCTCCATTACTCCTGTGTATTGTATAATTAAATTCTATTTGCTGGTTACCTCACAGCATGGCTGCAATTCTTCTGCATCTGAGGCATTTTAAAAATATTTCTGATCTTCAGCTTCTATTTCATTTTTCCTCTCCTTGGCAACTCTCAGCTGTCTCTTTTAGCTGCCTTCCCACCTGTGAGGTGGGAAGGGGCAGGAGACCTGCTGTGACCAGTCCATGCTGTGCTGTCTCCTCCCCAGGATGAAGGAGATCAGTGACGTGAATGTGTTATCTTAGGGCAGACCCACTGCACACGTTAATCCCCATTTCCTCCTCAGGTGTCCAAATTTTAATTACCTCCCAGGAATTTGGATGGGAACTGAGGTACCTAAACAGCTTGGGGAACCTTGTGGTGGTGTCACCAAACCATCACAGATGAGTAAATTGGCCAAGGAAGCAACAATGCCAGGTTAATCCCAGTTGGAGGTGTGTTTGCTGCAGCCCCTGCTCCTCCCCTTCTGGTCAAACTTTCTGGAAGAGCTGTGGTGCTACATGGAATGGGCAGCGTGAGAACAGGTCCCAACCCTCCACCAAGGAACAAGGCACCAATTACAGGGAGGGGGAGAAAGCCATAAGAGTTAAGGGATTATCTCATCACCACATTTCCATCCCTTTCTGCTTTGATTGAGGTATTGAGGTTTGAGTGCGCTGGCAGGGAAGGTTTTGGCCACGCTCAGCAGGACAAGAAAGGAAAGTGAGTGGGCAAATCTCAGGCTGTGGGAGGCTGATTGCTGCCCTGACCAGACCGTGTTCCTTCCATGTCCCAGTGGGAGCAGGTTCGGTTCCACCACAAGGAACAAATGCATCTCTCAGGCCATGCAGGAATCCACAGCAGCGGCTCAGGCTGGGCTGCTTGGGCTGCAGCTGGCACTGCCCACCCTGCCCGGCTCCAGAGAGGACACCACAGACACTGAGCACCCACAGCAACTCCAGGCTGCAGCATTCAGCCTAAATCTTTACTCCTGTGATATTCATGTGTCATGACCATCCCTCTCCCATTTTCCAGCATTTTCAGTTTCTTGACTGACCTGAAAACTCATGATTTCTACAACTAGTCCCACTAGCTGGATCTCTGCTCTGCAAATGCTTTGCTAGCGATGCTCAGCAGCCTCAGCTGAAATCGCTGGAATTCACACCACGTTAAACCCTCCCTCCACCTCCACAGGTGCAGTTAGCACAGGTAAGGGGTAGGAAGGTAAAGCCGGGAAGATGGGTATGAGGGAGAGACCAAAGCATGCACACGCTGCAGGGATCTCCCCCACCCAGCAGCAGAGATCTCACCCATCCAGCAATTCCCTTCCTGGTGACGTGCCCTGACCAAAATCAGCCCCCACTCAGGGCTGACTCATGGCACTGGTGCCTTTATGCACCTTCCCTGATCCCCCCGTGCCAAACCCTATCACTGCACACAGCTCCTGCTGCCAGGGGGGCACTTTCCCAGCATTGGCCAGAACTTGGATGGTCTGTGGAAACTGCTCCCCTGCTTCCCCCAGTGCTGCTCCCACGTGCTCTCTCTCAATCCCATTAAAAGTAATGGGGTAAGATTGTCCAGCCCATTACTTTCAATGGCTTCGTTTCAGCCAGACAGCCTAAAGCTCCCATATCCTCCAAACAGCCAGCAGAGGAGCTCCAAAACTCTGTTTCATTAGCACATCGTGTATTCCAGCTTGCCAGGGCTTAATTGGAAAGAGAGACAAGCCTGCATTAAGGCTTGCTAATTGCTGCAGGAGAGACACGAGCACTCCTTGCACCACTGATGATTATTTCCTTGCTCAGCAATTTTGGGTTCTTCAAGGTGTGAGGTTTTATGAAAATAGTCCAAGTTAGTTAAAAAAAAAAAAAAAGGAGAGACATAAGCAAACCCAGCCACAGGAGAGGGACTTTATGGGATGGTCGTGTGCTCCAAGATTCTGCTGGGCTTGCCGGTGCTGGAGGGGAAATACAACTGCAGGAGGATCTGCCAGGAAGAAACATTGGTCTTGCAAAAAAATCCAAGTGAAAATCGTATATTTAAGATGCATCACAGGAGCTGCAGTTTGAGCCTTACTGAACTCTAAGTCCAATAATCCACTGAGGGCAGAGACAGGCCAAAAATCAAACCACTTTGCTTCCAAGACAGTTTGATATTACAAGATGCTCAGAAAGCTGCGAGGCCAAACACCTTTCTTTGGGAGCCGGAGAAATCCCATTTCTGGTCTGATTTCTGACCTTGCCTTCTGCTCTGGGTTTATAAAAGCCTGGCAAAACATGATCATGTAAAGCTACATGCCCTGTTATAGCCAGGGGAGGGACCTATTAGGGATGTACATAATGATGTGTCCAGGAGACTGAAATAATGACATCCTAACAGCTGGCTAAAAAAAAGTGGGAAGAGCTCAGTAGTTAAATCATGGAATATCCTGAGTTGGGAGGGACCCACAAGGATTGAATTGAACTCTTGGCTCTGCACAGGACACCCCAAGAATCCCACCAGGTGCCTGAGAGCATTGAAAAATGGTTGATAAAAATCTCCTCTGACCATAAAACAGCAGGAAGCTGCTGGTGACACTCGCAGCCAAGTGCTGGAAGCTTCCAGCCCAGCCCAGACTTTTCTTGCCTCTGAGCTGAGCCAGGAGCAGATTAGGAAGTGCAGCTCTCCTGCACCAACTCCTGCAAGGTCTCTGGTGGCCCCAGGGGCTCAGGGCCATGCCCTTTTGTGATGTTGGGTCTCTCTGCTGCTGCTCCAAAGCTGTTAATGGGGTGATGCTCCAGCCCTGTCCAATCTGAGACAGATGGTAATAAATTTTTCAGTGGCTGGAGCAGAGTGCAGCAACTGTGTGATTAGCATCTTTTTCTCCACCGCACATTTCATCTGTAAACTAAGATTAAATACCTGGAGGAAAAAAGCTGCAGGGAAAAGGAACTTTAATCTGTTTTCACTTCAGAGCTCCCACGAGTGAGCAAACAACTTGGATCCAAGGCTGGGGCAGCTCGTGGTGTGGGGAGCTTTCCCCACGTGCAGAGTCAAGTTATCCACATTTCATCAATGTATTCTTTCTGTTAGAATAGTGTGGCTTGGAAGAGACCTTAAAGATCATCCCATTCCACCCTCAGGGACACCTTCCACTGTCCCAGGTTGCTCCAAGCCCTGTCCAACCTGGCCTTGGGCACTGCCAGGGATCCAGGGGCAGCCACAGCTCCTCTGGGCACCCTGTGCCAGGGCCTGCCCACCCTCACAGGGAAGGATTTTTTCTCAATACCCACCCTAACCCTGCCCCTCATCACTGTGAAGCTGTCCCCCCCTGTCCTGTACTACTCTCTAACATGGCTGTACTTCAGGATTCTCCAGACTGGAGCACTTGGCCTCCAAACCAGTGCTGTGAGGAGCAGCAGGGTCTGCAATCCCTTCGAAGTGAACAAGAGGAGCAGAACCGCTCCATTACCTGCCTGGCTTTGAACTCTCAGCTCATTTAAACCCAACAAAACCTCTTCCAAATGCCTGTCAAGCCTCAGTGACCTCACCCGCCTGCAACCTCAGACAGAGATAAAACAAGGGAATGAATTTCATGAATCGCATGGGAGATGAGGGATGGTGCCTGCTGTTGAGAAAGAAGGAATCATCACCTACAATTTCAGCAACTATCAAAACATTGCTCTTCATCACTGCAACATGAGGGCTGGGGCAGTGATGCTGATAGGGCACCTCAGGTGGTGAGCACATCACCATTTAAAAAAAAAACAAACCAAACACAAAACCTAAAAAAAGTCATATACACAGAGAAAAAAACACCACACTTTTTGTTTTGGAGTGCATCTGACTCGTAGCCATAAGAGTGGTGTCAGGGCTTGTGAACTGTCCTTACCAATCCCAAAATATAACTGACTTGGCATCCCCCAGGTGCTGTACCAAGCTTTTATTTTGATGACACATAACCCACTCCTTGTGAGAGGTATTGTCTGCCCTGAGAGGGAAAGACAAGGAGATTTGAATGCTCTGGCAGCACTTATAGGGACTTTTTTCAAGCACCTTCTTGTGTAAAGGAAAATTCCAACATGCCCAACAGACATGGCTGCAGGCCAGAGAAATACCATAGCACAGTTTGGGTTGGAAGAAACCTTAAAGCCCATCCAGTACCACTCCCTGCTATGGGCAAGGGCACCTCCCACTGTCCCAGGCTGCTCCAAGTCCCTTCCAGCCCGGCCTTGGACACTTCCAGGGATGAGGCAGCCACAGCTTCTCTGGGTACCCTGTGCCAGGGCCTCACCACAGTCACTGTCAGAACTTCTTCCTTGTAGGCCAATATCGCCCTTTGCTGTTCTGTCTGCAGACAGCTCTGAGCCACCTTTCCCCATTCCTGCCCATCCTCTGTGCACAGGGAGCCAGGGGAGCCAGGCACACACAGCTGACCTGCCCTGAGCTCCCAAGGAGCAGGAGGATCCGCGTTCGGGGCGCTGATGGATGGGCACGCAGCACCCGCCTTTCAAAGGACATTACATGCCACTGCTGTAATCAATAATGCATTATTTCCTCTATGTTTTATATCCTGGTGTTTATTATGTGTAAATAGGGATTTACAGTGATCTGAGTGTGTTCATTTAATGCAGCTGACACCCTGCATATGAGATCTGCCAGCTGCCCCTCGGGACCTGCGGGGAAATGAAACGAGGCTTCTCCCACAAAGCCTCCTTTGCCAAAGAAATGGGGAAAGAAAGGAAAAAAAAAAGGGAATAAAGCAAGGCTAAGGTAGAGAGATCAGAGCCTGTGCACATGGAATGGAACGCAGGATGAGTGCCAGTTCTGGGATTCAGAGTCATGCTGGCATCACTGTGAAAAGAACGTCCAACACTGCTCTCATCTCAAGTCCAAGGTGCTGCTTCCAGGAGGAAAAGGAAGGTTGGGGTGGGGGGAGAAACTTCCCCTTGAAAGGCATTGGCACACCTATGCAGAGTTCCTTCTTATTTGATCTCGGGCACAAAGAGCAGAACAGAAGCATATCATCCTTTGCAGCTAAAATGAAAAAATAAAGAGGACTTTTATCCCAGATCCATTTATCTCAGGTAATAAATTCTGCTCCTGCCTGCAGCCAGTCAGTATTTTCCAGGTGGGTAACTTTTTCACTGGAAAAATGAACAAAGCAATCAAAATAATTTGTTAATTCATTTCATACTCTCTTTTATATATTTTTTTTTTTGAAACCTAAACTTCAAGCTAAAACAATCCTGAATAGCCTGGTGTGTTGTGTCAACGTTTTGTTCAACAAATATCAAAGCAACACTTAAATTCTTAATTGTCTCTTAAGAGATCTTAACACACCTCCAGTAGTTACACGGCACTTCCCAGCAGGCAAGCGACACTGCAGTTGGATTGAACAGCCAGGTATGGTTCCTACAGAATGCCAGCAGCCTAAGGGTCTCCTTACACATTTTTGGGAAGTGCCTCTGCCTCTGCTGTCTTGACAGCAGCTGCAGCACGTCCATCCTGCAAGGACAGCATCCTGGTGAAGCCGGCAGGTAAAATGGAACTACCTGACCTGTCCCCGGCAGTTTCTCAATCCCTGTTCCTGAACAACAGAGCAGCTCAGCAGAACAGTCAAGCACACCCCTGGGAAATACAGGGTCTGAGCAGCTTTCCTGTGCCAAGTTATCCCAGCACGCCCAACATGTGCCTTTCCCAACATCTGTGCCCTATCTCGTGTCCTCTCAAGCTCATCTTGGTGCATCCAGCCAAGTAAAAACACGGCTCTGCACCAGAAACAAACCCTTTAGGATCAATCTTCCCTTCTGGCTGTGCCAAAGCCTCCTCATGCAGCCTGGTCTCTATTATTTACTCATCTGTGTTATTTACTCCCAGTTTAGCTGGGAAAGAGCAGCCACATCCTTTTCCTGCTTCTGAGAGGATGCAGGGACAGCGTTTCTGTCACACAGGAGACTTTCTGCAGCACTACAGAGGAACAGGAGGCTCTCCTCACTCCCTGAGCTCATCTGCCTTGCCAGGCTCCTGCACCATTAAACAGCTGCTACGTTCCACCTCAGAACTTCCTGCAACTCAGCAGAAAAAAAGAGAAAAAAAGAAAAAAAGGGAACAAAAGGAAGCTTAGCAGAAAAAATAGATAAGTACCATAAAACACTGGAGGAAACAGGCAGGCCCCCATTGGTCAACAGCTGTGCACTGCTGTGGCATCATCCTCACTAGAAGACACTGCATTAGGGGAAGCAATGATCACCATCATTAAATGCCTTGATGGAACTCAGGCATCTGGCTTGCAGCATTTAGCTGATGAAATAAATAAGGGTGCTTTTGGCAAACACACAGGGAACAAACATGAGAGGATCACAGATGCTGGAGGGATTCCAACTTCCCTGATAATGTCCTTCCCTTTCGCCAGCTCAGGGACTTCCCAGAGGAGAGTCCTGCAGCACATGAGGGCACTCACACCACTGCTAGAAGGCTCTTTGGACAGGTAAATCCCATCATCGAGGGCACTCAGCCCTTCTGGTGTGGGAAAAGGGACAACAGTCTGCATTAAAGCCGGACAGACACAGAGACTCAACAGCACAAGTGGAAAACCTGCTGCCCACATATCCCCAGCCCTGAACGCTGAGGGGTGGGTCCCAGTGATGTTCCCACAGGGCTCCCTCAGGAGGAGATGAGCAGAGTTCTGGTCACCCCCTGCCATCTCCCCAGATGAAATACCCTTGTTTGGGACTCGCTGTCTGAGGAAACTCCTCCTCATCCCTGGGAGTGTCCAAGGCCAGGTTGGAAGGGGCTTGGAGCAACCTGGTCTGGTGGAAGGTGGCCCTGCCCATGGCAGGGGGTAGAGTGGGATGGTGTCTAAGTTCCCTTCCAACCCAAACTATCCTGGGATTCTGTGATTCTGTGGGGATCCCACAGGGAATTGCAGTGTCAGCCCTGCCTGCAACGAGGACAGAAGGCTGCCCACCTCCTCCATCTACACTTGGAGCAAGTCATTGCTCCACAGACCTTCCTTCTTCCATTCTCATCCCAGGGATGCACCTCTGATCTGCAGGACTGGTTTGGATAACCAACCAGTGCTCAGGCACCTGGGCTGTCCTATCATTAAAAAGTTGCAGAGCCCCAGAGATGCTGATTTCCTGTATTTCTGTCTCTGGATGCCTGTTTACTTCTGGCTAAACTGCAGCTGCAGGACAATCTTGGTGACTGCTTGGGCCGTGTGATGCAGTTCCTGCACCTTAAGAGTAGAAACAATTATGACTTAAATTAAATAGCTGAACACAATCCTCATGGTCATCTATTTCCCTCTGCCCTCTTTCAAAGACAGCAAGTGAGAGGTGCAGAGCAAGTCTAGAGGGATAATAAAGATACCAGGATCCAGTTCTTGCCCTGCTCCTTGTGTTAGGGCAGCTGATGTTCAGGAATGCAGCTGGATTCATGGCAGATCAAGACAGTGTCTTCCACCTCAACATTTCATAATCATCCTCCCAGGGAATGGCAGAAACATCTCCCTCCTTTCCACAGCCAAAGGAAGTGGGATTGGGCACAGAGGACAGCTGTCCACTCCACACAGATCCCAAAGCCCCTTCTTGGGCAGCACAATACAGGAATAACTTTTGAAAAAGGAGACAGAGTTCTTTTGTAAAGGAACATTGAGAAATGCCAGGCCTCCCTCCATCACAGCATCACAGCAGAGAGGGGAAGGTTTTCCTGGATTACAGGACACAACAGGGTGGTATCCTGAAGGTCTTAAAATTGGTATTTCCTCAGCAAGCTAGCTTTAAATGGTGTGGGTGACAGGGTGGGAAATAAATTGGTGACCACATTCCCTGGCATTCCATGGGCTGAGGAACTGGAATATTCCCATGTCTGCAGCCAGCAGCAGGCTGGTGAGACTGGTGGGAATGTGCAGCAACCAAGAGGCCAGAGGGAATGGGACAGACATGCTGACCTTTCCCAGAGTTTATCCCAGCAGTGCCAACCCTGGTGGGAGAGTTTCATCACTGGGAGCTACGTGGGACAGAGTCAAGGAAGCCCCATGTTCTTTTAAAGTCACATCAGGCACCACACCTTAGGGAAAGTCTTTGGAAAGAAGTTTATCCATCAACAATAGACAAAGGTGACATTACAGGAGAATCAGGCAGTGTCACAGCCCTGCCAGGCCATGGAAGAGAACGGGATTAATGAACCTTGAATGCCTGACCTCAGGGGGACCCCAACACCCTCCTGCTCTCAAAGCCACCAACAGAGCGAAGCACACATCAGGTACTGCCAGCTGCAGACAATGTCCCAAAAATCCACCCCTAGCCCCTCCTGAAAGATACCTTTTCCTATGGAAAGCACCTCCCAGGGCACCTGTGCTTCTCCCAAACACTGGCAGCTGCCCCCTGCCTCAGCACGTGACCAGCCCAAGGGAACAGCAAGGTTTTGGGTAAATTCAGGGCTGGATTATAGCCCAGCTGACTGTGACTAACCTTCCGAAATGAAGGTCAGTGCTGCTACCTTGGGATGTGGTTTTCTTCCATTTATTTCTTGATGGGAAAGCGATGGAGAGTGTAATTACTGCTGTACTACTGCACACAAGTGGTGAATGTCCTAGTACAGGGAAAATGAAGGTGTGGATACAAGTTCTGTACAAAGAGGGGGAAAGAGGGATGTTAAACATTCAGAAAAGGCATGTTAACAGCCTGTGCCAGCTCCCACTGTGCAGAGGGAAAAGCCACCAGGCTGTCCCCTCACCCCATGCACGGGGGATGCTGCATGGCAGCTGAAGTGCAGCGTTATGGGAAGCTCTCAGCTGGGCACTCCTGAACCTGTAATGACCTTTTCAAACTTCCTGTGACCCAAGTAGCTGGAGCACCACCCAGCAAGAGCTGTGGAGATGTTACAGAGATGATTGCAGCAAACCCTGGGATGCTCTGAGGCTAGGAGCACCCCAATCCCAGCTCTCTGCAGCTATGGGCACATCAAATCCAGGAGCTGTGGATAGCAAACTCCTTCGCAAATCTGGCTGGGAGCTCAGGAAAAACAGAGTAGCTACTCCAAGAAGCAAAATAAAATCCCAAGCCATCTGAAACCGCACAATCACTACTTCAACAGCAAGCCAGGATATAGATGTTTGGTTTAAGAGGTGTTTCCATGTGGGGTGAGACAGCCCCTGTGCCCCACAGCCTTGAGGGAGGGCAGCCACCACACCTCAGGGCTGCAGGGCCTGTGGGGTTTGGGAGAAAACCTCACATCCACACCTTTCCTGCAGGGCTTTTGGAGGGAGGGCACTCGCTGTTTGTACAGGGTGCTCTGCAGTGGGGCCAGAGAGCAGAGCCTGTCACCCACCAACACAGCCTGGGCTGCCTGGCACAGCAGCCACTGGTGTCTCCTCACCACAGCACCTGTCTCATCCCCCCGACACCCCCATGGCATGACCCCGACACAGCCACCCCCAGCAGCAGAGCCGAGGGGAATGGAGGGAGGAGCTGCCTCAGGGCCCTGCTTGGCTGAGCCCTGGCACCTGGGACTGAGGAGCTCCCACCCACTGGGCACCTGGGAAACAGAATCAGAAAATCAGAGAATCTCCTGAGCTGGAAGGGACCCACCAAGATCATCCAGTCCAACCCCTGGCCCTGCACAGACACCCCAACAATCCCACCCTGGGAGCAGCACCCAAACCCTCCTGGAGCTCTGGCAGCCTCGGGGCCGTGCCCATTCCCTGGGGAGCCTGGGCAGTGCCCAGCACCCTCTGGGGGAAGAACCATTTCCCAAAATCCAACCTAAACCTGCCCTGACACAACTCCAGCCCTTCCCTGGGTGCTGTCCCTGTCCCAGGAGCAGAGATTGGAGCTGCCCCTCGGGAGGAGCTGCAGCCCCCACTGAGCTCTGCCCTCATCTCCTCTGCTGCAGCTGAACAAACCAAGGGCCCTCAGCTGCTCCTCGTGTGGCCCCCCCAGCCCCTTCCCCATCCTCGTGGCCTCCTCTGGACGCTCTCTGATGGCCCAATGTTTTTTTTATATTGTGGCACCCAAAGTGTCCCCAGCACTGGAGGTGAGGCTGCCCCAGAGCAGAGCAGAGCAGAGCAGCACAATCCCCTCCCCAGTATGTGGTGGCCTTTAGGCTGCCAGGACACCATGGTGACTCATGTCTAACTTGCCCTCAACCAGAACCCTCAGGCCCCCTCTCACAGTTTTGCTCTCCATCTCCTCCTTCCCCTTACAGCACCTTCCTCTTCCTTGGGGCAAAAATCACCTGCGAACGATCCCACCACAGAGACACCTGAGGAGAAAAATTAAATTAAACTCCACAAAGCCCCTTCCCCTGGCTACAGGTGGCTGAGGGCTGAAGGCATCTTGCCTTGAACATCCCACTCCACACTGACCCAGGGAGGCTCTGCACACACGGCTTTGCTTCCCTTCACGCTTGTATAAAAAGAAAAGGACAAATAAATTGAGATTTATGGGATGCCAGAAGAGCTGATTTTTTTAAAAAAGAATTTTTCCCTTGCCCACTTGAACTCAGTGTTTTACTTTCTCCCCTGCAGTGGCTGTTTGGAAGCTGCAGATGGAGTGGGGAGAGCAGCTGGGATCTCCTTGAAGAGAGATCAGTGACAGCAGGATGGGCTGGGATTTGTGTGGTGCCCTCACAGCATCTCATTCACCTCCATGTGGTACTGGATATCCTGGAATCCCAGAATGGCTTGGTTTGGAAGAGACCTTAGAGATCATCCCATTCCACCCCACTGCCATGGGCAGGGACACCTCCACTACCCCAGGTTGCTCCAAGCCCTGTCCAACCTGGCCTTGGACACTGCCAGGGATCCAGGGGCAGCCACAGCTCCTCTGGGCACCCTGTGCCAGGGCCTCCCCACCCTCACAGGGAAGGATTTCTTCCCCATATCTAATCTGATATCCCTTCTTGTGCTTGTTCAGGAAGCACCTGAGCAAGGCCCAATCTGGTTTCCAAGATTCAAGCATCAAATAATGCAGAAAATACTTTCCTACCATTACTGTGTAAGTAGTTGTGGGATTTTCTTGGCAGAGGGGCCCTGTGTGCTGGAAATCAGAGGGATGTGGGAATGGCTGATAGTCCCTAGATGGAACCACTTCCTACAGCACCTCCTGAGGCCCCCAGGCAAAGCAAGACACCATGAACAGAGAAGGGAAGGGAGCTGGGGAAGCGGCTGGAACCCCAGTCTGATGAGGAGCATCTGAGGGAGCTGTGGAGGCTCAGCCTGGAGAAAAGGAGGCTCAGGGGGATCTTCTGAGTCTCCACAACTCCCTGACAGGAGGGGGCAGCCAGGGGGGTTGGGCTCTGCTCCCAGGGAAGAAGTGACAGGACACGGGGAAACGGCCTCAGGCTGCACCAGAGGAGCATCCTCACCATGGTGTCTACAACCTCACCATGGTGTCTACAACCTCCCCATGGTCTCTACAACCTC
>VZTR01004715.1:0-127470 GCA_013400775.1 Chaetops frenatus | reverse complement strand
CCCCACGAGAGGTGCAACCTCACCATGGTGTCTACAACCTCCCCATGATCTCTACAACCTCACCATGGTGTCTACAACCTCCCCATGATCTCTACAACCTCACCATGGTGTCTACAACCTCACCATGGTGTCTACAACCTCACCATGGTCTCTACAACCTCACCAGGGTGTCTACAACCTAATCAAGTCCTTACAACCTCGCTGTGGTCTCTACTATACCATCATGGTTTCTTCAGCCTCACCACAGTTTCTACAACCTCTCCATGGTTTCTACAATCTGTCCATGGTCCCTTCAGTCTCACTAAGATCTCTTCTGGTCTGTCTGGATGCAGACACGTGCAGATACACACCCTACATGTGTTCCTGGGGTACAAACCTGTCCTGTGTCACACAGGTGTATCTTACAGGTGCAGTCCCTCCATGCACACCGCTGTCAGCACACACAGAGCCACACACAGGACACAGCACACCTCACAGATAAGCCCCTTTTCAGTGCCTGGTTTTTTCTTTTACCGGGACCCACAAACTGGTATTGCAAGGACAGGCTGGATTTTCCACCTTGCTTTTCAGCCACTCCCTGAATGCACACTCTTCTGGGTCTCCCAGCCCCCCAAATCATCTCTCTCTGTAGCTGCTCCTTTTCATGTCCTGGCTGACTCCTCAGGGATGGGAGGCAATGGTTAATATTACATTTTTTCCTTCCAAACATGCAAATGCCCATAGTGGAGCTGAAAACAAGTGACTTCTGACCATAGTGATGTGATTAGGAAATGCAGATTTTCCCTCTTCCTCAAGTCCTGGTGACTGGAGTCAGGTCTGTGCCACCTCTGCTCACTGGCTCTGTCAAGCAGCTGCCTTCGATGCATCTTTTAATGAAGTCCCAGTGATTGATTGCTCCCTGCCCTTACAGGGAGGCTGCTGGCCCCCTGACCCACTCCTGCCAGCTGCAGGATTCCAGTAGAGGGGCTCAGCCCATGCCAGCCCCAGGCCTGTCTCTCAGCTGAAATTTCCTCCCTTCCAGCACGGATGTGCAGCACGAGCAAAGTGACAAGTTTGAGCTGCCGTCAGCAGAGGAGCCGATGGTCTCCTCTGAATAGCGGTGCACGGGTTTAGGTTTTAATTAAGCCCTTGTGGCTTCCTTGAAAGGTTGGAGATGACACAGCCTCCTCTGAAGCTGGCCTAGGGAGACATCCAGAGTCAGCACCAAAGCCTGCCTCCTCCTCCAAATGATGTGAAACTGGGACCCTGGAAAAAAGGATGAATTCTGAAGAGCAGCAAAAATGTTGTGGTTTTCCTTTTCCTGAGCCAAGGTCGGCTCCGGGAGGAAGGCATTCTCCTGCCAGCTCAGCTCCCGTGCCTGGTGAGCCATCACTCTCCAACTCCGTGCCCGGCCGTCCCTTCAGGGTCTTGCAGTGATGAGCACGATCTTTCATCCCGAATTTATCGCTGTTCTCCATGCAGATGCCAGCAGGGAAATGCTCCCCCCTTGCATTTACACTGCTGGATACACAGCCATCAAATCCCCTCAATCAAAGACCTCTGGCTACTGCCCAGTAAGTCCTGGATCCACCTGTGTCCATGGCAATCCTAACATGTGCCGTTTGCTCTCTGCACAGATGAATGTGCACCTTCCCTCCCCCTCCTGCCCCACAATGCTGTATTTTAGTACTGACCAGAAGATTCCTATCTAACAATATAAACACATTTGTCAAAACTGTTCACAGTGGCTGGGCTTCTTCAAGGAAATGATGGAAAAGGAGACATGTTTAATTCCCAGGTCGGTGGGATTCACAGCACTGTGTTATTTGAGCTTTGTTTCCTTCATACTTCCTTCTCTGCTTTCTGTCTTTTCAGGATGGAAAATCCCTCAAGCTAAAACATTTTTACCAGGCTTGCACTCATTTCTTACCCAAACAAAAAAACCCCAGACAAACCAAAAAACAAGAACAAAAAACCCCAAACAACACAAAACCCCCCCTGGTAGTTTTGGATTGGTTTATGAAGAAAACAAACCAAGCAATGATGCACAGCAATTTTTTTGAGGAGGGGTTGCTTTTTTCTGGTTCAAACAAGAACAAAAATGTCATTTCCTCCCCCAGTCCTGTGGCTATTTTAAACAGAAGGCTCAATAAATGGGGAGAATGGGGAGAAACATCTATAGCTGGGAAAATGAGATGGGAAAGCCCTGTGGGAGGAGACAGCATGGATTTGCACAGGGAAGGAGGTGCCAGTCCCAGAGACTCATCAAAGAGACCCTGAATTTCGCAGGGACAGTTTGAGTGATGAACATGGGTGGAGAAGAAGGAAAAGGAGGAGGAGGAGGAGGAGGAGGAGGAAGTAGTCTACTGACAAAAGGCAGATAAAGTGGAGCTTAAATGTCACATCCTCTCATGGCAGTGCCTTGTGTCCTCCTCCTGTGGCTTCCTGCCCCTCTCATCCCCAGCTTTGTCTGGAGGGGAAGTGGAGACATTTCGATGTTGATGTCACACAGTCACAGGTCAGTGACTCCCGGGACTCTGTCTAACAAAACCACCCAGAACAGCCTTGGCAAATGTTCTCTGGACAACACAGAGTGAGAATTGACACTGAACACCATTTCCAGAGCCACTTGTGCCATGAAGCTGAAGAGCTCTTCTCTGCTATCTCCTGCTTTGAAGAGCTCTCCGTGTGACACAAGGGTTCAGGTCAAGCATTCTCACTTCCACCAGTTCCATCCACTCATGGGAAACGCTTTTCTAGGAGAAGAGGGTCTGTGCTCTTGCCTGTCACATCTTTAGGTAGCTTTTAATTCCCTAATTCTTGTTTGCCTCTTTTCTAGCAGATTAAGGAACAGCTCAGAAGATGCACAAAAAGACCCAAAGCCTGACATTATTTACACATCTCCACTCCCCAAAACCACTCCAAGCACTTTAAAAACGTGTGTGAGACCGAAGTGCTTTCAAAATGAAAAAAAAAAAAAAAGGAACTATGAAATTTTTCAGAAATAGAAATAAATAGCAAACGACTTCTATGTCCTTTTTATTTGCTCCCTGGCTCTGCAGAACGTAAAGGTTATGTTTTCCAAATTTTCCCTGCTGCTGTAAAGATCAAACAGTCAAAAGGCAAGGAAGGCTGAGCCCCTCATTTTGTGTCATGACTTCAGGAGCTGGGCCCTTTGGAAAAGCAATAAACATCCTGGGCTTGATGCTCTGGAATATTGGTGAGATTTGTAAGAACAGAATTTTATGGGCCTTGACTGTCCTTAGGATCCTTCAGGGGGGGCTTTTGATTATCCTAAATAAAACTTGCTTCTTTTCCAAAGTCCTTTCTCACCTGGCTTGCACTAAAAGCTGTGCACGGGGTTGTGAGCTCTTCCACACTGACAACAGAGATTTCCCTTCCTGCTTTCCACAGCTCTACCTGGACCCATGGGGTGCTGCCCCAGCTCCCTGTTCCTCTGTGTGTATCTCACAGCCTGAGCAGCCTCTCTGAGACCTCAGGGCAATTTCTTTTCCCTTTTTTCCTGCCACAGGCCAAGCACATGGAAGAAGGGTTCTGGCCCCAGGGGATCCTGCTCTTGAGATGGTTCCAGCGGGAGCAGATGGCGACGGCACATGAGCATTTCAGGCATCACTACCACTGTGGATGGGCTCACCTTAAGGAAACAGAGAAACCCATTTGTCCTACTATTCAAACCATGTCTGTATCCTTGGCTGACACAACTCAGTCTCATCAGTGCACACAGTCAGGTCGCTGAATTCAGCTCCCTGCAAGCCGGGGAAGGGGAGCAGGAAGGATCCCAAGCACCTCCCTGTTACTACGGTAACGCAGCAGCCCTGCTCAGTACCGCGCTGGTGACTGCAGCAATACTTTCCTCTAACGGTCCCACTCAATCCTGCCTGCCAAAGAGCTCAAGCCAACGGGAGGAATGCAAACAGCCCTCCCTCGGCCGCGGGGGAAGCTGTCCCCACTACCCACAGCCACCCCAACAGCCACCTCAACCTTTTATCAAGTGTTGAACCATTCCCTTTGCCTGTCGCTCTGTTTTATTTCCATTACCTTTCAGCAGGGAAAGATTTAGGATCCATCTCCCTGTTTAGCAACATCCATTTGTAACAGCGGGATCGCTGGGGAGCAGTCAATAAATGCTACGCTGGTCCATCCCTGGAAACTGTGCAGCAGTTAGTGCAGAATATGAAATATATATGGCTGCCTTCACCTAATCTAAAACTGTATCAAACGGCTCTTAACCTTGCCCGAATGAATTCAATTTGGCTAGTGAATGGGGATCCAATCCTTGGGCTAGAACAAAAAAATCACTTACTAAAGCGCTGCTCCCGAGGGATGAGCTTCTGAAAGAAAACTCGGAAAGATTTCCAGTTCACTAGGCCTGTGATAGCTCACGCAAGACAAATCTGGAATGATGAGGTCTTTTCGTCAAACACAAGCAAACCCCAGGAAACATGGGAATAGCATTACAAATACATTGGAGGGGGGATTGTTAGGGAAGCTCAGGGGAACGCAGGAGAATGCAGAGATGGGCAGAAGATGGAGATGTGAATCAGAGGATCTTTGTGTATTTCTCAGGGTCTGATAAGAGAGGGGGTCTGTAAAGAGATGCAGAGAGTGCTCAAAGCAAGGGGAACAAAAACATCTATCCCTGCCCTCTGTCAGTGGGAAGCCATTTCCCCTTGTCCTGTCACTCCAGACTCTTGTCCAAAGTCCCTCTCCAGCTTTCTTGGGGCCCCTTTAGGCACTGGAAAGGGCTCTAAGGTATCCCTGGAGCCTTCTTTTCTCCAGCCTGGCTCCAGACCAGAGGGGCTCCAGCCCTCAAAGCATCTCCATGGCCTTTCTGTGGACTCACTCAAACAGATCTGTGTCCTTCCTGTGCTGGGGCCCCTGAGATGGAAACAGTTTCCAGGTGAGGTCTCATGAGAGCTGAGCAGAGGGGCAGAATCCTCATCCTCGAGCTACTGGCCACACTTGCCCATTCCTGGGCTTTATCCCTGGAGTACACATGGCTGTGGAGAAACCAGGCTGTTCTCACAGACAAGGCTGCCTATTCCCCATGGGGGAGGCTCCAGGAGATGCTTTTCCCTGTCCCCAGGATGATTTCCCGTGGCTCGGGAAGCGCTGCGCTCCGGGCCCCGCGCTATTGGCTCCTGCTGCAGTTAATTGAATTGTCTTGTACTACACTTTGTTGAAGCTGATGAGTGATGGCTCTCACTCGAGCATCCAGCTCCCAGTGAAATAAGGACAGAGACGCGTCCTCAGTGCCAAACCCCCCTGGCCACCAACACTGTGCCCAAAAGCTGCTCCCTCTCCCTGGGGACCCTCTGTGCTGGGCACTGGCAGGAACTGATCTGGCTCTGAGCCCTCTTCTCCTTGCGTGGAGCATCAAAGGATGATGCTTGGGAGGAAAATCGGGATGGCTGCACCAGGGATGTGGTGGGACTGGGGAGGAAGGATGTGAGGAGGTGCTGCACAAGCCACAAGCAGCAGAGTGGGGAGGAGAGGAGTAGGATGTGAGGAGAAGGGAGGTGAGCAAGGCGAGCTCAACAACTTCATCTGGAGCCGGAGGCCGCCGGGCCCCTGGGCACAGCTGGGCTGTGGCTAATGAGGCATCTGCTCGGGCTGACAGGCGGCATCTGCTGCCGCTCCCTCCTCCCGCTGAGCTCCCGGCAGCCGGGCCCGGCCTCCCACGCAGCCAGGTGTGCCCTCCTGCGCTGGTCCCGCAGCCCCCGGGCCCAGCCAGGTGTGCCTGGGGCAGGGGCAGCTCTGCGAGGGACTGAGCATCCAGGGATGCCTGCAAACGGGGAGCTTCTCTGCAGAGAGGCAGCAGGAACCCTCACTCCAAAGTATACCCGTGTTCCCCTCTAATTGCTGGTATTAAGGCATAAAATTTTATGTTTGCTGTCTCTCCTTTTATGTCAGACTCCCTGTTTACAATCACTTAGGCCAAGCTGCCAGGCCTGGCATTAAAATATGCTGTTCAATTACTGTGGGAGCCCAGGGCAGCAGGGGCAGTGGGAGTGGAGCTGTGGGATGCACTTCCAGCCAGGAATTGGGAAACATCTGACCAGGACTGGCTTTAACCGAGGTGGGACTTGGCAGCTCAGCCAGAGATGGCTCAAAAACAAACACCAAGACTGGAACAATGTGGAGATGAGGAGGAAATCTGTATCTGGATTCAGCCTCTCTCTAAACCATTGTTGGAGATGGGAGAGTTTTATTTTCTTTGGGGAAAGGGTCAATTTAGAAGCTTTTGGCTTTGGTTATGGGCTGTGTGGTAGAGGCCAACAAGGAGAAGGGAGGTTTGGCTAACAAACAGAGGTTTGCCATGATTTTTTAAGCAGGAGCCTCTGTTGGTGCTGCTGGAAACCTCTGTCTTCTTCTGAGTTGCAGGTGCCTCTTGCCCAGGGCAGATGAATTATCAAGGATTCTCCTCTCAAGATGAAATCTTAATCAAGGTCTTGATCACTATTGGTCATCAAAGACCCCACAAGGCTTTCTAATCATGGAAGAGGAAATCCACTATCTCAATCAAATCCCGGTTAATTACATTTCCAGTTGAAACTGCTTGCTTTCACTGTACTCATTTCCTGGCCTGTTCAGCTGCATTCTTGTCCCACGTGATTCTGTGGGGAAAGTGTGGGAAACCTTTCCAAAGGTGTGGGTTCATGTTCGTGGTGGCTGTGAAATCTGTCTGTGAAGCTCCTGAAGCACTGAGAGATCCATCACAAGGGAGTGTGGAATGGGATACATAAATCCAAAGGTAGTTTGAACACCCTACCTGAATGGCAGCGCTCTTGCTTTTGTTTTGCCATCTTTAAGGGAACAAAAATGTGTTTCAGGGAGACAGGAGCTCATCAATAAAAGTAACAGCGGGACCAATGCTGAAATAACTAGGGCAGGAAAGTGGTGGGTATAGAGCCCAACCTGATTTTGATATGGGGAACACAAAGTACTTGGGTTTTGCTCCATGCTCTGCTACAGAGGCTCTTGACCTTTGACAAGGAGCTGTCTTCCTTGCCTTGCCTCAGTTTCCCCAACTAAAAACCAGGAACAACCTCACACTATCAATATTCAATTGCTCAACGATGATGAAACCCTTTCACAGAGCGATGATGAAACCCCTTCACGGGCACTGAGAGGGGCCAGAAGGGCAGTTTGGCACTTCCTGAGATCTCCTCAGCTGGGCAATCCTTGTTGAGTGCAGAGCAATGAGCTCCACCTCCCACCTATTAAATGAATGCGGTGCCCAAGCAGAACAGGGGAGAAAAGTGGGTCTCCTGCATGTCCAGCCCAGCCTCACCTCCAGCTCTGCTGCACAGTGACTTTGCACCCTCCAGACCCCCTCAGCCACCTCCAACATCACAGGTGAGGCCCTACACAGAAGCAGACAGAACACACGGCCAGGCAGGGGGTGAAGCCTGGGTTTTGCTGCATTTTAATCCAGCCCAACTCTTCCTCTTTGCCAGGATCCCAACAGCAGCTCCTCTTTGCCCAGGACCCATCTGGCTCCCGTTCTTCCACCCCGCTGCAGCCACGTCCCCCCGCTCCTCCCTGGCTCCACACCAAGAGCTATTAACGGAACTCGCGGCTCTTGGAAACTGGGACTCGGCTGGGAATGTCTTAAATCTGAGGCCCTCCCTGGATATTTCCATATTTCGGCAGTTTAATGCATTGTATTTAATGTACTCAATTTAGAAGCCAGCAGGCAACGCAATTTTCAGGTGCACACAATGTGAATAATGAAAGTCTCTGAGTCCCCAGCTCTCAATCCACCTGAGTCCCTGGAACTGGATTAGAGGAGGGAGAGATGAGGACTGGCCAAATGAAACTCAGCAGCTGAGGGATAAGGGACAGAAATGAGTCGAGGGCTGATGGATGGATTTTGGATGTCCCAGCCAAACTGGAGGACACGCTGTACCGAGCTCACGCTGGGCACACCATCTCCAGGAGATATTTAACTGGCCTTAATAATGTCAGTGTCTCTTAATGAAAATAGTCTGTTCCACTTAGTAAGTACAGTGCAGGCTCGAGCCATTAATCCACCAAATGCGGGTTTTCCAGCATGGGAAACTTGCTAGTGCCTCTGCAGCCTGGAGCTAAATCAGGAGATGGGCAGAGAGCAGCATCCCTTCCCTCATCCATTTCCAGATTAATCCCAGCCTCTACAGAGCCATCACCAAGCCCACCACCAGCGTGGTTACTGGTGTCACTGATGTGTTTTCCCACTGAGAGGACGGGAGGCCTGCTGGACACAGTTGGCACCGGAGAGGCACCAAAGGCTGGGATGGTGGAAAGCCCTGCACTGGGTGTGCTGCCTCATTCATGTCCCATTAACTTCCACCTTGCTCTGAGGGTGAAAGCAAAGCCACTTCCCTCGGTTACCTCACCCTACGCAAAATGAAGATTAATTTTAGGCAGGTGTTAAAACCCACAGAGACTGTTAACTCCATTCAGTGGAGTGGAATAAACATCTCAATGCACATTATCGGCACAGGAACGTCATCCTCTGGTCCTTTGGGGACAGGGCAAGAAGCAGAAGAAAATACTCCCCCTGGGAACACGTGGGCTGAAGCAAAAAAGAAATTCTGGGATGCAGAATTAGCCGATGATAAAGGACCTGCAGCTGATGGAAGAGGAGTTCTATGGGAAACAGGCCCCCCAGCACAAAAGGCTCTCAGCCCATAATTGGGACTGCCAGGCTCTGACTTAATAACGCCGGTTAACAACAATATTAATAATGAATCCACTCGTGCAGGATTTGCCTGCGCTGTGCCATCGGGGTCCTTCAGAAAGCAGCACCGAAGGGAAATTGAAACTACTGAGCAAAGTGATAGTCTAACCTCCCCCGTAACTCACTCGGTTATCATGATGTAACTTAAAATCTGCTTTAGCAATTACATTCCTCACAAGATCTGAAGTGGTGGAAAGGAGAATTATAATGATAATATTAATATACAGCCTCTTCCTAGCGAGAGCAAGTCATTAGGCAGCGCACAGGAAAGATGCACAGGCAGAAACAGATGGGAAAAGCGCTACATCAAGAGTTTAAAGACAGGCTTACAAAGGGGAAAAAAAAAGCTGCAAATTCTAAGTGGATTATGGAAGGCAGACTGCAAAGGGAAAGCGAGAATTGCTCTGCGCCGTGCCGGAAAAGGCTGTTCACACACGGCACATGAGAGAGGGATGGATGGGGGGAAGATGAGCACCGGTGGCAGAATAAGTATTCTGGGGATGTGCTTTGCTCCCTCTAATTCCAGGTGCTGACTAGGTTTTTGTCTCATGGGTTTCACCAGTCTGTTTCTCCTCAGCACGGGCAGATCAGTACCTCTGCCAGGTGACACATCCTGCCTGTGACAGATGGGCAGCAAAATTTAGGTGGGATAAATCTCAGCCAGGTAGCAAAGTGCATGAAGATGCACCAGGTTAGCTGGGGAGAGTCTAAAACCAGTGTTGTCAAACCCACAGTGCTCTGTGAGGTATTTTCATCCAAGACCAGCAAAAAGCAGGAAATCAGAACTTTAAAACACGAAGGGTTTATCTCTCCTTCCTCCTAAAGTTTGGGCACATCTTCCCAGTGCCTGGTGGCTATCAGCCCTTGGGTGGGCTCATTAAACACAACACTGTCCCCACTTATGTCTTCATGCAGCTCTTTGCACCTCTGCCTGTTGAGGAGAAGTAGCCCAGGCCGCTGCTGTGTAGCTTTTCCTCCTGTTCCCATCTAGAAAGAGCCTTGATTTCCACACAGCCCAGCCCAGCCCAGCCCAGCAGACACACACACACACAACCAGCAGCAGTGGAAAACCAGCAGCGTCGGGTTGTCCCTGCTGCTTGTGATGCTCCCCTGAGCCTGCTGCACACAAAGGGCTGCCAGCAAAGGGATGCAACTCATCCCCTGCCCTTGGGCTTCCAGAACAAGATCAGGGTGACCAAGCAATGAAAATAAACTCAGTGACCCCCAGTGGTTTCCCTGGGGGAACGTTGGAGAGAAGGCAGCCCTACAGCCCACCTGGGGTGAGCTCCTCACCTGCTGGAGCTGTCAGGTGCCAGTTGGATCCTTCCAGAGCCTGGCACTGCCCAGGCTCCCCAGGGAATGGGCACAGCCTCGAGGCTGCCAGAGCTCCAGGAGGGTTTGGACACCACTCCGAAGGATGCTCAGGGTGGGATTGTTGGGGTGTCTGTGCAGGGCCAGGAGCTGGACTGGATAATCCTGGTGGGTCCCTCCCAGCTCAGCAGATTCTCTGATCTGTGATTGCCTCTCTAGATGCCAGTGCATATGATATTAATGATTTTGGGGCTCCATCCCAGCCATTCCCTCTTCCCTGGCTGTTGTTGAGGAGCTGTAAGCCCAGCAGTTTCCTCAGCTGCTCACAAGAGCAGGGGTTACACCGAGCTCAGCTGGGGGCACTTTGGCAAAGCACACCCAGAGCAATCACCACAACTGTTCTCATTCTTTCATTCCCCACCAAAGCATCCGAGATCCATCACACACAGGTTCCTCCAGAACCTGCAACCTGCACCTGCCCAGGCCCCTCAGCGTGGGCACAGCTCAGCCTAGGCCTCCCCAGGAGATGCTCTCCAGGGGTTTGGCTCTTGCCTCACATCTCCTGGCTGATGAGAGACATTGAGGCTCTCCCTGGCTCAGCATCCCTGGGAACTCTACGGCTCAAGGATGACACAAACCCCTCAAACGACCCCAACTCCTCAGCAAAGAGTGGGACCACACGGGACAATTTGGGATGAAGATGAAACAGCTGCCATCAGGAGCACTCACCAAGAATTCCAGTGGCTTTGGAGGAGAAGTGTCCAGCAGGATGTGGTGAAGGATGTTTCTGGGGTGGGAATCAGAGGAAAGAGGCCTCCTCTGACACACTGTCTTAATATTTTGGTCTGCTCTGCCATCAGCCAATTGAAAAGCAATTATCTCTCAAACACTCGGGTATACATTACTCCCTCTATTGTTATCTTACTGGATTTTTTTGTTGCTGTTCCATACCAGAGAACCTTAATTTTCCCCCATTTGTTCCATCATCTAACTATTTGTTTGCAATCATTGCCTATTAGATAGACAGATCCTGAAAAGAAGCCAATATTTTCCCCCATAATGCAGTCCCAAAAACTTCTAATAGTTTATTTGATCAAATAATCATTGCCATATAAAGCAAAACTATTTTATCTTCAAAAATATGCATTTATTGAAATGTAAAGTAGCCTGATCATATTGGGAGAGAAAAATAAAAATAATATTGTGGTCCTTTGCAGGAAAATATTGCATATTTATTTTGGATGGCTTCCCTGGAATTTTAATTTAGGTCTTTATATATTTATTTCCTTGCCAGCCAGCTGTGGAGTAAACCTAGAAGGTTTGATGTTCAATTTTTTTTTATAGAACTGTGTTCAGGACTTTAAATTTTATTTTTAAGAGATGTTTTTGACTTAGGGCAGGGATTCTGTTTTTGTAGACTAAGATCCATGCAGGAAACAGTGAGTCCTGCTGCTGGAAATGGAAGGGCTGACACTGAGAGGGTTGAGCTGCTTGGAGAAAGGAGGAAACTGGGAATTCAGGCAATGGGCAGATTCCTGCTGGGAGCTAGGCTCTGGGAGCAGCCTGAGTTAGATGAGAAGTCCATTTGAAGGGGCTTTACAAGCTCCGAGCATCCATTGCTCTGTGGCTCTAAGGAGAAAGAGCTGCATTTCCCAGTCCAAAGGTTCAAATAAAGTCATGATTTATGTCCCCACCTCACGGGACCAGCCTAAAAAAAAAAAAAGGAAATCACAGGCATTTATAAAACAAGTAAATTTTAGTGGTTTCTTTCTATTTCCCTTCTGAGCCTCAAGCTTTTAAGGGGTTGCATTTTAAAGCCTTTTCTCTGCAACTGCATGAGACCAGAACTTTTGAAGATGCTGCTTATCCCTCTTATTTACACAGCTCCAGGGATTTCCAGGCATCAGCACAAACAGGGTGATGGTGCTTTTCCTGAAGGGGAAAGGAGGATCCACTGATGGGAATATGCAGCCTGACCCCATCCATCTCCTGCAGGTGTGACCTTTGGGAGAGATGTGCACAGCAGCCCAAATGCTTCATTTTACACATCTGGCACAAGTGGGGTCACATGGAGAAATCCAAAGAGTCCCTGCTCCCATCTCCCAGATCACCCTGGGTCCCAGCACCAGCAAGATTTACAGCTGCCTGCAGTGGGGTTAGTAGTTAAGGAGGATGCCAAAACCACAAGGCACATTCATAAATCTCCCTTTATCACGCCACTTGCAGGCAAACAAGCTCTCTTTTAACATTACAATCTCCACACCAAATGTGTGCCAAATCTCTTTGGAGAGTGGACATCCTCTGCTGGAGCAGCTCTGGGGCAGGACAGAGGTGTGCCTGTCCCTGGACTGGCCAAGCAGCAAGAGCTGCTCCAGCTCAGCTGAACACAGGGAGGAATCGAGGTGTGGAGACACTCAAAGATTTTGCAATCCCGCTTCAGCCTGACACAAATTTCCCTGGGGCCGCATTGGAGCTGGGTCTGCTGCACACATATGTTGGGTCTTAAATTCAGCCTCTCCTGCCTCTACCTCAGCAAAGCCCCAGCACTGCTGGGCACGTGTAACTCCACACTTCATAATAAATTAAAAGGGATGTTTGTAGCAAAAAGCTGCTTGCTTTACATGTGATTTTTTGGAGTTGTCCTGTGCCAGCTTGGGAGCTGGACTTGATGATGCTTGTGGATCCCTTCCAGCTCAGGAGATTCCATCATTCCATGTTGCTTCTATAAAGGAACCCCCCCTGTTTGCTTTACAGCAGGACTTGGGGTGACCTCCTGGCTGATTTACCAACCTCCACTGCATGGGTTCCCCCACTGCAACTCCCACTCATGCTGGTGGAGCTGGAGTGCATGCCCTGGGAGCACTGGCGGGTCCAGGAGGATAAAATCCATGCACAGCAAAGGATCAGCTCTCTGGGTGGTACTGACAGAGCCAGAGGGGTGAACCAGGGGCTGATTTCCCGATGAACAGCACTCTGAGTTTCTCACTGTGATGCTCCACCACAGTTCTCCTGCATTAATAGATTGCTTAGGAAATGTGGTGGTGGAGCTTTGATTCCAGCTCTCCTGGCAAAGCCTTGAGTGCTGAGGGAATATTACAGGTGATTTAGAGACTCCAGCATGAAGGTTTAGCCCCTAAAGGCATTGGTCCTGTCCGAAGGGATGTGAGACATTAAAATGCAAAAGCCCCGGCCCCAGCTCGTGTATCCCTGGTGCTTCAGGAGTGATGTCCCCTCTGGGAGGGGGAGGGGGGTCACATCAGGGCCCCACGAGCTCATGAGACCATGAGTGAGGAGTTTAGAATCACAGAATTCACAAAGCTGGAAAAGATCTCCAAGATCAAGTCCAGCTTTTTGACCAAACATCACCAGGGCCACTGAACCACATTGCTAAGTGCCACATCTGCCACCATCCTCTTCTGGATGGTGGCTCCACCAGTTCCCCGTGCAGCCTCTGCCAGTGCATTTTGCTGCCATGGACAGGCAGTTTTTGCTCAGGACTGGCACCAGCTGGGCTGGTACTGATGACAGGGAAGGCTCAGGATTTAGGCACCTCCTCCCTCACCTCCTTAAAAATTGAACTGAGAGCTGGGTTTCATTCAGCTGCATGGGGTGATTGAGAAAAAAGGAGAGAATATTAAATTAAAGTATTTTCATTTTAATATAATGCACCATAACTTGGGGGGGTGGAAGAACAGCCACTCTTTAGATTCTAGCTATTTAATAAGTAAAGAAAAAGCCATACAAAATGTGCTCCTATTTCCTAAACCACCCATATAATATCTTCAATTAGGGTCCAAGCAGAGGAAAGATCATTATTAAAAATGAGACCCTCCAGGAGTTTCCCAAAGTGTTTGCTTTTTGCTGTGGTGGGGAAGATTGCTCAGAATAATATAATTTTGTGTGTTCAAAGACTCAAGAGTACACTGAGTGGAGAACGGGAAAAAATCCAACTAATGGTAAATGATCTCCTAAAAGCAAGGGAGAGGTTGGAAAAGTGGATCCGTGCAGAAAATAATACACTATTATTTAAAGAAGTAAATTGCTGAAATGACACTCTTGCCTGATTTTGTCTCCAGAAAAAACATCTTGGCTGAATCCTTAATGTACAAGGTGTTGGGATTATTTTTTTTCTAAGTGACAGTGTAAAACCTGCAGAAATATCTTAGTTATTTACCAAGTGATTAAACCCCAGTCATTTATTACAGTTTTACTACAACATTGTTTTCCTGGTTCTTCCAGGGTTTATTGCTTCCAATATAACACTCCTCCCCCTTTAATAATCCCCATTGCTTTGCCTCTATTGCCTTATATTTTTAGATTTCTTTTAGCATTTTGCATAAAATTCCAGCTCTAATGGGCTTTATAAAATGAGATGTATTGTCATGGATCCAAGTCCTTATGAAGATAATTATCTTGTCCATTTGTGTTTTCATTATGTTGAGAAATACTTTTTCTCTCTCCCCCCAACATTTTATTTCTCATCCCAAAACACAAGGGTCCTTTATTTTTCCATTTTCAATCCATTGGCAATGGAAGAAGGAAATCCAAGCAACTGCCATCCTCTGTTTTTGGCTGATGAAAATTTGTCCATGAATCCTGGAGCAGAGAGGAGGGGAATGGTGGTGTCTGTGGGATGTGAATGACACCATGGTTGGGCACAGGGCAAGGTGAGTATGAGAATGGAGGAGAGAGGAGACGTGGAGCCAGGGAAAATACTCCAGTAGGTGATGGGAACATCAGAAGGTGGGAGGTGCTCAGCAGGAAATAAAGCAAGGACACATCAGGTCCAAAGAACCAAACACTCCCCTGTATTGTTGGAAGGAATCCAAGTAATCAGGGAAATCCAAGGCCAGCACAGGGAAAGTGGAGCCCAGAGATGCCCGTGGCACCCAGGATTGAGCCAAGGGTTCAGTGCAAAGGATGGAAAAGGCTCTCCAGGAGAAACCTCCCCCTTGGAGCTCCAACACGAGGTTTAACTGCTAATGTCACTGGGAGAGCATCTCCAAACTGCTGGAGACCATTAGGACCCCTAACTCCCTAAAACTGAGCCTGTGTTTCCCTGTGGATATGCACAGATCCTGACCTGATCATGGCACTGGTCTCTTCTGGGGTCTTCACTTCCATATAACCATGCATTCTAATCTGAGAACTGAGTACACTTTCCAGGGGCCTCATGGCTCTGGAGAGACAAAACCAGACACAGGAAGACAAGGCAAGGGTGCACCTTGGAGAGAGTCCTCCTGCAGAGGCTTCCCTGATGACTCTGAAAACATTTTGCCTTTTCCCTGAGGCCTGTTGTACGGAAATGGGAATATGTGCCATTTGCTCAAGAAAAGCTCCCCTGGAGCTGGGGAGAGCAATCACAACTGGTGCGTGGGGGAGGTGGCTCTGCCCTTGTATGGAGTTAGGCTGGGTATAGATTTCCACATTCCCATAAAACCGGGGTTATTATTTCCACTTGAGATACATCCAGAGCTCCTTGTAGAGCAATGACAATTATAGAGCAACAACGATGTGCAAGCTGCACCATTCACCTGCTTAACAGGGCCCGTGTGCATAGTCCAGAGCGTTCTGGGAAATAACTTCCATCGATCCAGCAGCACAGTGCTACCAGGAGCCATGGAGACAAAGGCTGCTTCAGGACCAGACCCAGGGCATCACAGCTGCACCAGGGAAGTGCCACATCCTTCCCTGGTTTATGTGGGTGTTGTTATGCCAAAAATAAAGACACTCCTGGTGTAAGGCCAGAAACAACCTGGCTTGAAGTCTGGGAAAGGTGTCCCAAATCCAGGGCTAAGGCAATGGTTTTCCCCAAAGATCAGCTACTTCAGTCACCCTCGGAGCTTTGCTGGTCCCATTAATCTTGACGAGGCTGTGAGTAACACGGTGACCCACCCCAAACACACATAGCACAGCAGCCCTTGCAGGTCTCATGCCCCAGCCCTGTAGGACACTCATGGCTTGAGTTCCTGGCATCCCCCCTGCCATGGAGGACACGACCCCAACATCCCAGCAGGACACTGGGGTCATCCTACATGGCCAGAGAGGGATAGAGCAGAGGGCAGGAGCTGTGAGAGCAGATGCATTGCTTGAGCTACAATCCAGGTTTTCTCCCTGGGCACTTTGAGGTCAGTCAGGCTCCAGGTCAGCACAAGGGAGAGGATCCAAGGACAGACAGAATCCCTGTCTATGTGAAGGCAGAGGTTGTAAGCAGCTTTAAGTCAAACCCTCCCACCTCAACAGACTCTGGATCTAAACAAGGTACCCACATCTGGGTGATGGGACAGTCCCTGTTCAGCTGGTGCCCTGGCTTTGCCCTTCTTTCAGGAAAGACAGAAAGCAGAAACTGCTGGCTGAGTTTGTGCCCAGGCAGCGACAGTCCCTCTGGACCAGCCCGAGGACAACAGGACAACAGCCACAGACCCCGAACACGTCAGGCCCTCTCCGGAGTGAGCAGGGTCCCTGTGCTGGCACGGCCACCTCGCTGTCAGCGCTGCTTCCCTTTAATTAAAGGTGGCGTTGTGGCCCCCGCTCCCCGGCGCGAGGGACGCTGCCGGTTCTGCTGTGCTTTAGGAGTGTCACACCGAGGAGCATCTCATCCTAATTAACGCGTCTTGTCAGGTCCGGCAGTTGGCTGCGGAACACGCTCCCAGCAGCTGTCACTGGGACCCAGCCCAGGGACCGGCGCCACCTGCCTGGGTGGCAACTCATTGTAGTGAAGGGTTTTTTTAAGGAGAAAAGGTCCTAAATTCAGGATTGTAAAGTGATGCTGGCATTGACCCTGGTGGCAAGCTGGGCTTTTCATCTGAGGGCTGGGTGGAAAGAGGGAAGAAAGCCTTACATCTCATCCTCATCTTGTAACAGGATAAAAGCAAACAGAAATGAGTTCAGGTTCCCTGGTGACCCTGCACAAGGGACGGAGAAAGTGTCTTCAGGATGGACAGTCTTGCTAAAGGTCACTTGCTGCATTGGGCGCTTCGAGTTTTCAGTCCCCAGTATCAGGCATGAAAGGGAAATGGACCTGACACATCCAGGGACTGAACTTGTGCTCTCTGGCTGCTGCTGCTCTGCTAATGATTAGGCAAGACAGCTTGGCACCGGTGAGTGCCAGGCCCAGGTGTCCCGACCTCCCTGTTCTTCCCAGGATTAAACATTTAATGCTTCTGCAGACCAGGCTTGGACACAGCCTGGCTGTGACCCCAGCTCGAGCTGCCACATCCTCCTTGCCAGCCCAGCACCTCGGCCAGAGCCCTGAAAAAGCACCAACAGGGCATAAAAGCAGGAAATGAGGGATTTTTAAAAGGGATCCTTTATCCACATTATAGGCTCTCTTTTACTTCTGGATCCTAAAGTGCATTTGGTCTCTTTGGGGTGAGGGCAGTGTTCTTCAGCAGCCAAATTTGGAAGGGATCATTAATGCTTTAATTGAAAATCAGGCACAGACCAGTGGCTATGAAAGGTCCTGTGGCACTTTGGACAAGAAGAGGCTTTGGGGACCATAGCACCAGTCAAACCCCACTCTGATGCAGCTTGCAGGGATCAGACATGGAACTCCCTTCAATTCCAGGGGCACGGATAGGGATATTCATGGCAAGATGTTCAGCAAAAACTCTGCAGACTTAAGTTTGACTGGAAATATTCCTGCTGGGTCAGACAAGGTGTGGTGGGAGCTGCAGGCCCTAAAAGGCCCTCTTGAGCCTCCAGCAGCCAAAGCAGCTCTTTCCAACACAAATGGATTGCAGGATCACCCACCTGGCTTCTCCTTTCTTCCTGGTGCAAGGTCCCGAGCAGCCCCACATGGAGATGGCCTGGTTGGGGCTGGCCATTAGCCAGTCTGGCAGTGAGACCAAGAGAAGAAAATCCCTGGAGCAGGGATGCTTCCCCCCAAGACAACAATTTGTGTTCCTTCCCTCTGCTGTTGGCCCATCCATACCCCACCAGCAATCCAACTTGCAGACATAAAGGGCTTTTCCAAGCAAACGCACACCCCAAGTCAATGGAATTTGTGTAACTTTGATAACGAGCATTTAAAGGGTAAAACCTGATGAAGAGATCTGGGAACAAGCTGCAAATGAAGGCAGGATGCAGCTTTTTAATTAAAACATGGATGCTTTTTTATCTCCTTCCCTCTCCCTCGCTCTTCCCGCTGCTAACGGAGGGGATTTCTCCATCTGAGGCCCATTGCTGTACAAAAAGCTCAGCTTTAATATTCTCTTTGATTAAATGAGATTTTTTCTTCCTCCTCTTCTGGTGGTGCTGCCGTCTTGCTCCTTGGTGAGGATTTAAAGGAAGAAGGGCCCTACCAGGAGCCAGGCAGTACCTGAAGAGCCAGAAGGAGACACGGATCCAGCCGTGTTCCAGAGAGAATCAAAGCACCAGGGTGGCCATGTGCCTTTGGAGCCCCAAATTCTGCCTTTTCCCACGATGTGTCTCTGCAGCACCTTCCCCTAACACTGACCAAAATCTGCTGGTACAAAGGGCTAAGCAGCAAGAAAGGGGGAGACAATCAGGCCCATTTGAGGGGATGATGAGATGCTCTAATTTGACTGATTTTCAGTGAATTCATGGCACTTCTTATTTGCAATTCCCCTCCTTTTAATTAGCCGATGCTTGTAGCTATCATATTTGATTCTCATTACTTAATTAAATAGGGTCCTGCACCTTTAGGCAGTGCTGGGAGGTGGTGGTGGAAGGAGCCAGCTGCAGGGAGGGTTGGACAGGAACAGAGCATCCTCCAGCATTGCTCCACGCTGGCTCTGAAAGCAACACGGACCTCGGCATTGTCTTGGATGGCCCAAGCCCCTTTGCTGGCTGCATCCTGCTTGGCAATAAAACATCCGTAGACTAAAAGGGAACAGAACCTGAGCTCTCCTTTCAGCCCCTGGAGGGTTTCCACTTGCTCCAGGTGATCTGTGTTCAGGAGTTGCTTGAGAATTGTACTGACACCAGTGGGATTTAGATCACAACTGGGTGGGCAAAGATGTCTTTGCCACTCTGATGCTCAGCTAAAGAGGCATCAGAAGCTGTTCTGGTCACCAGCCTACTGCAGCAGTTTATCTCTGCAGGAAAAGCTACTAAAAAACACATGCAATTTAAAATAAAAAAAAAAAAAAAAATAAAAAAAAAAAAAAAATAAAAAAAAAAAAAAAAAAAAAACAAAAAAAAAAAAAAAAAAAAAAAAAAAAAAAAAAAAAAAAAAAAAAAAAAAAAAAAAAAAAAAAAAAAAAAAAAATCCAGCAAACTGCCTGTAAACCTGACTGTTAATTGGTGCCAGAGTGAAATCCAGACCTCCAGAATGCTGGCAGTGTTCAGCTGAGTGGCTTGTGACAGGGGTGGCACTGGCACTGGGGCCTTGTTGTGTCTCCTTGGTGGGAGGTAACTGGGACAGATGTGCTGGCAGTCACACCAGCTGTATTTCTCCTTCCCCGCTGTCATTTCCCTGCCCTGTGCTCCTCTGTTTTATCTATCCAGCTTCTGGCATGTTTGTGCACATCTTTTTACACCATCCCAGCTGAAATGAGCAGCTTCTATAAAGGGTTTACCTCTGGTTCAGGGGGTCTGACTGATTTTGGGGTGTCTGCACCCCAAAGAAACTCATCTCTGTGCACAGGAATGGTGCTCCAGAGACTGACTGCTCCAAAATCACATGCAAGTGTTCCAGACCTACAGATCTGCAGCTCTTTAATGGCAGATCCTCGAAACACTCCTCAAAATATGCCAGACCAGCATGGCCAGGCACCTGGGCAGCTTTAGCCCATGGCCATGGTTGTGTTGGCACCTAAAGCATCCCCTCACTTGAATTCCAGTCTATTTGAACCAACAGACCAATCTATTAAGAGTTATCCATATTCCCACACTCCACGGATTTGGGGTGCTGGTGGTGCTCAGATGAAGCACCAACTTGAGGGACACCCCTCAAATTAAAACTCCTTTGATTTGTGATAAAGGCAAATGTGATAACGACATCCTGGCTTGGCGAGGATTTCTGTGGGTCTTGATTAATTATCTCAAAAGCACTTTGGGATCTGGAGATTAAATGAGTGACTGGAGTACACTGAGTTATTTTTATTATTATTATTAGGCATTTCCATTTGGACCTTCCCTGTTGGAGCACAATATATTCCATCAATTATAGGAGAGCAGCACGGGGCTGAATAGCACCCCGATAATGAAGGGCTCTTTCATTTCCCCCACACATGCACAGACCAGTTCAGAGGCTGGGAAATGAAGGTTCTCCCCCCTCCACCGATGGCATTTGAGAATTCTTTCAACAGAATAATTTTATGGTTCTTGACTCAGGAAGTCAGTTTGAACTTTGGTTTTAGAGATAAAAGGACTGACAAAGCATCCCCACAGGACGCCTGGACTCGTTTGCATTCATAAATGTGGAGCCAGCACCAGAGCCCTCTTCCACACGCCAGGAATTACCTTCGCTCAAAGGTTTTTCTGTATTCACTTATCATCTAATGAGCAGTGCAAGAAACTTCATTTCAAGGAGGAGAGAAGGGGAAGGAGGATTAAAAAAAATCCTCTCTTGGTGGATGCCTTTAAATGGAATTCGATTTCTTTGGCTTTTTCATATCCTGCCAGCGAGGAAGACAAGGCAAAAGAATGAAGAGTTAAAGAGATGCAGAGATGAAAGGAGCACCATCCCCTTTAGGTGGGGACAGGCTTGGAGTGATGGCAAACATTGCAGAGCATGACAGAGCTGGGAGAGGGCAGGACAGGCAGGAGGGACCTGTCCTGGGGTCCCTGCCAAGCTGGGGAGGAGCAGGAGGGTAGGGGAAGGAAAATACCTCTGGGACCAGATAGGTAATTATTCCCTGGAAAGGCAGCTGGGTGATGGAACACTTCCCTGTTGGTAAAATGCAGTTCTAACAATGCCTGACAGCTCATGCCTGTTGTCCCAGACCCATCCCAGCCCTGGTCTGGAGGCAGGACACCCAGAGGGAGGAGAAATGGGACCACAGTGACCCAGACATCACCCCACACAGGAATCAAAGGCCTCGTGTCAGCTGAAGGCTGGCGATGAAGGAGCTGGGGGAGGAATAAAGCTGCTCCTCCCCGCTGGCAGCTGCCACGCTGATGCTGGTGCTCAGCAAGGCCTTTACCGCAGGCAACGGGGCCACAACCGTGGCATTTGAGAGTGGGGACAGCCAGGGACAGCTCAGAGGGACACTGCTCATGGCTTGGGAATGCCAGCCAGGCACTTGGCAAGGGAGAGGAGAGATGCAACAGGCTGGGGAAGAGGAAGCTCTATCCCCCTGTTCCTGGATCCTCTGCAGTGATCCCTGCCTGGCCCTCTCTGCTTTCTGTTGCTCCAGCGCGTCTTTGGCAGGACAGCACAGGGAAATGAGAGGTTTCCAAACAACATAAAGTCCAGGGAAATGTCACATTGTCTATGGCACCTCCACATCTCCTCACGTTGGCTCTGTAGTGCCCTTTGCTGCTTTATCCAAGGGAGCCAGGCTGGAGCTCTGACCTTCGCCATGTGAACCCCAGGTCTGAGCTCGTCCAGTAAAGCAAGGAATGGCAGGGATCTCATACAGCTTTCAAACATTAACACTCACCAGAGTGCACCATTAATCTAATGAGACAGAAAATACCCCAGGGAAAAGGCTCCTTATGCTGTTCCTCAAGGTGAAGGATCCCCAGCAATTAAACTTGGTCTTGCAACAAAGCAACTAAACCATGATTTTGTCTGATGTCTCTGAACAAAGAGTGGTGAAATGTGGATTTTCCTGTTTATTCATTCTACCATTGCCATTTGCCCCTTTCCAGCCCCCAGGGAAGCTTTGCTTTTGTTGCCCCACCTTGATTCCTCAGAGCTTTCTTTTCCCAAGCCTGGTGACCTGGCGAGGGTGGCAGCCTCTGAGGACCTGAGGACCAGAGGCTTGGCCACCTCAGGTTGGATGCAGCTCCAGGTACCAAGACACAGTTCCATGTCCTGCAACTGAAAAGGACCTCGGTGGTAACCCTGGAATTTGTCTCTCTGTCTTGGGAGGCTTTTTGCTAAGCCATGTGCTGAAATGGCAAAGTGTGGGAACCTGCTCTTCTGCACAAGTCTGTGTAAATCTCTTGAGTGTGCAAGCCCCACTGCTTCCAGCCTTCCAGCATCAGCTTAACTTTCCAGTCCTGCCTCTGGCCTGATTTACACAGTCCTCACCTGTTCCTGACATTCTGGGGCAGATTACACCAAGACCAGCCCAACTCCTCATGACCTTAAATATAAGTGCACGCTGAAATTCTTGGAGACACCAAAACCTGAAGAGCAAAACCACAGCTCAGTGCAAATAAAACACCCCAGACCTGGCAACTCCAGATTCCTCACTACTTCCAAGGCAGGAAGAAGCCGAAGCCCAAGGCGATGGTTGGGGTTGGACAGCAGTGGCACCATGTACCCACCCCAAGTGTGTTTGAGCAGCAGCTCTGAGCTGCTAAAGGCTGTCAGATTAGTATTCTGGGCCAGGCTGATCGCGTTCAGATATATTGCTGACATCAATCACCTCTTCCCAAACTCATCTGTCTGGATCAGTCAATTACAAACTTATTTTCAAGCTGTGGGTACTCATCTGAGATAGACCCAGGGAAGCAGCTAAACTCATTTAGGGGGTTGACCTCTCTGCCTGGCTGATCTGTGGCATGGTTTAATAACTCCTCTGCCCCATCCACTCCAGCCTGGGCTCAGACCAGCTCCCAAACAGCCACCCTGGGGCAACACAGGTGTTTATTGTCTTGCCCACACTGATGGAAGGAAGGTGCCATGATGGCCCCATGAATACTAAATAAATTTATTATGATCTTTGCTAAGGCCACGGATATAAAGAGAATTCATAATGATAAGACAATTAACCTGCTACCTTTCTCAGCCTTCAGATGACTTGCAGCATCTTTTATTACCTCTGCCATGCAAATTGCAAGCACAAAGGATGTTTTTTTCCCCAATAAAATTGTTCCCATCCTTCTCCCAGTGCATTCCCCCAAGTTAAAAGCTGCAATCAGTGAGACTGGCCTTGGTTCGTCCGCTTTTTCTTACTAAGAGGTACATAAATAAAATAATAACAGATGATTAATAACCCTAAGAGCTTTCCAAATATTAATGAATTGATCTTGTTGCTCGAGAAGAATGGGAGAGTTTTAGATTTAAAGCTTTGATAGATTTTCTCCTGAGAAAGCGCGGTGATAAATACTGCGTTAAAATGCTATTTGTATCTGTGTTGCTAATATTAAGTTCGTGTGTTCATAGATTTGAAAGCACAGAAGGAGAATTATGTCACCTGCTCTGACTCGTAATGAAGGCCATCGACTTTCCCCCAGCAAAATGAGTAGAATTGAGTAAAACTGAATAGATACATTTCCAGGGAAGTTCTCTTTGAGGATCCTCCGGAGCTTTTCCTTGGGGGCCACCCGCCAACCACCCTTTGTTCACACAGCTGGGCTAGAGATGGGACAGGTTGGATCATCAAATCCATCTCCAAACCCACATTTCTCACCTTACAACTACCCCTGCTCTCATCCATCCTCAATTAGAGACAACACCACACATTATTCTGGCTGCTCCTAAGAGAAGAAAAAGCCCAACAGCCCTCCTGTGCAAATCACAGAATCAGAGAATCTGCTGAGCTGGGAGGGACCCACCAGGATATTCCAGTGCAGCCCCTGGCCCTGCACAGACACCCCAACAATCTCACCCTGGGCATCCCTGGCAGCGCTGTCCAAACCCTCCTGGAGCTCTGGCAGCCTCGGGGCCGTGCCCATTCCCTGGGGAGCCTGGGCAGGGCCCAGCACCCTCTGGGGGAAGAACCTTTCCCTGATCTCCAGCCTGAGCCTCCCCTGGCCCAGCTCCAGGTGTTCCCTGGGCCCTGCCCGTGGTCACAGAGAGAAGGGATGGGCACCTGCCCCTCTGCTGCCCCTTGGGAGAAAGCTGCAGATGGTGAGGTCTCCTCCGAACAAACCAAATCCTCACTGTTCTGTGGGATTTTGGGAGAGCTAGCTCTGCCTCTGCAGTTGTTTTGTGCAAACACTGAGAACCTGTCCTGGGTGAAAACACCCTGCCAATGTACCCCCAAAATCCGGGTACAATGAGATCGATTCATTAATATTTGGAAAGGTCTCAGGGTTATTAATGAGGCAGAAGGCACCATAGTCCCTCAATTCCACAGAACCCAGAGCCAACTTTTGGGTGAAAACAATTAAAAGACAATCTAGACATGAAGCAGATCCCGGGTCTAACCCTGTCAAAGACTTTTTCATGTCCTTTCCAGGCAGAGAGATGATGCAAAGCAGGGTCCTGGCTGCATGAACTTGGCCCTTTCGTGGTGGTGCTAATGCTCGTGCACACAGTAATTAAGGCTGGATGGATGAAGGCTGAATATTGAACTCTGAAATCTGTGAAGGTCATGGATGTGCTACTGGAGAGGCAATTTATCCCTGATCTGTAATAAGGTCTCACATCTGACCTATTAACTGAATGTTATATGATATTAATAATCTCCCTACAGATCAGAGAGAGACAAACAAAAGTCGAGTTTGGAGGTTGATTTGCTGGAGTTAATCCATCAAACACTCTAAAAATCTACAGTCAAACTGATTATTTTTAACTGAATATGCCTTTCTTTGATGAGACTGTGTGTGCATCACACTCCACACATACCTTTCAATGTAATAAAGATCAATGAATTATTCATGCCAACATTATTAGTCCTCTATATAGGACACTCTCCTACAGATGGGTGAGCTCCTTCCAATCAGAAACCTCATTTGCTGAAAACTGAAGAGTCAGATAATGTCCCAAAATCATTGACAACCAGCTTGAAACACTTCTAATTGGAAATACTCTTCTTCCATGGGAAAACTGGGAAATTTTTATCTCTGCCTTCTCAAAGCACAGTATTAGGATTTTTTTTTCTTCTTTGAAATGATGGTTTGTTTTAAAATTTACCTAAATTTAATGTAAAGGGCTTTTTTTGAGAAACACCACAAGGCAGTCCTAAAAATCCAAGCACTTCAGTGCAGCTCCAGCAATATAATTCATTTTAGCCAAACCCCAAACGTTTCGTTTTCATGCTATCAAAGGGCTTTGATTTGCTTTTATTGTTTCAACTTTATAATCATACAATACCATAAACCAGAAAGGAAACACACAGACCTCATCAAAGCAATGGGTTGCTATGAGGTTATGTTGATACAGCAGGAAAAGAATTTTTTGTTTTGTTTTGTTTGTTTGTGTTTGTTTTTTAAAAATGTTCTTCTAGAAAACACTTTATTTTACAAGAAATTCTATCTTTTGTTGTGCTTCAGGTGAACGGTGCTGTGTTGGAGTTTCTTATAGAAGGATAAATCATAGAATCACAGAATCCTGAAAAATTCTGAATTGGAAGGGATCCACAAGGATCACTGAGTTCAAATCCTGGCCCTGCACAGGCACCCCAACAATCCCACCCTGTGTCTCAGAGAATAGTCCAAATGTCAGCCTTGGGGCTGTGCCCTTTCCTTGGGGGGCCTGTTCAGTGCACAACACCCTCTGGGGGAAGAACCTTTCCATAATATCCAACCTAGACCTGACACAGCTTCTTGCCATTCTCTTGGGGTGCCAGCTGCCAGTTCTTAGCTCTGGGAACAAGATGAGCGGTTTATTGGTAGAAGTTGTGGCATCTGGGAAGACCTTGTGGCATCTCATCAGCAGGGACAGCCAGTGGGCTGGTCCCCAACCAACCAGTAAGGCTGGACAAAAATCTGGTGAATCCAGAATGGTTTGGGTTGGAAGAGATCCTAAAGCCCATCCAGCCCCACCCCCTGCCCTGGGCCACCTCCCACTATCCCAGGCTGCTCCAAGCCCCATCCAACCTGGCCCTGGGCACTTTCAGGGATCCAGGGGCAGCCACAGCTTCTCTGAGCAATGCCAGGGAATGGTTGTACCCTGCTGGCACCACCCATCATACAAGGGAGAAAGAAACCCTGGGGGGGCCACCAAGATTTGTCAGCTGAGAGACTTGGGGAGCCAAGCGCCAGCCCCGTGGGGTCACACCAGGTTGAGCTGAGCATCTTTGACCAGGGTGGGATGGAGGAGCTCACAATTGGCCCTGTGTGCTGGCAGGAGGCCACATGGGGACCTGTGAGTGCCAGCCCTGCCCGAACCTGCCCTGTGTGACACTGACAGCCAGTGCTGGCACTGGGCCAGCCCAGGTGGCACACAGTGACTTGCACAGCTCAGCAAACGTCCCCAAACTGCTCCTGCCTCTGCTTCAGCACTCCCTGCAAAGCCCCTGCTGAGATCTCCACCCCTCCCTGCAATTACTGCAATGCAGATCTCTGCTTCCTTAGCCAAAAATGCCATAAACTCACCCAACCCCTTCCTGGCTGCCGTGCTGTGGGACAGACAGGGCAGACATGTCCCTTCACTCCAGCCTCAGCTCTGTTTTGTGTCCTTAATTCCAGCAACGCTTGTGCTGGAGGATAAGTGACAGAGCCAGAGCTCAGATCCACAGCAGCTGGAGCTGAACAAAGTTTTTCCAAGCTATTTGATTTTCCCAAGAACCTGCTCCCAAGGATATTCAAAACAGAAAAGAAACAACCCAAACCACCCAGCTCGCAGCTGGCAGTGGAGAGGGGAGCTCAGCTCCTTGTAGAACATGATGGGCTATGGCATGGAATTAACACCCTTCAAAAAACCCCAACCTGATGATGTTTTTAAGGAAAGGGAAAAATCAGAGCTTTTCCCTGCTTGGGAAAAGGGGGACAAAGCACTGGGTAGGCAGACAGAGGGAAAACACTCCTGTGCACTTCCAATGGCCAGTGCCACTTCTCCCTCCATTTGCCCAGCTGTCCATCTTCAACTTTTACAGGAAAATGGAGTTTTCCACAGAACACCAACGTTTCTCAGTCGATAATAATCCTCTCCCTGAAACATTGCTAAAATTATTTTACAGCAGCTGCAGAGGTCATCTGCTTCCCATCAAGGTCACAGAGGGAGATTTTCCACATTGTCTCAGGCTCCTGTGATGTAATGAATGTGAGGAATGCAGTTCAGTCCCTGTATCTGGAGTCTGACTGGACTCCAGAACCTTTCAGTCAGGGGGTTTCCAAACTCAGAGCCCACCACCACCTCCATGCACACCCAGCCCATCTCCTGCCCATGTCCATTGAATCCCTGGACAATTCCCAACCATGGGATAGAGGAGCTCAGCACCACAGAGGCTGAAAGTGCTCCCAGGCTCACATTGCTTGCTTCGAACATTCTCTGTGCAGACCGAAGTGCATAGTCCAGGAGGGTAAATTACAAAAGAAATGGGATGATCTCGTGTCCTCATGAGAAATGGGATGTTCAGTTTGTCATTGCACCAGCACAAGGTACTGGAATCAGCTGTGGCAGAGCTGCAGGAGGATTTTCATGGGAAAAACCAAATCCCCTCTCCTAATCGCTCTGCTACCTCTCCTTGCTGTCAGAGGAGGCCATGGACATGCTCCAGGGCTGGAATCCCTCTGGAGCCAGGCTGGGAGAACTGGGGGTGTTCCCCTGGAGAAGAGAAGGCTCCCTGGAGAGACCTCAGAGCCTCTTCCAGTGCCTAAAGGGGCTCCAGGAGAGCTGGAGTGGGACTTGGGACAGGGCCTGGAGTGACAGGACAAGAACAAATAGGTTTAGACTGGACATTTGGAAGAAATCCTTGGCAGTGAGGGTGAAGAGGCCCTGGCACAGGGTACCCAGAGAAGCTGTGGCTGCCCCTGGATCCCTGGAAGTGTCCAAGGCCAGGTTGGATAGGGCTTGGACATCCTAGGATAGTGGGAGTTGTCCCTGCCCATGTCAGGAGGATTAGAACAAGATGAGCTTTAAGATCCCTTTCAACCCCAACCATTCCAGAATTACATGACTCTATCGATGATTCCTCATCGTGAGAGTCTTCTGGGGCAGAGGATGAGAGATCTCATCCCATCTGCACCACAGAACATCATTTGCACCCCAGCTGCCCAGTGCTCTCCCTGCTGGTCCTTCCAAACTGGGATGTGCTCCCTGGAGGGGAGGGTTTGGTTGTATGAAATCCTGGGGGAACCTGGTGGGGGAGTTTTGTGCCAGAGCTGGATTTCGGAAAAGGGAGAAAAAAAATTGCAGAGAGAGGCAAGCCACACACAGCGAGACAGCTGCAGTGGTGCACGTACACCATCAGTGCCGCTTTTCCAGAAAATGAGGTTTTGATTCCTTTTCAATTTTGTTAAAAAATGACAAATAAATGTCTTAATATTAATAAAGAAAGAATAGATCCTCCGTTGGTGTGAATATATAATGTGATTTGACATACAGAATGGAATTAAATTAGTGAAATACAATGGGCTGGAAAGAAGAGCTGCTTTCCCTTAGAAGATTGGCATCAGCTTGGAACCAAAGGCTGGCACTTCATTCTGGGATGCAGCTACTGCTCCTCACAAATCTCAGCCGGCCCTGTGCAGTGGCCAAATCCTCAGGTGGTGGAATTTGGCACAAGCCCCCCAACACCGGCATGGCGATGCCAGATCCTGCCAGCTGGGGATCCGGCTGGAGGAACAGCCATCGGGCACATGTCCAACGGGATGTGTGTGAGGGGATAGCACTGTCCTGCTTGTCTGCCTGTCTCATGTGGAGAGGGATATTTAGAAGCTTCAGGGGTTGGAATCTCTGAGTACAAAAAGGGTTGTGAGCTCAGATGACCTCGAGAAGCGGTGCTCTTTGTCATGCCTGGAGGACATCAGGGATGGAGAACAGACCTCAAGGCTTAATACAAAGAAACAGCAAGAGAAAACAAGACTTGTCCCTTTGTCTGGAAGGCCACCCCAGTCAGAGGACAGACTGGAGAGCTCCAAAGACCCTGTGAGCATTTTGATGGTGAAGGCTGGCATTGCAGCGTCCCAGGCAGTTTTGCAGGGATACACCATGGCTGAGCTGCTGCTCTAGGGAAGGGTTTTATACATGTATTTGTAGGTGGCAGTTGTTCACTACTCTCAGAGCTCTGCCTATCTCCTTCATTTTGCTCATTTCCAGAAAGTTCAATTTAAATGTCAAATTTAAATGTCAAAGTGCTGAAAACTTGCAAATCAAAAATCCATGTGAAGGGAGCAGAGAAAGCACCTAACATTGCTTCCTTCTGCAACTCCAACCCTCTGGAATTTGGTCAGGCACTGGAACTGCCTGCCCATGGCTGTGGTGGAATCACAGTCCCTTGAGGTGTTCAAAAACTGCAGACGTGGCACTTGGGGAGAGGGGTGGCCTTGGCAGTGCTTGGGGAACAGTTGGACTCGGTGATCTCAGAGAGGTTTTCCAGCCTCAGTGATTCTGTGTTTCTATCTGTGCTCCCATGGGTACCCTTGGAATGCTAGCGATGCTTCCCAGGCATCCCAGCCCCAGGGACTTGCCAGGGTCCAGCACTGTCACCACCCCAAACAGTGTCTCACTCCAATTCCTGAGGATCCATTTCCCACCAGCTCCCAGGCAGGTTGCATTGTTGCATTGTGTAATAATGTATTGATTAGCCAATCACTCCAAATTTTAGTACTGAGCCTACAAGATAATTAAATTATCTGCCTTTGTTTAAATTGTAATTTTATTTACTCTTGATTCTACTCTATAAAATTCACAGGCTTACGGTGTGTTACGTGTCTTATTAGCGCTTAACTCCGGCGCTAATTTCCAATACTCCATCACCACAAGTATTAAGTAATTGCTGCTGTTTGTTCTTTGTGATTGCACCACGCTCAGATCCGCACGCGGCATCGCAAGTACCCGGCGGGAGCGGAGCGGGGCCCAGCCCTCCTGGTGGACCCAGGCAGCCCTGGCCCTCGGTGTGCATGGAATGTGATTTCCCACTTTGTTTTCCTTCTCTTAGGTAAGGAAAGATCCTATTGTCATGCACGTGCTCTGAGAAGCGGAACCAAAGCTCCCAATTTATGCGGCCCGCTCCCTGGATTTTGTTAGGGGTGCAATGTTGGAGGTGCAGAGCTCTGCCCACAGCCAGGGGCCGGGAATCATTGAGCACTTGGGGACACACAGCCAGTGCAGGGCAAATCCAGCCTCTCCCACTGCTGCAGGACCAGGGCCAGCTTGGGTGCACAGAGAGAAGGTGACTGCAGGGAGACACGTGTGTGGAGACATCGAAGATGATTCCCCAGGTGCATTCCTGGCTCTGAAAGCCACCAGGGCTCTCAGAAGCAGCAGTTCCTGCAAAAAGGAGGATTAAGACATAGAATAGCCTGTGCTGCTGCCAGGCCTTCTCACCCCAGCTTTCTGGAGAAGGTGGAGGAAGAAATCATATTCGAGACATTCTGCTGGCCCTGGGGTGAGTGCAGGAATGATACAGCTGCCTCTGGGATGAATGCAGAAGAGATTTTAGTGGGTTTAGATTGGTGTGACACGAATTATTTTTCATAATTAACGAGACTGTTGATTTTACATGGTAGGTGTTCAGGTACTCTGGTGATCCGTGGCTGTTAAACACCCAAAGGTAATTCTAAATGCTGTTGATCTATGTCTGTTCTCAAGGGATGACTAATCTACATTTCTCTTCTCCCTCTACAATTAATCCCTGGATAATCTTATCTGCAAACACAAATTTGGTACCTGGAGGCAGATGAGTCACAGATCTGCAGCGGAGGTTCTGTTCAGGGAGGGGAAGATATCTGGCACAGAGGGAGCTGTGGGTGCTTCACACCTGGTGCCAGCTGCCACCCTGCCTGTCCTCAGGGATGGCCCACAATCCGGTCAAGCCCAACCCAGCTGCTACAGAGCTCTTCAGACTGTTCCCTAATCCACATGCACAACATCACCTCAGCCTCAGGATCCTGCTCCTCTCCACACAAAGTCGTCCTGCATCATCCTCCCCCTCCATCACCCTTCTCCCCTGCCCACAGGCTCAAGCCTTCCCCTGTGCCTTCCTCCCTGGGTACCACAGTCCTGTCCTCTGAACCCTTTGCAATGCAAACTGTCCCTGCTCGTGTCCTGCCTGAATCCCAGCTCAAAGATCACTGCCATCATGCTCTGCCCTCCTTCTGTGACATGGCCACTCCTCCCATCCCTTATGCCAGCTGACTCCACGCTTCCCACCACACTCCTGTCACACCCTTGGTGCTTTCTTCCACTCCTCCCACCCCCTGTGACTCTCAGCAGGGGCTCCTCCAGCTCTTCCTTTTGCCTCAATACCTCCAAAACCTTCTGGCTGGCTAGGACTGTGTCCCCAGGTCACCTCTGTGGATCCCTGTTTCCCTGAGTGTCTGATCCCCTCTCTGGGGCTGGTTGGGCCAGGGGTTGGATCTGCCCCTCATGCCGTGGGATGCTGGACAAGGAAGGTGCTGCACTGCATGAACCATAATGCTGATACAAAAAAATAAATAATTACAAGGATTGCTAATGCATCAGCTGCCAAGGAGTGAAAAATGAGCTGCTTCCAAGGGTAACAATGGCACTGTTAATTCCAGGAAAGGGGACATGGATACCCCCTGGTGTGAACTGCTGGGCTGGAGGTGTGGACACCCTCACACCTGATCTCCTGGAGCACAACCACAACACCCAGTGGGTCTGACTGTGTCACCCTGGCAGGTTTCACAGGGAACACTGCAGTGCTTCCCTGTGCCTTGGAGACCATAATTGAGTCCTTAGGATGGAGCCAAGTAGTTTGGTCACAGTTTAAAATAAGTGTCAGTAGTTCATGCCTAATTACTCCTGAATTAGCTAGGTGATTCATCAGGTCTGATTATGAATGCATAATGAATTTACCAAATCCACATGTATTAGTGAGATATTAATTCCATACGAAATCCTACAATTCATTCATGTGCCATTTGTTTTCATTCCCTTCTTTTAATAAGCTAATTAGTTCAAATTATTTGTACTTCACTAAAGGCTTGAAACACATATAAGGAATGATTAGCTTAAAACTCAGTAAATGGACAAGTATGGAGCTCACATTAATTGTGACGGGAGGTTCATAAAGAATTATCATCTCTCAGCCATCTCTGTTTGCAGCAATAATAATAATGTCTAATCTTGACAAGTGGATAAAACATGTGAAGCCTTGAACTAATGCAGCTGTACATGAATTTCTAAAATGAATATCTCCAGGCTTGGTGCTTGCCTTTTGAGCTCAGCAGAAAGTTTTGTCTCTGTCTGACAGAAAACAAGACCACAGCTTTAGGGTGGATCCACCCTTTTCCTTTGCCGAGTCTCCTTTCCTTGCCCAGCATGGAAAAAGGGGAGAAAATGGGATGTAGAATTAGACCCCCATGCCCACACCTTTCAGCCGTTCCACTGCTGGGCAGGATTGTGGCATTCCAGGAATGCCTTGCCCACCTTGCAGGAGATTGGGGGTTTGCTTGCACCCAGACTTCCCTGCTCCTCCCCGGACCCCCATAGCTCTTCAGGATTTGAGTGAAGAAGGAGGAGGAGAGCACCTGCATTTTTGCTAGCCTAGGTGCAGGAGGAATGGAGACACAACAGCAATGCCTCAGGCAGGTGCAAACATCCCCCTTAGGAGCAGTGCAGGGATGAAGAAGTGTTTTGGATAGAAGAGGGGGGAAAAGGAGAGGATTTGTCCCTTTGAAGCAAATATTCTTTCCCAGTGTCAAAATTCTCTCCCAAGCACTGTTGCCTCTTTCTTCTGTTTTTGTTTTCCTTCTCCCATTTACTTCTGTTCAAAGAGGGGGAAAAGCCTCCTGCTGGCTCCTGCTCTCCTAAGTGGGTCACACCAAAGCTTCCAAAGGAGCCCTGCCAAGGAGCTAAATGCCTCCCTTCACTGGAGGCTCAGGGGCTGGAAAAGACTTTGTTTGTTTTCCTGCAAACTTTGACTGGCTGAGAAATGCCACCCTTCCACCCCCCTCAACACCACCCTGCTCCCTTGCATTCTTCCTTCTGAAGCCACACGGTCCCGGCTGCTTCCTTCCTCCTCTCCCTGCTGCTTTCTCCACTTGGCTTTTAGCAAGGAGCTGAAGATTATGGAATTTTTTAGGCTGGAAAAGGTCTCTGAGATCACTGAGTGCAACCATCAGTGCAGCTGGATGCAAGGGATCCAAAAGGTGTTGCAAAGGATCATATCTGAGCCTGGAGCTCTGGATCACGCTCAGGAAGGATGCTGGCAGGGATGCACGTGTCTGTGGGCACGCAGGTGATGTGATATTTGGGAGTCTATGTCAATGTCCATAGGGAACTTTGTGTGACTGAGAAAATGCACAAGCTCCTTCACATTAATATTGCATCACTGACATCAGCCAGTAGCCAACACTCTCCCCCACAGTGAAAGCACATCCTCTCCCTGTGCCATCTCTTTTCCACCAAACCCAAAGCCACAGCAGCAAAAGATGAGCCTGTGCTGAGGGCCCACATGGTGTTTTGGGGAGAAGCATTATTTTTATGGTATCTCTGACTTTTGGGGATGATCTTGCCCCTTTGCTTTGGAAAATTCTGAGGTACCTGCCAAGGAACATGTGGGCCCTGTCCTACTTCCCTTGAACATGATTCCCTTCAGTGTTATATATTTTGCAGCCAAATGTACATATTTTGTTCACTCACACACTCAAATTCAAGCCCAGTGCCTTGGAGGAGAAGAAAATGGAACAGAAGGGTACTGGGGAAGGGGGAAAGGCAAATAATTGATGGATTGACTTTGCAGGGGTTTGTTCTGGAGCCCCGGATTTGAAAGTCTCCCTTTGCCTCAGATTCAGCAGCATCAATCTCCTTTTAAACCTCTTCCTCTGCACACACAGCACAGGTCGGGATGGATGAAAGATGCCCAGTGCTGTGACCAAAGAGCTCTCCTGCCCACCACGTCCCAAACATGAGCCTGGCGCTGTGGGATCAGGGATGAAGGTTTCCCACAGGACCCTGTAATTACTCTTTGTGGGACCAGAATTACTATCAAATCACAAAAAAAAAAAAAAAAAGGAGGTTTGGGGCTTATTTCCAGCTGAGGAACTCTGTTACTCTTGTCTCTTCCTTAGATCCCCCCCAATACAGGACAGAAGAACAAGACTCCAGAGACAGCAAGGAAGTTTTGGGGAGCCCTGACTTCTTATACCCTGAAGGTCACAGCACCCAAACCAGCAGGTGAACCCTGTTACCACCTGGGTTAAACACAGTTAGACATATGCAAATATAAGCACAGATCAACAGCCTGGGTCCTATAAACATCAAGCAGTGGCAGCAAGAGCAGCATTCAGACCTTGACCTTCCTCTCCAGAACGAGTAGTTTACAAGGAGAGAGCTCTGGAGAGAAGAGGATCACAGAATTTCAGGTGATGATGGGGCGTCTTGGGGCAGAGAGGGGCAAAGCATCCCGTGGCAATGCCCACCACATTCAACCAAGTGGGTAAATCCACGGGATCTGTGCTCCAAAATATTCTGCAGGTATCACTTTGGGTGCAGTGTGTGAGCCAGGGCAGGGGTGGGGATGGCCAGGGCTGGGGACACTCAGCAGAGCCCCAGGCCAGCCTGAAGCTGAATCCAAGGACGGCCCCATTTCCTCAGTGAGTTTTCCATGCCTGACCCGGTTGTTTGGGATGACTCTGACCAGGTCAGGCAGCCCTGGGGAGCTGCTCCTCACAGAGCTGCTTTTCCCAAGCACCTGGAGCTTCCCACCGTGCCTGCTCCCCCAGCAGCCCTGTGTGCCTGCTGGGAGGGGACACCAGCTGGGAAGGGTTTTCTCAGTGCCTCTTCCCCTCTGCTGAAGAAGTAATAAAAACCTGAGCAGCCAGGAAGGATTAAGGGATTTGGGGAGTGTTCCCTGAGGCAAACCCACAGTGACACAAACCCTCCATCACCAAATATGGGTCCTGCCACCTCGCCCCAATTTGTCCATGTGGCAGTGCCAACCACAGGTGTTTGTGCAGTGAACCCACAGCTCTGCTTGGGACAGGAATGCAGAGAAGCTTTGCAGGAGGGGAAAACTGCAAGAGAACAGTGCTGATAAACAAGACAATCTAACTTGTCCTAGAATCCCAGAATCCCAGAACGGTTTGGGTTGGAAGGAACCTTAAAGCTCCTCTCATTCCAGCCCCTGTCATTTGCAGGGACACCTCCCACTATCCCAGGTTGAGCCAAACTCTGTCCAAACTGGCCTGGGACCCTTCCAGGTTGGGGCAGCCACAGCTGCCCTGGGAACCCTGCACCCTTTCTTACATATTCCAACAAAACCAATGCATGGGGCAAAAAGCAGAGGCGCCGTCTGATTCCTCAATTTGGGGCTGATTTAACTCCCTGAACCCCCTGGTTCAGGGAATCCATTCAGTGCTGAGGTATATAAAATATTCCAAGCAAATCAAATATACAATAGGTTAGGAGGAATAAAAGCAATCAGCCAGTCTGCTACTAATGAATTCAATAGCAGCAAAGCCCATTTCCTTTTGTTGGTTTTCTATAAACAATTTACAGAATAAATGCATTTTTGAGGTGTACAAATTGGTCGGTATTAAGATGCTTGATAAACAGTTTCTGGGGAAAGACAGGCTGTGAAAGCCTTCAAGTACTTCCTGAAATGCTAATTTATTTGCTCGCACCCCCACTTTTAGCGGAGATGAAGTGTTTTGTGCCGGGAGTGAGTTAAAATCCTGTGGAAGAGACTTATGGCAGAGCTGGAATGAAACCCAAAGGACTATGTATAATTAGATGGAGACACACAGTGCCAGCTGGTTCAACACCACCTCGGATTTGCAACATATCCATGTTTTATTATGCGTAAGAGAAGACATCAATAATAAACCAGTGGGATAGCCAGGTGAGTTTTTCCAGCGCAACCTGGCAAAGCTGCATTGATTTTGTCGTAGTTTTCCCTAGTTATGAATGGAGAAACACCCCAGTTTCCCCATCATTTTAACCCCAAAATCCCACTGAAACTACACAATGGGCTGCTACAACTTCAAAAAGCCCCTAAGTTGTGTTTTTGGCTCTTTGATGCCTGTCACCCTTGCAGGGCTGACTGGGGTAAATGGTGTTTCACTGGTGGCTTTGTGCCTCAGCACAGCAGCCCATGGGCCATGGATGTGCAGGGTGCTCTCAGTGCCACACCAGCACTAAGAGCATGTCCAATGTAGAACAGGAATTTTCTGGCTTAAGAGCTCTGGAGGAAGAGCGAGAGGTGAAATGATGAAATCCAGCTAGCAGTCAACAGGATCTTACCCTGAAATGTCTGAGAGGCAAGAAAAATTACCCATCACATAGAAATGGCTTGGTCTGATGTTCTTCCTGTCCCTCAGAGAGGTCTTGAGAAGTCTATAAAGCAGAAAGCAGTGAGGGAAGCAGCCCAGGAAGATAATGAAATTCTAATATCAGAGCCATCATGGTGGGAAGAGCAAAGGATGTTGCTTAATGCAAGAAACATGCGCTGAGCTGGCAAAATTCCAGCTGCCACCATCCCCTGGGGTGGCTGGTGGGGCAGGGAATGAGCTACTGGCACCAGTAACATTTACCAGGGAGCGGAGAAGGAGGGTATCGAGGCACCTTTGGCAACCTTTAACTCCTAAATCCATCAGTTCTTGAAAATAAGAGAGAGACTCCTCGTGTTTTGATAACTCCACAAGAGCCTGTAGACATTATGCAAATGCTCAGGGAGTGCTGTGAAGAATAAGGCCAGGACACCGAAGGCAGGGAGTTTATAATTGCTTTTTAATATATTTTCTGAATTCATTGTGCATGCGCTATCTGTCCCAGGGGCTGAGCTGGCAGAGGGGACAGTGTCAGGTGGAATAAATAGGATCTCATAACTTTAGTCATTCTGTATTAAATAGCGTTGAGCAGCACAATAAACAGAGGGACTGGGAAGCACATGCAATAAGGAAATAACTCAAGCAGTGTGCATGCAAATCTTTCTCTCTCAGATCACCCTCATTAATCACCTCATGCTCATTTATACACTTAAAGAAGCCATAAACAAAGGCAGAGATGGTTCCTCTCATTATTAGTTTTTTTATTGAGTTAACTTCCAGAATATTTTATAATAATAGTCATGGCTGGTGATGGAGTTGCCTGCTCTAACCAGCTCATAAAGTTCCCTCTGCTCCTCCTGTCTTGGTGTGATATAGGTAGTTATACAGAGATTATGAAGCTTATTGAGTCAAAAGAGGGAGATGTGATGGCAGCTCCATCATTTCTCCTGCCTTTGGCTTATTCCAGGCTCCAGCAGCCACCAGGGGTTCAGCACTTTGCTATGGAGACACAGATCCTGGGGAAAAGGGAGGAGGGAGATGGATGAAACCCCAAATCCAAATCAAAACAAGTTGTTCAGTTGTGACAATTCCCTGCAAAGTCTGTGCATCTCCAGCCTCCCTGGAAGATTAGGGGGAAATGAGGAAGAAAACAATGCTCATTTTCCTTTGGGCTGAAAGCACCCAGGGCCAGCCCAGGACCAGAAAGCTTCTGGGAGTGGGTGGTGATGCTCCCAGTGGTAGTTTTGGGACCTAATGAACACTATTCTGCAGCCTACATCATTAAAGGAGTTTTGATGTTTGTGCATTCTGCTTGTGCCCAGCAACACCCCAAGCTCTCATCCCTCCTCAGAGAGGTCATGGCTTCTTTCTTAATTACTGACTGCTGCTGTTCTCTGGATTGAGCCAGGCAAAAACAGCCTGAAGTTTAGTTAAAGAATAAGGAGAGGCTGCAGAAGATGCTCTGTCACTGCGGGATGTCAGCAGAAATAAGGGGATGGGGAAATAAGCTCCTGATCGCCTCCAGAGCACTCCACCCTCTTTGCACCCACCTCTATCTCTGTGGCACAGCTCCCCCCCTTCAGAGTCCCTAAATCCTGGCCAATATATCCTGAGTGCCTCATACATAACTCTGTCGAGTAAGAAGACTAAGTGATGTTAACTTAAGTCTAATATGAGGCTGGGTAATAAATTTCCCTGGGAGCTACGGGAAGTGGGTGCCGTGGCGGAGTGTCAGGTGCCTGGCAGCACTAACACACATCTTAGGGAACTTATCATCTAATTAGAAGGGATAAAGCTGATTTTTCCGGTGTGGTTACATGTGGTAATGAAGCATGCAGAAAGCCACGCAAGATAGATGGCCACTCTCACTGCTGAAGCTGAAAACTTGCTTAACTTAACAGTCTATTTATTACATTTACTCCCGAGTGTCCCTGCTTAATAATGCCAGCTCATCCCATGCTCTGCAATTAAAACCACCCCGTGTGTTTGGAGGGCTTGGGAGTGGGATTTAATACACTGGGAATAAGCAGGGGTTAAAGGTTGGTGCCTTCCCTTTTTCTTGGAAAATCAGGTTTGTCCATGACTGGTTTTGTCCACCTTACAGGAGGATCAAGTTGTTGAGGGGAGTTTGGTGCTAATGCCCTGGAATTGTTCAAAAGCTATGTGGATGTGGCACTTGGGGACAAGGTTTATTGGTGGATATGGCAGGGCTGGTTTAATGGTTGGACTCGAAGGCTTTTCCAACCTAAATGATCCCATGATTCTATGATCTTTCATCACCAGTCCACAGCTCCCAGGGCATCACATCCCCATCCAGTGACCGATCCAGTGGGACACTCAGGCATCCTGCTGCTCTCCACCCCAAAATGGGAAATTTCACTGCCAGCTCAGGGAGAAAATTCTGCCAAAAACAAATTTTGCATCCAGCCCTGTTTATCCACTCTTAATCCATTTGTCACAACAACTGTTGGAAAACTTTCCTCTCCAGCGCCTCCAGAGCCAAGAGCGAGGGATGAAAAGTAAACTCATGCAAGGACAGGGGTTTAAGCATCCCATTAAGATTAACTTATCAGCAGTAATTGACTTAACTAGGGGATTTTTAATGCTTTTCAAGGTTTTTTGGAAGACGGTTTTGCAGCAGCCAGCAGTAAAGATGCTGCTAAAAAAAAATAAGTATCTAGCACAAGAAGTCCATAGCTAAGACTTTCTAAGGCAGTGATTCCAGGGGATTTAATAAGAATGTAATTTGTATAATTAACCATTCATCACTGTCAATTTCATTAAATGAATGCCAAAAATATTACCTTCACCAGTACGACCTAACAGGATTGGAATATATTATGTGAGAAATGAACGCTTAGTGGGTTTTTTTCCTCTCTCTCCCTTTTGGTGCCTGGGCTCTGGCTGTCAGGAGGAGATTTGCAAGGCTGTGAAATAATTTAAAACAGTAGTAAATGAAAACGACTAAAGAAAATGTATGGATTTGGGTAACCAACCCTCATCATTATGTATGAAAGTTCAGGTCAAAATGTTTTCCCTTGCTCAAAGAGGAACAGGGTGGAGGAGCTCCCGTTGGAAGGCTGCGGTGCTGGGAGCCATCTGCTGAGGTCCTCAAGGATCTCCTGCAGGGTGGAGGCAGCCAAGAAAGGGCTTGTGGGGGGAAAATGCCATCATAAATAGCTAATTTTGGTTCTTTCTATTTTGGGGTAGAGGGATGAGTGACAAGGGGGCTGGAGAGGCAAGGCAACGAGAGTTTCATGTGCACTTCCCACTCCTCTCTTGGGTACAGAGAAACCTCCTTTATCTCCAAACTCCCACCATTTCTCCCAAGAAAATAAAGGAGGAATTCTTGGGCAGGGATCCTAAAACTCCTGTGGATCAGCCATTAGAGGGCAACATCACACAAATTCATCATAACAGCACAAAAGCCCATCCAAAGTGTACCAGAGGAGACTGAGGGGAAGAGAACATCCAAGGAAAACTCTTTCCATTGGAGGCACGTAGGGAAGAGTTGAGATTTTACCTTTAGACATGTTTAATAATCTCTTCAGATGTGAGAAATGAGGAGAAACCGAGAAAGTAAAGTTGGTTTTTGTGCTTTTTTTCTCCTTTCCTGTGGGTTTCTGTGCCTCTGCCTCGTTTGAAATGCAAACGAAGATTTTATGAAAATGTTCATTTCACAGGTCGTGGTGGCTGTGATCACAGGGAAGAGGAAGGAAGCGGTGGAGGAACAGCTAGACGGACAGATGGGATGCTGGAGAGATGAAAGGATGTTTGCAGACCAAGAAACTGAACGTTTCTAGATGCTTTTTTGGAATAAATTCCCCACCAGGGCACAGAGGAGACTTAGGCTTCGTTAGAATTAAGAGAAAGTAATGAAAATAAATACCAGTGATATTTAAAGAAGGCAAAACCTCAACACATCAACAGTATCACCCTCCAACGGCAGTGGAGAACAGCAGATGGGAAAAATCGATTCCCACTCTCTACGCCTCACAGAAATTTCTGGCTTTCTCATGAAAACAGAAAACTGCCCTTTTTTTGCTTGTTTCAAATTAGATGCAAAGGTGGTTTGGTGCAGAAGATGAGTCTGGTTCCTGTGTTCCTCCCTACAGAACTCCCCAGGAGCCAAGTGTCCCCTCTGTGTCCCTGACGTGTCCTGAGAGTTCATGGCTATTTTTCTTATACTCCTCCTTTTTTTCTCATTTACAACAACCGTGTGTTGCTGCTCTCTGGCTTAAAAATCTGGAACAAATCAACATTTCAAGTCAAAATGTCAATTCAAAATAAATGTTTTCATTTAATTTCCTGTTAAAATGTCATTGCTGCCAGGTAATTTTTGGTTGGGAAAGAAAGAAAGAGAAGGCATTGGAAAACATGGACTTTAAATGTTAAGAAAAAAAACCAGTGCAGGTAAGGGGTTTCCTGTTGCAGTTCTGCATGTGAGACAAACTGTTCATCTCAAACCCCTTTGGACTTCCAAGGGCAAGAGCAAAATCTTCCTGATGAAAGATATACCAGGATTTAGGGTTTTCTGCTTGAGCTTCTTTGTGAGAAAAATGTGGATTTTCCTGAGGCATTTCGTTTGCCTGCTAAGTGGGAGGATGCCAATGGGATATGGGCATGAACTTGTCCACTCTTGGTTCAGGGTTGAGCCATTCCTTGTGGAAACAAGAGGGATTGGAATGATATGATCTTCCAGGTCCCTTCCAAGCCAAATTATTCTATGATTCTATGAACTAATTTCACCTTGTCCCACCTGAAAGAAGCAGCTTGGACTTTATGGTTTCACCATGACAAGGATCCTTGTGGGTTTCCAAGACAATGACTATTTTTACTGTCCTACGTCCATTTTAAATCCAGGAGGGAAGGCAAAGCGAAGCAGAGTTGGTTGTGTCAGATCCAGCACAAAGGAGAGAGGGAAGAAGGGATGAAATGTTTGTGAGCTTTATTTGTGTGCGTTCCCAGCTCCCCACGCCACTGCCACCCCTGGCATGACACAAACCCTGGGATTTAAGCGGTGATGGCAGCCCAGGAGCACCCACAGCACCAGCAGGCCCCATCCTGCATCACCAGCTGCCATCCCAGGCAGGAATTAAAACCCAAATGATGGAAAGTCGGGGATGACCCATCATCTGGGGAAGTGAACAGCCCTGCCAGCCCCCAGTGGGGCTGACAGCGGTGGGAAAAGTGAGGCTGGATTTGGGAAGGACCACGCATCGCTCTGGCACTGCGCATCCTTCCTGAGAAAACACAAGTGGGAAGGATGGAGGAAACTTCGGGGTCCTCCCCCTGCTCAGCGCAAGGAGAGAAGCTGCAGTTTCATATTCAGAGGTGAAGGATGGAGCGAGAAATAAATACATAAAGGGACAGGAGAGAAGAATTTATTGCCTGCTAAAGGTGCAGAGCATTTAAATCTGAGAGATAAGTAATTTTATTTATGTTGATGCCAAAGTAAAGAAGATACATGACTTTCTTAAGAATAACTTGCATCTCCTCGGGCTGGTCAATGCTGAAAGGCACATAATGATTTTTTTTTATTATTTTCATTTTTCCTCCCCCCCCTTTAGACACGAAGATGGATTCTCACTAACGGCATCGTATTGTCAGGGCAGTAAATTAGAGAACAGGGAGAGATTGTTCCCTATCCATCTCTCTGCCTTGGGAGGTGCTTGGCAAACTTCTTCCAAATTTGGGCAGCGAGCTGCACTTTCTCCTTCTCAGAGAAAATCTCTCCTCCCATTTCAAGACTATCCCTAAATTTTCCTTTTCCTGCTTCTAATGGGACATGGTGTAAAGGGTATCAACTGCTAAAGATTGGCACCACTCAGGTGGAATGAAAAAGTAGGTAAAAAAAAGTGGATGGAGAAGAACCAGGGGCAAGGCAAGGGAAAAATACTCAGAAAAAAGAAAGCAAAGAATCTTGTGGATTTATCTGACTGGAAGTAGTGACGTGGGCATCTTTTTCCTGCTGGGGGAAGTGGGGGGAAATGAAAATCAGCAAATCAGTGAGGCTGGGAAAAAAATAGAAGGGAAGAGGAAAGAAACAAAAATAGGGAAATAAGCTGTGGTGGAAATGATCAGAGGGGTGCACACATCCCTGACTGCCTCTCCAGCCTTATCGAGCAGCACCACTCATGCATCTAATCACAATTAAATTGCAGGGAGAGGTTGTATTCCAGCCCTGAGAGAAAGAGGGGAAACAAGACACTCCCAGAGCCTCTGGCAGCACTGGCACAGGGAGGGTGAAGCCGAGAGGTGAGAGGACATCACTGCTGGGGGAGCTCCTGCCAGGGCTCCCGTGACCAGAGGAGAGGTGGGAGAGCCACAAAGGGCCCTTAAATCCCTCTCACAGCCCCTGGAGCCCCTTCTTTCCATCAAGGAGCACTGAAGGAGCAGCGGGGTTGGTACCTGAGCAGCTCTTTCCCAGCCCGCAGTCCCACAGCAAAGGAACTCTCGCATCCTCCCACGGTCCCTCTGCACGGCTGAGATGGGAATGGCAGCCAGGGAGCCAGAGCACAGCGTGCCAAAACCAGCCCCAGCTGTGCCTCTGCAAGGCATCCTTCAGGAGAGGAGATGTGAGTGCTTTTTCAGGTCTGAGAACTGACTGTGCCCAGGCTGCTGCCCCACAATATCAGACAAATGGGTGCGAGCTCAGCATGGCCCCAAAATGTGTCTAATTGCCCCGACAAAGCAGGGCAGGAACCACAGGAGAGGTTTTGGGAGGCTGAGCCCTGTTGAAGAAGGGCAGGGGCCATGGAAAAGGTTTGGGGAGGCTGAATCCCATGGAAGCAGAGCAGGGAGTGTGGAAGAGATTTTGGGGAGCTGAGCCTTGCTGAAGAAGGGCAGGGACTATGGGAGAGACTGTGGGAAGCTGGAGACAAAATGGAGTAGGCAATGGAGAGACAACAATTTTTGGTACCAGTTCACAACCAGGCAGAGACACTCAGACCTCTAGAAGCTCAAGCACCTCCAAACAGCAAAGTAGCCAAAAGCAGCATTTTTGGTTCACAGCTCCACAAAACCATAAAGAAGGAGAAAAGAGACACGAGGGTAAAGAGCAAAAGGCTGCCCCTACCCTGCAAACACCAACTTCATCATAAATAATCAATTCCCATCCCATCTCCCAATTCCCATATTTTGCTTGCAGCCCATTTATTTTGATGCCAACTTATTCATGTTACTGAATCCTTGTTTAATTTCTGGATCTCCCCATGTATATCGATTTACAGGACACAAAGGAGTCCTCAGGCTTTGGGTTGCCTCAAAGCCTAGCTGGAGAATTTTGAAGCAAAGAACTCTGACAGGGCTTTTAAGACGTGGCAAGAGGGAAAATAAATACATTACATACATATAAATACCCAGGTTTGTGTGTCAGAGTGGTTTCTGTTCCAAAGGTGCTACTGTCGCCCCTTGATATGAGTTTGGTAAGAGCCAGGAACAATGTGGGACATCAGGAAATAGTTACAGGTTCGCCACAAACCATCCCCAGTGTTATCATGGGAGCTGGGAGAGAGTTTGCACCCAGTTTATAATCTCCTTTCCAAGAGAAAGAAAAGCTGACAAAGGACATAATGAATCATCCAAGTATTCTGTTTTATTACTATTATTATTTTCCTGATTCAGAAAACTCAACAAATGGCCAGTGGCAATGTTTTCAAACCGAAGTGACCATAATGTGAAAAATAAACTGTTGAAAAATAAGCCCTCAGTGTTGAAATCGAATGTCCTGACTTGGGTTTAGAAAAAAAACCAGTGATGGGCCATCCAAAACAATTCCTGTTTAACTCCTCAACACATCAAATACTGAAAATAAATACACAATTAACACAAAAATAGTGATTTGGGTTGAAATGGGGCTGTAATTAGCTGTTCCCTTTGCTGCTGGCCTTGGGAGCTGCCTTCCCTCCCTGCTGCTTGCACACATGGAGTCATCGAATAGCTGGAGTGGGAAGGGACCTTTTAAAGGTCGTATAGTCTAAAAATGCTTGAAAATGTCCCTGACGAGCTGGAGAAACCCAGAAATCACCAAACCTACCCCAAATCAGCCTTCTGAGGGTTGATTTCCCAGGGAAACCCTGCCATGCATCCCATGGCATCCTCACCCGTGATGGGGGGCTCTGAACCTCCAACAGAGCCCCTGCCAAAGCCCTGTCAGCGCCTTTCCCTCCTCCTGAAAACCAGGGGATGCTCCAGTGAAATCGAAAGGAATGCGGAGCTGGGATTTGGGCAAAGCAGTAAACGGCTGAGGACAGAAACGGCATCGCCAGGGTAAAACTCCTCCCTGGAGCACAGATGGGAGGGAGAGGGTAATCTTCTGGAAAAGCCTCTAATTGTCTGCCCACACCAATAATTTCAGTGCGCTCGTCCCCCTCCCCATGTGTAATTACACCGCTCCATCTGTCTATCAGCAGGTTTTTACAGCTCCTGACGGCAGCCTGGCGCTCAGCCCCCAAGCCAGACGAGGGCTGGGTGGGTTTTTTTGAAGATTTAAGGATGTTTCTGACACACATCCCAAAGACAAGGCTCTGGAGACAGCAAATCCCTCTCGCAGGCTGGTGAAGGCGCTGTTAAAAATCCTCAGATAATGGCTACGAGCTGCGTTCCTGTGCCAGAGCAGGAGGGGCTGAGGGGACCGGTTTGTTTTCAACAGTTTGCTGTTGCTTTAGGGCTGGGTTTAATTTTTTTCTTTAGGAAACCCTCCTTTTAAAATTCATTCTCAGTAAATCTGGCCGCTCTACAGCAGCTTGGCGCCACTGGCTCTTGAGTGAGCCAAGATAAAAACCCAGCCAGGAGTGCTGGTGCTTTCTAGGTGTGAGAGAGAGCCCAAGAGGCTGGTTTTGCAGTGGGTTGGCTCATTTTACCCTTTTCTCCCACACCTTCCTAACGACGAGCGTGTGAGGTTGGTCTATGCAGGGAGGTTTGGTATTATGGGGTTGTCTCCAGCCCCTTCTCATGGGAAATCCAGGTGAGGTGGAAAATCGGGGGCTCGACACAGCTTTGCAACCCAGAAACTTCCAATGAAGCCTGCAGGGAGGGCTGAGGTGCGTCACAGCTAGAGAGAAACCAACAAAGGCCATGTTTATCCCAACAGAGCCTTTGAAAGGGTGTAGCAGGGTGTGTCTCTGCAGAGAAAATGAATATATAAAAACCAGACATATAAATAAACCCTCACCACACTGTTTGAACAAGGCAGCTCCAGCTAAATGATGTCCAAGCACTTCCATGATTTCACAACATCAAGGTTCATTTTTCAGTATCAAGGTCCTTTAGGTGAGAAATGAGTTGCATGATTTGTGGTGGGGTGGTTTTTCAGACTCCTTTCCACGAAGTATTTTGGAAAAGGCATGTCCAAAGCTACCCATCCACTACCCCAAACACCAGGATCATGGAATCCCAGAATGGTTTGGGTGGGGAAGGACCTTAAAGCTCATCTTGTTCCTCCCCCTACCCTGGGCAGGGACACCTTCCACAATCCCAGGCTGCTCCAAGCCCTGTCCAACCTGGCCTTGGGCACTTCCAGGGATGGGACAGCTACAGCTTCTCTCACCAACCTCTGAATAAAGAATTTTTTATCAGAGAATCCAAGTAGGGTTCAGGCTGGAAGGGACCTTAAGGATCATCACATTCCAGCTGGACCTTTTTTACCCAAATCATGCTTTTTTCTGCCTTTTTCGGTTTTTTTTTTTTTTTTTTTTTTTTTCCAGTCTTCTTGGGACAGCAAGCTTCAGAAGGGATTCCCTTAATCCATATGACTAAGTGGATGCAGCTCTCACTGCCTATTGATGATAATCCAGGCACAGCCTCGTGATCTAATGATAATCATGATCCAACTCCTGCTGACACGAACACCCAGGAACTCCCCGAGTTTCAGGTTTCAGGACTACTCAGAGAGAGACTCTCAAGACTACTCAGGGAGAACAAAGAGCTCGTTCCTCTCCTTGGTTTGAAGGTGGGTTAGGCCCAGCTTTCTTGGTTTTTGGAGATTAAATGACATGAGTGTTTCCAGCCTCCTGGAGAGGCCCTTGTGGAAAGAGCCACACATGTTGCCTTGGCACAGAGCTGGGCAGGGGAAGTGAAGTGTGTTTTACACCAGAGAAGCAGGAGGTATTTCCCCCTAGGGCTGGAGGTATCTGGATTGAAGCATTCCCTGCCTCAAGAGCAATCCTGCTCCACTCACTCTGTGCCCAGCACTTCTGGAAATCCCAGAGTCGTTAACATTGGGAAAAAACCTCCAAGATAATCAAGTCCAACCCGCAGCCCAGCACTGTCAAGGCCATGACAAAACCCATCCCTAAGTGCCACATCCACTTCCAGGGTCAGTGATTCCAGCACTGCCTTGGGCAGCCTGTTCCATGGCTTGGCCACTTCTCAAAGGGTGCCTCAGAGTATGTCCTGACAATGCTGGAGTATCACAATTCTAAATCTGTCTGGGAGTGGTGGAAAGTATTCCTGCCTGCCAACTCCTTCCTAGGCAATTTAAAATTTGGGAGGTGACTGAATGACCATCACTTGAACCTCAGGCCCTCAGGTGCTCCCTGTGGCTCCAAAGCCATGAATGATTCTCTCCTCACACCCACAAGTCTCCCCAGCCTGAGAAAATAAATATATTTATCCCTATGGTAGCCGGGTTATTTTTTTCCCCTCCTTCTCAGTGTTTATCCCATTTTCTCCTGGCAAATTGCAGCATTGCTTTGCTTTTCAAAGGAACTAAATGAGCCTGTGAAGTCAAGCATTGGAGAGTATCAAAAAGTCTGAAATAAATAATATCAGAATAATGATCCTGTAATAGCACAGATTGTTTGTTGTTGTCGGGTACTTTTCCTTTTTTCCCCCCCTGTTGTTATTTGTGCTACAAGAGCACCCGGTTGGGATCCTTGCTTCCTTTTTAAAAGGCACATTAAAAGGGGAAGTAATTAAATCCCGATTAAAGGCAGCAGTCGCTCCTCTGCCTGCCTTCCCATCTCCTTCCAAGGCGAAAATGTTCCCAATGACAACGTTTCAAAAGTCACTGCTGACCCTGAAGGAGCCAAAGTGCCTGGATAATGGACTGGGGAGCCTCTTCCCTTCACGTCAGCAACACAAAGCTCCAGCCAGAGCAATTCTTGTGGCTTTTTGTGCATCTCATTCTTCCCCCCAGGGCACCATGGTCACCTGGATGCTTGGAAGGAGTTTTATTTCCCCTCCTGTGGGTTTCCAGCACTGCACCAGCAACTTCTCCCAGCCCTAAATGGGATTTCTAACAAATAACGGAGTGAAAGGTGAAGCTGGTAATTCCCTCCCTAAATCGGGGCAGGAGAACGCTCTGTGCTGCCCTGGGATGGCCATGGAGCTGGCACAGCCAAACAGCCCTCCCGTGTGCCGGCTCCCCTAATGAAAGGGGAATGAGCCCTGGAAGCTCCCGGGGCCACGGGTGGGGATAGGAGCTCAGGGAAATCATTCTCTAAGTGCCACTCTCCCTGAATAACCATCACCTTTCACATTTATTCAGGCACAGACTCCTCCGTCAGTGCCGGGAAACGTGAGCTGGGAACTCCCACTGCGCCAAGGAAAGGTGGTGGGGAAAAAAAAATAACCCCTGTGTAATTAAGTGTCTCAAGTAAAGAGTTGATTTAGATTTAATAAGAATGTTATTCTAAGTCAAACAAATGCCAATTGGTTATTAAGAACCTCATTACTGCAGTGGAACACCTGCCACCAATGGGTTTTCTCCTTGTTTTCTGGCTGCAGACTTGTTAAATCTCAATAAATACCCTTTTAATAATTAATTAGCATTTAATTAATAGACAATAACAGTTGAGAAAGGTTGGCGTATCCTTCTGTATTGAGCAGGAGCTGCTTGGGAGCTGAGACACAAAGCAGAGAGAGACACAAGGACTTGTCTGCATCCAGACTTGGATGATGTTGGACCTTCATCCAATACTCCTGGTCTGCACTTTGCTGAGCACCCGCCTAGCCCAGAATTATGGTTTGATCCCTTGGGATCACACCCTGGACCTGAGACTACCAAGTGGATGCAGCTCACACACAGACAGCTCTGGAGATGCTGGGATGCCTCACCAAAGCCTTGGCAAAGTTTCTGGGGCTTGAGAAGCTAAAGCCACAGCAGTCAAAAAATAAACAACTCCCCCAAGGAATTAGAGAGATTTGTTTTGACACTTGCAGAAAAAATAAGAGGGACACATTTCCCCCCTTTAGTTTACTTTTAATTTCAAATTATTCCTCTCTCTTAAGCAAAACCTGTACACAAACACTCGTTGCTAAGAGGGAACATTGCACCTGGGAGTTGAGCAAAGCTCTGCATTTGATCTCAACCTTTCTTTGTTGTTTTTTGTTTTTTATCACTGGTTTGCTGAAAAATCACAAAGAATCTTCCTTAGGCTCAACCCACAGCAAACCCTAACCCCCACCCCCAGCTGTTGCTCCAGCCTTTGGCAGCCCACAAAACAGTTCCTCACACAATTCCTATTCCCTCTTCCCTTTGATGATTTGCCCCAGGTCTTCTCCTCTGGAGCCAGGGGTTTGTCACCAGTGCCCAAAATGTGGGAGCATTGCCTCCCTCCTGCCTCCCTGGCAGGATGTCAGGGGGTGTCCCTGTGGATCAAGCCATATTTACAGGGATGATCCAGCAAGAGCTGCTGTGGCACTCTGGTGTCCAATGCCGACTAAAAGCCACAGCCCAGCTCTCCGGCTGCCCCCCTGTGTTGGTTGGGCACAGGAACCACATCCTTCATTGACACAGGGCTGATGAGGGCATCCATTCTCTCCTCATGGGTAAAGTCCCCTCTGCTTTGCTCTCCCAGGAATGCATGACCCTCGCAGGATGGTCCACAGAGAGTCCTGGGGCTTCACTCTTGTGTTAGAAAGGGGGAAGCACCTCCAAGCTGTGGGAGTGCAGCAGCTTCCAAAGAGCCAAACATTTCAATAAGCAACAGCAGGGAGGGCAAGAGAGTTGTGTCTGCAAAATGCAGCCCCATGAGCAAGTGAAAGGCCCCTTCGTTCCAGGAAAAAGTGCTGCCAAATCTTTGCATCATCACGTGCCAGCCCCAAAACTCCTGGGGGGTACCAGCTCTTTCCCAGGGACAGATGGGTCTCTCCATCCTTCCTGGGGTGAAGGTTCATCCCACTCAACCAGGGTCTCACCTCCTCTCCAGGGTGGATGAAGAACTTTGGTACTGGGCAGAGATTGAAGAATCCTCGAGTGTTTTGGGTAGGCAGGGATCTTAAAGTTCATCCAGTCCCACCTCCTTGCACTATCCCAGGTTACTCCAAGCCCTGTCCAGCCTGGCCTTGGGCACTTCCAGGGATCCAGGGGCAGCCACAGCTTCTCTGGGCACCCTGTGCCAGGGCCTCCCCACCCTCACAGGGAACAATTCCTTCCCAATATCCCATCTATCCCTGCCCTCTGGCAGTGGGAAACCCCTCTCTGTGTCCTGTCTCTCCATCCTTTGTCCCAAGTCTTTTGGATGGGGCTCTGAGGTCTCCCTGGAACCTTCTCTTCTCCAGGCTGGACACTCCCAGCTCTCCCAGCCTGGCTCCAGAACAGAGGGGCTCCAGCCCTCGATGAGATTCCCTCAAAGACTTTTCACCCACCTATTCCTCATCAGTCCCCATCCAACAGGCACCCACATGGATTTGGCCAGCCAAGGGTTACGTTGTTATTTCCTTCCTGATTTATGTAAACTCCTGCACCACGTCCTAATAAGAAATCAGTTCCTGTCATCATCTTTATTTCTTATTCCAAGCTGCAACACTAAAACACTTCACGGTGATTACAAATAGCAAAGTTATTTTTTGCCAAGTCCTCGCATCAGAACTTAATAGCACGGTGTAATGCCACCCTGTGCTGATGTGTGGCATATTTAATATCCATTTTTCTTGGAAATAACAGTGCTCTGAAATTAGAAGGGACTTAAGCAGTGAAATAATTAATGTGGATAACCATCATAAATGCCACAAATGGAACAAATACAGATAGCAGCGAACCGTGATTGTTAATACTCTAACCTGGTGTGACAGGACTTTAAAAAATGAAACCCTTTTTCCCAAAGACTGGTGGAAAATTAGTAAAAGGGGGGTTTCTCTAATTGCATGGTCCCTCCTTGTTAGCAGCCACCCAGCCCGCAAGGAACACGTGGTACCTGCACTCCCAGCCTGCTGCACCCCATTAGCAACAGGCTCTCATTAGGGCCAGGCTTATCAGTGCTAATTATTTGGGTTGCTATTAGAGGGAGAAGCAGAGGTGCAGCACAGTCTGCTTCATGTGGCAACTTCAACACAGAAATGGCCAGCCCAACCAGGATTAAACTGAACCCACCCCATATATCCCTTTTTTGGGGGGAGAAAAAGCCTCACGGTGTGCCCTCAGTGCCTCTTTTGGATGAGCATCCCTTCTTTTGTCTTTTGGTGGGTTCTCTTTGGGCCAGGCACCCTTTGGCTTTGGGCAAATGGTGCTTCCAGCCTTAAATCAGAGAATGCCAGAACGGTTTGGATTGGAAGGGACCTTGAAGATCATCTCTTCCCAAGCCCCTGCCAGGGGCAGGGATGTCGCCCACTAAATCAAGTTGTTTCCCCATCCAAACTGGCCTTGAACACTTCCCAGAGTGGATAAAATGTGCTTTAAAAGAGGAGATTGTAACAGAAATGAGAGGGAGCAGCCCCTTTGTCCATCCGGAGCTGCACTGGTACTGTGGAGGGGACAGAGCCTGTCTGGCACAAACAGGAGGGTCATGGACTGCAGGACATCTCATCTCAGCCCGGCTGAGTGCCAGCATTTTCACTCCTTCCCCTGAGTCCTCCCTTCTTCCTTTCAATTATCTCTCTAAATCCAGTCCGAAGGAGTGGAAGGATTTTTCCTCACTAACCCCCTGCTGTGCAGATATGACACAGGATCTGTTCTGGGCTGGGGTTGGAAGGGCAGCAGCTCATCCCCCCTCTCACCCTGTGCACCACAGACCGGGAGGGAGCCTGTGGGGCGGGAGGTAATGGGGACCTCACAGACCTGTGAGTTCACAGAGTCTCTGAGGTTGAAGAGGTGAAGCCCGAGTTGTTTTCAGCACCAGACAAGATTCACATGCCCAGTCCTTGGCAAAGGGTCACTGAACAGCACCTCGAACATCAGCAGCACCAGCAAAACCATGGAAACCATAGAATCACAGGACATTCTGGGTTGGAAGGGACCCACAAGGGTCATCGAGTCCAGCTCCTGACCCTGCACAGGACAACCCAAGGATCCCATGCTGTGCCTGAGAGCAATAGTCAAGATGGAAGTGATGGACCCTGGATTAAAAAAAAGACCTTGCAAAGTCCTCTTCACTCCAAACCACTCAGACCACAGCAGATTTCATGCCCTGGAGACATCTCCCAATGTCATACTCGAGCATGGTATGGACCAGGACCTCTCCTGCTCCCTGTCTGGATCATGGCCATGACCTTGTTTCAATCCCAAGAGTGTCAAGACCTCAGAAGCATAGAGCCTGCCCCACATTGCCAGATCCTGCTCAACACTGGGCATTTCAAGAACCCCAACATCTGCTGGATGTAACGTTCTAAATTCCTTTAAAACTCCTTTTTTGCTCTGGGCAAGACAGGGGATTTGCACTGACAGCCTTCCACGGTGATCAGAGGGTTTCAGAGGGCTCTGAGCCAGCTGCAGCTGAATTTTGGTGCCTTTTGTAGGGTTGCAGCACTGGGGTTTGGCAGCATTCACACATCTCCCAGAGCAGGGGGCAGGCATCTTTACACCTAGCCTGTCCTGCTAGAGGAGCGCGGTCTGCTGGCCCAGCCCCTGGGAAACAAATCAGGGAGCAAAGAGGCCAGAGCCAAAGTAAAATCCGAAGCAGACAGTGATTTTCCTGACTCGCCTAACGGAGGAGATGTGGAAGGGGCTGGCTGGCAGATGGGTCCCCTTGGGGTACATCGGTTTGTCACTCCCTATAAGGCCTCGCAGAGCAACCGCCAAGCACCATCCCTCCCTCCGCCCGGAGACGGATCAGGAATAACCCTCGCAAAATCCTCCTGCGGGGAGGGAGGCAGGGCCATCCTCATGCCTGCTGTGGCCACAGGAGCATCCCTTCCCTCCTCACCTCCAGAGAGTTCCTTGTGGAACTCTGCACACACGGATGGCGAGAGCGGCGCCGGCCAAGGGTTATTTACGGTGCCAGCGTGCAGTCATTGAGGCAGAGGCGAGTGCGAAGCGTGACATCCTGTGATGTATGGGTTAGGACAGCTTGGTGCTGAGAATGCCATGAAGTATTAATCTCAAGGAGATGCTACTGAACTCAAGAGAGACTTAACATCAGCACAGAGAGATCAAAGATATGATATCTCTGGCAGAGCGCGCTATCAGAAGTGATCATAGGAAAAACAAAGGGGTCATTTTAGTGCCTTCTGCATTAGCAGAGTGACTTGTAGCCTCCGGGCAGAGGCAAACAGCAATTTTTTCCTGATCCAAACCAACATGCACATGGGATTTTCTGACATTTCTTTACATCTCATTGTGGGCTGCCAATAAATGGAGGCATAAGAACGTCAAACCGCTTTTCTCTCAGAATTTGTGAGCTGCCCTCAGTATTTTTCCCTTTTGGAGCTTTCCAGACAGCCCACGTTCCGAACTCTTAAGACCTCTAAATGCAGAACTTCAGCAGTAAATGAATGCTTAAGCATCTAGGTCACAACAACATCTGCATGCTGGGAAAATCCTGACAGGAGACTCAGCCACTCTCTGTGCAAGGGGAAAAAAGGGAAATCCTGCCCTGGCTAAATCTATGATGGCTTTGGGAAAGGGCCTGGAGTGGTGTTGGGTTTTCACCAGGCACCAAGAAAACCCTTGAATGTGTTTTGAGCTGCTCTTTCCAAAACCAAGTTATGCTTGCCTGAACTGAGGGCCAAAGTGTTGGTCCACACAATGCTTGTCCTTGGGATGCGGGACCAACCTTCTGTGAATTTAGAATGCAAAAAGCCCAGGAGTGACTGGAATATTTTGAAGACAATCATGCCTGGAAATTGATAGAGGTGTCCATCTGGTCCTGGAGATGGAGTGCTGTGGGACGGAGCAGCAACACAGATATTTCATGGGTAAAGCTGTCCTGAGGCTCATCCCAGCTGCCAGCACTGTTTCCTGCCTTCTTAGAGAGCAGCAGGATTCCCTTCTCGGTCTGGAGACTCCAGGCACAGGCACTATCCCCTTCAGACTTGTCTCCCCATACCATGCCTCAGTTTCCCCAAGTATATAAATCATAGAATCACAAAATATCCCAGATTGGGAAGGATACACTTGGATCATCCAGTCCAACTCCTGGCCCTGCCCAGGACACTCCAATAATTCCACCCAGTGCATCCCTGAGAGCAGTGTCCAACCACTCCTGGAACTCCAGCAGCCTCGGGCCATTCCCTGGGGAGCCTGGGCAGTGCCCAGCACTCTCTGGGAGAAGAACCTTTTCTCTGATAACCATCTTGAACCTGTCAGTGGGAGTGAATGCTCTCCTTTGAACAGCATCTTGGGATCTGCAGCACAGAAGGATAGGAAGAGTTTGCTACTGCTCCAAGAAAACAGCAAAGGCTGGAGATTCCAACTTGTGGAAAAGTGAACCTTGTGAGAAGTTAAACCTTCATGCAGTCCCCTAAGAACCTCCCAAGATTGAAATATCCAAAAGGCATCAGGAAAAAACAGACAAGTGAAAAAATAAACCACCTGAAATTTTAGGCTGTCATAGCATCCCCTTCCTGAGCCCCCATCCCGAGCCCACAATCCCGCTGTGGCTCAGGATGAAGGCACATCCTCCTGCAGCTTTCTGCAGCCTCTTAATTCCCTTATTCCATCTACAGCTGGCTGCACTTTCAAGGGGTCACTTCCCAATGCTTTTTAATTACTTCCATTAGGTAACACCATGCCCCGAAGGCTCGTTGGGAAATCCTCCGTAAATCACGGTATTATCAGGACTGAGGAGAATTCGGGCTCCCCAAGGACAGAGCTATTGTAGTCCTTGTACAGGCAAGGGCAAAAGGCACATGCAATAATTAAGAGATTTGCTCCATAGCCCAAAGGTGCTCAGTGCTTGAGTCCAGACAAATCTGACACTGATTTCTGGCCCTTAATTCAAACGTGCTGGGCAGGGAAGGGGCTGCTCAGCTTGTCTTGCACGGCTTCGGGCCTGACCTGAGCTTTCCAATTATGTTCTCTGCTATATTCAGGCCTCAAGTGTGGTGATTCCACACGCTCCAGGCTGGAATGGAGGAGGATACAACACCAGGAGCAACTGGTGGCTGGAAGCAAATGGAAAGTTGAGAGAGCCACAACAACATATTGGAGGATTCCGACCAAGAACACAGAGGAACCTGACCAGGAACATTTAAAACTAATTAGGACAAAGCCTGGGAAGCAGACAGCAGGATACAACATGGGACTGGATGTAGGGAACAAACCCATGGAAGCCCCTGTCAGGTAATTTTTAGGGGTGCCATCCCCCTATGGGGCTGAAGGAAACCCTGCATGTCCCTGGCAAGAGAAGAGGCTCCATTCTTGCTCACTTTGGGATCTCTCAGTCCCTGGAAAGAAACCTGCTCTTCTGGCAAGATCCAGGCTCTCATCAGCTTCCTTATGCCAACAGCCAGGCAGGAGTCTGGTGGCCTCCTGTATTGTCACATAACATAAAGTCTGAATCACTGCTGTTCTGCTTCCATCACTGTTAATATTCTTAAAAGGTTCCTGGAAACACGTTTCCACACGGCTACATGAGCTCTTTCTGCGTTGTCTTGAAATTTAAATGTGAGTTTTAGCCAGGCTTTTGATGTGCTGTTTACTTTAATTATTGTTCTCCCCCTGTCTGTGTCTTGCCACGATGTCATTTAATATTTTATACATTTCCCCAAGTCCCCTTTCAGTCCCCAGCGTGTGCAACTCCGTGTCCTCCCCCGCCTCCTCCCCACCCCACAACTTGCACTTCTAACTTTTCAGGGGCCAGCTGTAAACAAGATGTGGCATGTCACTGAGATTATCCTCCCGTGGTGACTGCAGAGGGGATAAATAAACCAGGAAACAGATGTTTCCCAAGCTGGCATGGGGAGCCGACGCTGGCTCCGTGCAGATGCGCGGCTCCTCGAGCTGGCACAGGCAGGTACCCGGCAGCCAAAGGGATGGGAGGATACTAAAAAAAAGTGTCTGCACTCCATGCATCTTTCAAGGATACACTGGAAAATCCTGGAAATCCGCTTCTTTCCCCGTGCCTGGCACAGCTCTGTGTTACCAGATTGCTTCAGCCACACAGGAATGCGACGAGTTCACATTGCAGGTGCCAGAAGATGGCACTCCAGAATGCACAGCTCTGTGCCTGGCTTTGCCAGCCCAATAAAGCCGAGGATGTCTCCCTCTGGCTGCTTTTATACCAGCTCATTAAGTTAGGAAAACTTTACTGTGAGTTCTGTGTGGTGTGAACATGAGGACTGTTAATTTGATATTCCTTCTCTGGTCTGCAATGGCCAATCCAGGACATGTCTCCATGGGCAGGGCAGGGCAGGGGATGTGAGAAACTCATATCTCATCTCATCTCATCTCATTTCATCTCATCTCATTTGTGAGCTCCCAAATGTGAGCCAGACCTGGACCAGGAACAAGGAAGGGCCATTGAGAGCAGAAAGGAGTCTCCACATCCACCTGCATTCCTCCTGTTGAGCATCCTGAACAACCATCCCTCTTGGCCAAAGCAGACCTGGAATATTTGGGCTAAGTCTGGAAGGCTGCGCCAAGACAGCAGTCCTAATGTCTCAAGATGTCAAGAGCTGGTGACCCTAATATCGATTTTCTTGTAGGGTTTGGGAGACAAATGATGGAGAGGGATGTGGAGAGCCATGGAGGGGCACAAACATGTCCTCACTGTTCAATCTCCCCTTGGCAGGGAGGAACAAAGTCTCTCTCTGCCATTTCCCACCCTCTGCCTTCAGGAGGGGAAATCAAACGAGCTGAGGGACCCCAGGCCTTGAGGCAAGCAGGGACCAGCTCAGAGCTACAAAATCACACAACTTTTACAGGCACTGCAAGTGTGCTGGGGAAGAGTAAGGCACAGAGTGAGGCACAGGAGGCAGCCAAAGAGCAACGCAGGAAAGAGCTAAAAAAAAGATGGATGGCAAAAGGAGGCTCTGAGCTTCCTGTCCTGTTCTGGGCCTGCTGGGGCAGTGCTGTATTCACACCTAAACCAGCTCTTGCCACGGCTGGGTGAGCAATCAATAATGCTGCGATGGCACGGGCAGATAAAAAGTCTTGAGGGACAGAAATCCGATGCTGAACTCCAGGTAACGTGCTGAAGGGGGGCGGCGAGGCTCTGCCCAGGCAGCTGTCATGGCATGACAGCCCGAGGAGAAACTGAAATTACTCACTGCCAGACATCCTGGCTGGATGCTGCTCCCTCCTCCTCCTCTACTCCTTCAGGGGGAAAATGCTCCTGGAGGGCAGACTCCAGTTCAAGCTATCACCACTTCTCTGGACTGCCACGCCAGAGGGGGCTCTCCCAGATTTTGGAAGCACCACGTCTTTCTCCAGGCCCAGGTAAAGATACTTCTAGAGCAATGCCAAGGAACCTGAGATGCTCCAAGAGTTCGCCACAAGTGATGCAAAAAAATAAAGAGGATGCAAACTCCAACCTCCGTTATCCTGGTGTGTGATGGGAAGAGCAGCCAGCACGAGCCACAGAGCCAAAGGAAATCAGTGGCTGGGAAGGTCTGCTCAGCCCCGTGGTTATGGCTGAACATGAAGGATGGAGGGAACAGAAGTACAAGGAGCAGGGATGGGGTCCGACCACCTCACCATCTGCAGCACAAGGGCAGGAGGGTAAAGCATCATCTCCAGATGCAACAGGAGATTAATGACCTTGATCTCACTGCTCTTCTGCTGACCTCTGGGACCTCCAGTGTTTTCCAGATCAGAGAATCCAGATGAAGAAATCCAGAGCAGTATTTTGGGTTTTTTCTCTCTTAGAAACCTAATTTCCTCTCTGTGAACTCCCTTTACCTTTCTCTGGTGTGTCCCACGCCTGTGTGACCTGCTCTGCCAGGCAAGGGGACAATGGGCTCCTGCTGTCCCTTCATCACATGTACCCACGGTCCTGCTCAGTAATTCTTGGAGCATCAAGCTAATTAATTTATCACTCAATGAAATTGCACTGAGCATTAATGAAGCCATTTAGTATTCATGCAGAAACTTCTCTCCCCATTTCCACAAGTGCTCCATTGTAGATCAGCATTTGTTGGGCAGTAATTAATGGTACTTAATCCTTAAATCCTTAAATTGTTTCTAATTTGGTAAGCAGCAGAGTTGCAGCAATCCATCTCTGCTGCATTTCTGTGGGGCTGTTTGAGACCCTCCCTTGGGTTATCCAGAGATTCACCAGGGGCTGTGCCAGGGAAGGGGACCTCTGACTTTCCCTCATTTGTTGGTGACTTTCTGAAAAATTACTTCACCTTCTTATACCTGTGTGTCCATTTGTATATCTAAGGAAAATGCTTATTTCCCCTCAGGAGGGTGAATTGATAGCACAAAGAGCTCCTAAAGCAAAGGGATTGATGTGTGGGAGAGTGGAGATTTCCACCTTTTATCTCCCATGTGCATCCAGGAGCGGGGGGACACTGAGGCATGAGGGGAGAGAACAGGAGCCTTTCACTCCTTGCTTTGCTCTTCGAAAATGCTGCTCATTCACCAAGAGATGAAGTAGCACTTACTGCTTCTCACACATTTTATGGAAGTTCCAAGCACGTCCCCATGCAGCCAGAGGAATAGATGAGTCCTCCTAGAGCAAGCAAACACCTTCCCTGATATGCAAACAGATGCAGCAGACGCGTCCTTCTCTTCCCCCGTCGTTTTCTTTGAAGACAACCAGAGTTTCATGTCAAAACAGCAGAACCAAAGGCAGTACAAGGCACTGGAGAATCGGCTTTTTAGAGTTAAAGGCAATATTGGGGCACTCCCCATCCAGCTCCAGGGGCTGGATGAGAGCACAGAAACAGCCACAGGTGTTTGGTTGACTCATTCCTAATGAAGCTGCTGATGAAGGTGTACCCATAACACCCCACACTCCCTGCCCCATACCCTACCACCCCAGCAGAACTGGGGGTTTTATTCCTCTTTCATCTTTCTTACTGAAACCAAGCTGGTTTCTCCTCCTCTATTCACTGGAAGACTGTTCAATCTTATCCACAGTATCCACTTGAAGAAAACCATCTCTTTTTTTCTACACAAAGCAACGCCCAAACCTCTCAGCTTTTCCTCACTGACAGCTTTCCAAAAAATCTTTCTTTTCTGGACACATTTTGCATTTATCCCGCTGTGCAATACCCCAGCTTCCCACCTCTCCAAATGTTTGGATACACTCTGTGTTTGCTTCCTCAAACAGTGGCCAAATATTTGAGGTTTCTGGTTTGTTTGGTTTTCTTGTTCTCCAGTGAAAGTAAGCAGGGAAAGAAAAACATAAGAGGAGGGGAAACACCCATAAATCTCCCAGTGGTTACTCATCAAGCTGAACCAGGGAAGAGAAAATTCCCTTTCTCACCCCTTTTCTGGCCACCCCATCCCCCCATTCCTGACCCCACCATTAGGCAAGGCTGTGTTAGGACAGATTATGGCCCTATGAGGAGACAAACCCCCAAAGCTGAGGACAATCCATGTGCCAAATCCACAGCCTTTGTGAGTCCCTACTGTGGGAATTTGCTGGAGAAATGCAGACTCATTCCTTGCACAGACTCTTTCAGCAGAGGTAACCTCCAGCCTCCTCCTGAAAGGGATTGAAAAGGTCTCTGGTTTGCAGCTGTTGAAGGGGTTGGATGGGAAGAAGTGCTTACAACATTTTTTGACACCACGCTTTGATCAATTGGATGGATTTAATATTACAGAAATATTTCATTTTTCAATGTGGATGGGAGAGAGAGAAAAAAAAATCTAATCATCCATCCAGCAGGCCTCTATATTTGTCATAATTCACTAGAAAGAAAAGAAAAAAATACAATCCCCCAAACCTCTGATTTAAAATCCAACTTAACTCAAGGTAATTTCCATCAGTAGTTCGAACTGTGTGATCTTCACTCTCTCCTTATTTTTTAAGCCATTATTCTGTTTTTGTCCAAGGTATTATTTAACCAAAGCAGCATCTAATTGTTTTGTCTCTCTGCATTCATTTTTAAGGAGGTAATGAATGGTGTGGGGGAAACAGCACGGTGGATTCATGCCAGGGAAGGTGGATGGGGCAGAATCCCACACATGGAATCAAATCTGTTTTCACAAATACCCAAAGAAGGAAAGAAGCCACCTGGAGAACATCAGGGAGAGGTTTCCACCTGCCACCTCTGCAAGGTGACACTGAGAAGGCACCTTCCCAATAATACAATTAAGGAATTAATGGGAGGCTCCTCAATTCTTTGGGAGGTGAACCAGGTTGGGGACGCTTGATCAAAGTCGTCACTAACGATCTTGGCGCGTTCATCAGGCAGGAGTTGTCCCAGAGCCTGAATGAGCTTTACAACATTTATAGTACAAGTCACCTTCTCCTCTGAAGGGGAATCAGTCCAAAAGCCACACTTACGTGTCCAAATCCTGTCCCAGGAAAACTTCTTAAGGATGATGGACCTGCCAATGCCTTTGATGGGAAGGAGCAACAGTGTAGGTCCTGCCTAGACTAGATTAGGTCCAGCCTAGACTAGAGGTCTGTGACCTCTTCCAAAGTCATCACTCTGCCCTTGATTTCTTTCTTCCCATCTCCCTCTACCTCTATTTCCTTGGATGTGTAAAACAGATGATGATGGGGGAAGAGAAGCATTATCACACCTTGAAACAGGGCAAGGTCTGGAGGACCAGAACAACCAATGATTGTCCAGGACACTCAGCAAGTGTTTCTGTTTATCTGATTTCTAGGCCCTCTTGAAAAAAAAATCCCCAAAAACCCATGGAAATAAGCCCAGCTGAAGTATGCTGGAGAAATGAGGTCAACAGGAGAAACACCCAATTAGCAGTGTTTTGTGGCTGGATGTGGTGTGCCAGCTGGGATTCAGGGAGTTGCTGCGCCTCAGGAAAAAGAAGAGAAGCTTAAAATAATAACATCTAGTGCTCAGAGAGCGTTTTGCATCTTCCCAGTGTGACATGAACTTTAATTAGTTTGTGAGTCGAGACGCTGCTGGACGAGTGAGAGATATCAGTGCAACATGACCAGTGCCAGGAGCTCATGTGGAGCTGTAGGGGCTGCATCCAGTTTGGGGACAGGGACAACTCCAAGGCTTCCAGGTGGCACAGGGAGGAGGAAAGCTCTTGGCAGAGGGATGGATCTGTCTGAGCTTTGTAAGGGGCACTGGTGAATTCAGCTCTGTGGCTGAATTCCAAGACTCCTCTGCTCACATGGAGATGAGGTCATGGTTAAAAAGATAACCCCCAAATGCTCTGGGGTTGAACAGCAGCACCTGAGATGAGAACTGCAGGGTGAAGTCTCCCACTTCCATCCCACAGAGGCTTGGGATGCTGCTGGAGGCACATGGTGGGCAACGCAGGAGCTCGATCGAGACAGGCAGCCAGGACTGGACTTCAGTCCTTCTCCAGAAGACACGTGGTCTGAAGGAGATTTCTGATATCAGAGACAGGGGGCAAAGAGAGAATTGTTCATCTTCCCATTGGAAATATTTCCCTCACAGGGCTGGTTCATGCCAGGAAATGCTGTGCCTGGTGTGGTTCCTGACTGGCTGAAATGGTGGCCAAGAGAAATTAGATGGCTGGGAGGTTGATGAGGTCTCTCCTCATTAGCAACCCAACAACGTGGGCAAAGACTTGTTTGTTCTCTCCATCTGTGCCACCACTGCATTTGTCCTGCTCCCTGCTTGTGGCGGGTGCTCAGGAGTGTGTGAGGGCTCACACTGATCTGAGATGACAAGAGATCTCCTGGAGCTTGCCAAGCCATGGCTTGTGCTTTTAGTGCTGACAGCCTGGGGTCAATGCCACGCTGATTTTGGCCAGAGGTGCAGCTCTCTGGAGCTCCCTTCAGTGCAAAATCCAATTAGCAAACAAGTGAGCAAACCCCTCTGTGCTGGCCAAGCCACTGGCAGTGTGGGATTGGGAGCTGGAATATCCCACAGGGAATGAACAGCTCCCACAGAACAGGCATGAAGGGCTGGCATGGAGGCTACAGGACAGACTGATCCAATGCAACCCCAAATTCCACCCTGCAATAATAGAGATGGTGGAGGTCTCTATTCAGGTCAGGTGATGAGTGAATGAGAATATGTTTATCCCCTCCTGCTCCTACTCCCAACACTTCCTGAAATAGCAGGGAGCAGGCTGGGAGATCTGCCTGGCCAGTGAGCACCTACACAGTAGCTGAAATGATAAAGAATAATAAAGCTGCTGAAAACATCCTCCAGCAATTAAGAGATCAGTTTGGTTTTGACCAAGCATCCCATAGGCTGAAAGTGGAATTGCTATTCAAAGAAGATGCTGTTCAACATCTGGTTTTGCCCTGAAATGAGGAAACAATGGTATAAAAATGAAACAAAAAAAGGATTACTTGGTGAAAGCACTTTAGATCAGTGGGACACTAAAAGCAAGAGAAGAGAGAAAGGCACAAGTGCTCTTCAGCTGTCACAGCTCCCGGGTCCTTGACTCTGCTCAGCTTTTGCCCTCGTCTGCTAATTTGCTTACTCCCCCAGTAACAACCTGGTTTTCCTTTACTGGAGACAGCTTTAGCCTGGGGAAGCTATGGAAAGCAATAAAAAAATAAACTGTTTCTGGGTCACCACCAGTTCCAGTCCCTGGGGGTTATTTAAACAACAATTTCTCCTTTGCCTCTGCCAGAGCTGAGACTCAGCCCCCAGAGGTTGTTCCATCAATAACTCCTAAACCACCTTAAGGGCAGCAGGCTCACTCCTGGCAGGTTTTGAAGCAACACCTCCTAGATCACAAGTTTTAGCTGCACTGGTGTATTTAACACAGAGAGGTGATGCTCCTGAGGTCAGGGAGAGGTGTCCCAGCCCAGGCAGGGCTGTGTGTGAGACACTGGCCCCCACAGCCACCCACGAGCAGCTCAGCCACCTCTGAGGGCTGGGGTGTCCACAGCAGCCTCTCCTTGGCTCTTTGCCACTCTGAGATGCTCAGAACAAAAACTCTGCATTCCTGAAGGCTTTTCCCTCTGTGGCCATTCCCTCTGTGGCACACAGCTGGCTCTGGAGCAAAGCAGACACTGCAGTGACACCCCAAAGTCACCCCAAGGCCCAGAGGGACAGCCTGTCACAACAGGGATGAGAAGAAAAGCACCATGGGCTGCTCAGGTCATGGGATGTGGCAGCAAATCCTCACCTGAAGTGCCATTCCCCAGGGACACCAGGCACCCCCAGGAGCAGAGACACTTCCCTGGGAAATCCAGCCTGTAAGAGAGATTTTCTGTAGGGATTTACAGACAACAGCAACCTCCCCTTGCTCTGAGTGCAGCCAGCACATCTGTGTAGCCTTGAAAAACCCATCCTGCAGCTTGTGACTGAATTTCCCATCTACAGACCCCCAAACAGAGCCCCCTCAAGAGAATACTCCTATGGACACAGGTTGGGAGAGCTGGGGGTGTTCACCTGGAGAACAGAAGAGTCCATGGAGATCTTAGAGGCCCTTACATTGCCTAAAGGGGCTCCAAGAGAGGTGGAGAAGGACTTGGGACAAGGGATGGAGGGACAGGACACAAGGAATGGCTTCCCACTGCCAGAAGACAGGATTAGATGGGATATTGGGAAGAAATTCTTGGCTGTGAAGGTGGTGAGGCCCCGGCACAGGGTGCCCAGAGAAGCTGGGGCTGCCCCTGGATCCCTGGCAGTGTCCCAGGCCAGGTTGGACAGGGCTTGGAGGAGCCTGGGACAGTGGAAGGTGTCCCTGCCCCTGGCAGGGGGGGGAACTGGATGATCTTAAAGGTCCTTTCCAACCCAAACTATTCCATGATTCCATGATCAACCCTCCTAAAATCCGTGCTCTGTCCATGGTGGCCTGGAGGGCTCCAGCTGCTTGCAGATACCTCTCAGGCACACGGGGAAAACAAAGCTGCCCAGAGCAGAGTCAGGCTCAGGCAATCTCTCTTTCTGACATGATGGCTGTGCTAAGAGACAAAAGGCTGCAGCAGAGAAGAATGAAATAATAAAAACAGGGGTGTCACAGAGCACGCAGGGCCCTGAGAAACTTTCTGAGAGAGGAACCTGAGCGGATTACAGGATGAGGCTTGGCTGCAGGAGAGCATCTGCCTGCAGTTCTTTGTACTTTTTCATATCCAGCACTTGTTTGCTGTGGCCGAGGAGGTGCTGGGCACAGCTGCTCCCAGCCTGAGCTCTGTGCAGCACAGGCCTCTCACAGAAATCCCCTCCCAGGGCCTGACCCTGCAGACACAGCCCGTGGACCACAGGTCCTGGCAGCACCACTCCAAAGAAAAGGCTTCCAAGGAGAAGAAGCCAAGGCAAAAGAGGCAGCCATGGCCTGGGTGTTCCATGCTGCCCAGTTCCCCCTCTGCTCGTGTTCAGGAGAGAATGTGCACACCCCCCCAGGTGGGTTTCGGGGTACGGAGAGGTTTTGGGAAAGATGGGTTCCAAGGTGAATCACTGAGACACAATGGAGCACCCCAGAGCTGGGGGGTACTCCATACCCAATTAAGCCTGGGGCTAATTCGGCTGGTGGGACTCCCCTGATTACCCTGATTGTGTCCAAAGAGCCACTTCAGCTCTACCAGGGTTTCCACACCAAAACAGCACATCATCAAACCAAAGCACTGGGAACTTCAAGGTTAAGAATTCCTGGCTGTCAGGGAAGCACCAAGGAGGANTGATAATAATAATAATAATAATAATAATAATAATAATAATAATATAGAAGGAGGAGAAGGAGGAGGAGGAGAAGGAGGAGGAGTTTAAAAAGAAAAAATGATGAAAATCCCAACACCTGAAACCTTTAAAGTGCAGTCAGCTGTTCCAGTGCTCCCAGCCATGGGGACAAGCTGGCCAAAGGGAGAAGAGAAGGTCCTCTCTCCCTCCAAGCCCTGGCTCTGTAACTGCAGCTTTATCCTCATCACACACATCCATCCATCCATGAGCTCTCCAGGGTACAGACTTGCCTCCCATCGTGCCTAAAACTGGTTAGGGAATGGTCACGGCTCAAAAGAGAAAAGCTTGGAGCATCAGCCTGGCTGTCAGGCTCCTGGCTGGGAACAGCACCACAGGGACATCAAAATTCAAAGCTCCCCAGAGGGCTTTGGGGCTACTCTGGAACAAATTCTTGCAGGACTTGAAAAATAATGAGAAAAACCCACAATGGATGCACTTCCAAGGGAAAAAAAGAATAATGTTTTGATCAACCTTCCTTTGCTGATGGCAGATTACTCAATGAAATGGTTTTGGACCAGCCCAAAAGACATGTCTGATAAGAAATATCACACTAGGAGCCTTGTCCCAGGAGAGTGTAAGCAAATAAATCCCCAGGAGCCAGGGAGACAACAAGGCTATCTCTGACCCGGCCCTCAGCCTTCCCCACCACCAGGGATGCTGCATTTGTCATTTCTCTCCTGTGCATTCTGTAGGAGCCTCAGCTCCATTCTCTTTAGGTGATATTTATATTTTTCTAATCTACTGGCTATGATGGATGGGAGAGAGATTTCTCCCTGCAAAACCATTTACAATGGAAAAAAGCCAGAAGCACAATATAGAACTTGTGTGTGTGTGTGTGAGTGTGGTGCTTTAGACAAATAAACATTGCTCCTTTTTCTAAAACATCTCAACATCTTGTACAGGAAATATTAGATCTCAGTTGACTGGAAAATGAAACCAGCTTTATGTTCTCTTCCAAAGCCTCTTGTGATATTACCAGTATTTTTTCCCCTGTCGAGAATAATGGCTTTTCTACAGGCCAGCAGATAGGAAAGCGCTTACAGAGATTTCCAGATGCAAAGACTTCCCTGTATTACCTTGTCTTAAAGTACTTCAGAGTTTGGAGCAAGTTCCTTGATGACTCTGGATAATCAGAGACTGTGGAGAAAAGCCATGTTAAATCAATCACTCACTACAAAAGCGGGATAAGATGATGATAAAGGGATCTCGTGGGAGCCCACACAGGTCTTGGGAAGGTGGCTTAGGGCTGGTACAACATCAGTAATCCCATTCTGGGTGGGGCACACTAAAGGCACAATGGTCCAGGTTTGGGGTTTGGGTTGTTTTTAGGAAGTTTCCCCCTGCTGATGAAGAATGAAAGGACCCCCTCAAATGCAACACAACCCCCTCAGTTCTGCCCATGGTGAAGCCATATCTGGTTGGGAAGTGCAGAAAATGCCCCAACTTGCCCCTGATAAAGAAAATTACTTCTTGCTGAAATGAATCAGAGAATGGCCTGGGTTAGAAGGGACCTTAAAGTTGTTCTTATTCCAACACCTGCCATGGGCAAGGACCCCTGCCCTATCCCAGGTTGCTCCAAGCCCTGTCCAACCTGGCCTTGGACACTGCCAGGGATCCAGGGGCAGCCACAGCTTCTCTGGGCACCCTGTGCCAGGGCCTCCCCACCCTCACAGGGAACAATTCCTTCCCAATATCTCATCTAATCCAGGCCTCTGGCAGTGGGAAGCCATTGCCCTTTGCCCTGTTCCTCCATCCCTTGTCCCAAGTCACTCTCCAGCTCTCTTTTAGGCTCCCTTCAGGTCCTGGAAGGCCACAATTAGGTTTCCTTGGAGTCTTCTCTTCTCCAGGCTGAACAATCCCAAATCTCCCAGCTTTTCCTCACCGCAGAGGTTCTTCATCCCTGTAATCTTTTCCCTGTCCTCTGGACTGGCTCCAGCACCCCCAGGCCCTTCCTGTGCTGGGACCTCCAAGCTGGAGGCAGCTCTGCAGGTGGGGTCTCACCTGAGTGGGCCAGAGGGGCAGAATCAGATCCCTCAACTTCCTGCCCACGTTGCTTTTGAATCTCAAAGAGTGTCCAAACCAATAGAATTAGCCAGAAAAGCAGCTCAGACTTTTTCTTGACATTCTTCCTGCCCGTCCCATAATGCCTGGAAGACCAAAACCCCAGTCCCAAATGAAGAGTCACTATTTTTCCTTCCGTAAATTGAAACTAGACAAGAAGTAGGAGTCCCACAAACCCAAAACCTTCTCAAAGCAAACACATTATTTTTTAAACCACATTTTGATGAAAATCGAATTTTCAGCCACAGTAAGGTTTCAGTGGAAATGTTGGAATAACCCCACAGAGAAACCCCTGCACAAAGAGATGTTTCTGTTCCCTTTAGGATGGGAATTGCAAAACAAAGGGCATGAAAAAATCCTATGTTGTCACTACTTATCATTCCCAGTTAACAATATAAGATATATGATAGGAGCAAAACAATTTGGTGGCAGAACATCATAAATGAAGTCTGTTTTCCCTGGAAACTGCATAACCATTTGAATTAATTTAATTTGAAATATCAAATTAAATTAAACTGTAGAATAATCCCCAAGGGGAAGCATATTTCATTTGCAATGTCTTCTGATAGAGTATTCTCTGCCAAAAGTTTTGCTATGCATCTGGCTTTGGATCTAAATTTATTACATTAGCTCTGGGAAGACTTTTAATAGAAAGTGAGATTAAAGGGGAAGAAAAAAGAAAAAGGAAGCTCTGACGGGGAAAAAAAAAGACCCCGAAGTCGATAAAGAGTAAAAGAAGTGCTGAACACGGATGGATCCGGGCTGCTGCAGCTCACCTGGCTCTGCCTGTGCCAGTTCCAAGCTCCAATCCGACGGGAATGAGATGTGTCATTAAGCAACTGGAGTGCTGAAATGTGTGTATCCATATGCACAAATGGGATGTCTTCAAATCTACCTGACAGGCTCCAACATCTCCCGACTCTTGCCAGCCAGCATAATAGCAACCCACGGGGCAGAAATCAAAGAGGGTCAGGAGATGATGAGTGGAGGAAGATTATGTACTTTTAAATCAGCTCTGAAGGATGGAGACAGGAAGGGAAGCACTTTCGTGGTCAGGTGGAGCCAGGCTGGGATTTTCATTTCCAAAGGAGACGAAAGGGGAAGGGGAAAAAAAAGCAAAAAATCAAACCTCACCAGAACAACACCGTCTTATTAGTAATAGCTACCTTGCTTTTTAAATAATCTCCGAGATAAATACAATCTAGGACAGATCTCAGAGACTCTTTGGTTCAACAGGTTGGGAGGAGGGAGGTGGTGACCCCATCAGTTTTCAAAATGTAGGTCACACACAAAAGCAGCACTTACAAAATGAACGCTCTTGCTTTTCACGGCAAGAAATTGAAGAAAATTGCAGCCAGCAGACGCCTGTAGGTTGATGCAGTGGGAATAATCTATTTCTTTCTTTCTTTTTCTATTTTTTTATAGTTTCCCCTGCGAGCAAATACAGAGCAGCAGATGTTGGCATGGAAGAAGGGATTTGCTCTAAACAAACAACCCACTCCCTCCACAAAAAGCTTTGTACCAGACCAAAATCAAGCACAACCCCCTCATTCCATCCCTTTCCCTTGCCTGCCCCCTTATTAACACAAATGCTCAAAGGTCTCTCAATCAAAACAAAAAGCTTTAGGACTTGAACCACCGGCACTTTAGCAACCTCCCAGTTTGTTTTAAATCTTGATTGGGAGAATTATCCTGACAAGAAAATTAGCGGAAAGTCAATAAAGCTGTAGCCTGGAGACAGAGCAGGAGGAACTGGTGGAACTCATCTGCTCACGCACGCGAAGGCGCCGCCGACGCGGGGCTGCCTGGGCTGGCAAAGTTCATTACGATTTTGCCCGTGAAGCCGTGAAGTGCAGGTAATCATATTTAAAGAGATAAGAAACACAAGGAGCGCGGGCCTGAGCTGCGACACAGAAATTCTCATTTACAGCAGTCACGGGTGGAAAATCAATACCCACTTTTGGATGCGAAAGGAATGTCAGACTTGACAAAGCTTCTTTGGATTTTTCTAACCCCCTCCCTCCCCTCCCCAGCTCTGCCACTACTTCAAAACCAAAAAACACAAGGAGATTTGCATGCTCGCTGCATCCGAGGCTCCCCCCAGCTTGGCTCACAATTCCTTGAGATTTTCTCTGGCAACAACCTCATTCCATCTATCCTTGTCAGAGTGCATCTTCCTCCCCGGTCCAAGCAAATTGTCTTCATGCCACTTACTTGGATCCTCCTGCCTCCCTTCTGTGCTCACATCGATGGATCCTGCTCCAGTGCCAGAGGGGAGTTGGTATTTACATGGGAATTGAGGAAGTCTGCTCCAAAAATGCGTTTTGGGAAGAGGACAGATTATTCTGCAGCTTCTTTTAATTCATTTATAAGGTGATAGGGAGGAGAACTGTGCATTTTTTCCCCTTTGCCCTCTATAAAAGAATGAATTACTGGCAGCAAATTGTTCAACAGGCCTTGATGTTTATGAACTTCCCGTGCTCAAGCCTCATTATTTATGAGCTGATTCTTCCTGTAGCATTCCTGGAGAAATTGGGGGTGCAAACATATTGCAGCCTTTGGGTTGCTGGGATGATTCACTGTGATATCACTGAGGGCCCCCACACTCCCTCCTGCCTGGGATCCCTTGGGATCAGGGTGATCAAGCACGAGCACTTCAGAGAAGGAGAAGGAGCTGTGGCAGCTGAGAGGAACTTCCACACAGTTTGGGGACCAACTTCCCAAAAAAAATCTCTGACCTCCACAACCCCCACTAGTTGGGCTAAGATAGGACAGGGAATCATGTCCTTGCAGCCCTGTAAATTGAGCAGATCCCCTTCTGCTCCCTACGTGGGGGATTTTTACATCCCCAAGGATCCTCCAAGGTGTGTTCACAGCCTTGGTGACAGGAGCTGAGCAGTGGGGACTGATGATCCCACCTGTTCTCAGCAGGAAGGTGACACACGCAGCTTCCTTTTCCTCAGAGCTTTTCTTGATCTTGCAAGCACGGGTGAGGAAAATGGATTTTCCATCACATCCCTACCTAAAAAAGAACTATCTCCATATCTACGTCACTTGAACTTGGAGCAACCAGGAGCCAGGCCTTGGTACATGCCAAGGACTGGATGTCACGTGGATGAGCTGACTTGGGCTCACCTCATCCTCATGGTCAGAGCTGGGAAAGGAGAGTTTGATCCAAGCATCCTTTTCAAGAAAATAGAAATCACCAGGCTGCTCCTTGGCTGAGTCCTGGAAGCTGAGACAGTCCTGGATTGAACTGGGTGAGAGGGCAATCTCATCAGGAGCTGCAGCGACAGGACAAAGGGGGAATGGCTTCGAATTGAAAAAAACCTGGATTTAAATTGGATATTGGGAAGAAATTCTTCCCTGTGAGGGTGGGGAGGTCCCAGCACAGGGTGCCCAGAGAAGCTGTGACTGTTCCATCCCTGGCAGTGTCCAAGGCCAGGTGGGATGGGGCTTGGAGCAACCTGGGATAGTGGAAGGTGTCCCTGCCCATGGCAGAGGTGGAACTGGATGAATTTTAAGGTCCCTTCCCACCCAAACCATTCCATGACCTACATTCAGAGGAAGACTCTGGTGTTTGTACGTCTCACACTGCACACGCCATTCCCGGCCCCGGAGCCCCGCGCCTCCCCAAGCACCGGCAATCAAGCAGAAAAGTTCTGGGGCAAGCTGTGAAATCTCTGAAATGAAAATCAATTCCATCTCCATTTCACAGGGCCTAATGCGGCATTTACAACATAAACAATCGCTTCTGTTAGGGAGGGAAATTAAAAAGCTGTGCTACATAAAAGGGAACAATGTTTAAAGTTCTGCTGGAAACGAGCAGTCGGATGGGAGATAATTACAAAGGGGTGCTGGGCACGGAGTCCCTGCAGCACCGAGGGAGCCACAGCAGCCGCAGATCCACAACCTCAGGGATGGAGCAGGGCAACTCAAAAACCAGCACCAAAGCTAATGGGGGTGCTTTGAGGGAGGCAGAGGATGGAGCTTCACTTCACAGGACAGCCAGATTGCAGGAATAGCTCTCATCTCAAACAGTCACCACCAAGCTCTTCCTTTCCAGCTGGAGAGGAGCTTCCCAGAGCCAGAAAGGAGTCCAAGCCAGAGCTCCACGTTAATTTTACATCTCCATCTCTCAGCAGGGTTAAACTGCCCTAGGATGCAGAAGTCCTGGCATTAATTACCACAGTGTCCTTTAATTTCAGCATGGCAGTGGGGCTTGTGAGCTACCCCCAGTTGGACTGATCCTGCCATGGGAATGAATTTCAGCTGGGAAACATGAGAGTGTTTGAAGTGTGACATGGGTGAAGTGCTGGAAGAGCATCTTGAGAGAACTGTTGGGTGATGCCAGCAAAGAACTGAATCAGCTTTAGCCCAGACTCTGGTACCTCTGCAAACTCATCCCTGAGATGGGGATGCCTGTGAGAGGAGAGGGCTGGATGTGCCATGGAATCACAGAATCATGGAACGGTTTGGGTTGGAAGGGACCCTAAAGCTCATCCAGTGCCACCCCTGCCATGGGCAGGGACACCTTCCCCTATCCCAGGCTGCTCCAAGCCCCATCCAGCCTGGCCTTGGGCATTTCCAGGGATCCAGGGGCAGCCACAGCTTCTCTGGGCCCCCTGTGCCAGGGCCTCCCCCCCCTCACAGGGAGGAATTTCTTCCCAAGATCCAACCTAACCTTGCCCCTGTCAGTGTGGAACCATTCCCCTTGTCCTGTCACTACTTGCCCATACAACGAGTCCCTCCTGGGGCACCCCAGGACCACACCTGAGGAATCTCACAACCATCTCCTGGGGGTGAGATGCTTCCCTGCTCCAGCTGGAAATAGGTTCAGTGTATCTCCCCCTGCCATGAATGCTTGGCTTTTCCTTTGCCCAAATCCCAGCAGGAGCTATAGGAGCCTCAGTGAATCCCTGCACTCTGCTCAGCTTCAACAGCAGCAGCACCGCCCATGGAAGGGATTGGGATGAGGGTCCAGGTGGCAGCAGGGGCAGGAAAACACCCCAAAAAGGGTTATGTGAGCCACCAGGTCAGTTTTGTTTGTACAAGAGATGACTGAAGAGAGCCACAGGGATAATCTTCCGACACAGAAACAACCAGTGGCAGGAGGGAGGCAAGCTCCTCTCTGTGTCCATGGAAGATCGGATGAAAAATTATAAGCTTAAATTGTAGCAAGAAAATGTTAAGAAAGATATTAGAATCAGCTTCCTGAAAAAGAAATAAAACAAAAATATAGCTTTGCACAATCTTGATTGCTGTAGGTTCTTAAGCACCACTTAGGCAAACCTAGTCCAGGTGTGGCTAAAGTGTACAATTCCTGTCAGATGGGCTTGGTGATGTACTTGCTGCTCACTCAAACCATCCCCATGCACAGCCATGGAAAACTTGGCGTAAAAGGGCAGCCACTGGCACAGAAACCAAACAAACAGTGCAGGCTCCCCAGCTCTTTGGTCCTGTTTCTCACCTGAGTCAGGTGTTCCTGAGCAAAGCTCCTCTCCCCAGGATTATGTTTGGTCTGAATTTGGCAGAGGCACGAGTGCTTTCCCTAAGCCTTTCTTCAGCCCTCTACATACACCGAAACCTCCTGATGCAAGAGGCCAGATCCTATTTTCCCTGGTTCAGGAAAAGATTTTGTAGGAGAAAGATCTTTCCCTGGCAGAAATGGCACAAACCCCAAAACCCCAATAAACAAAACCAAAAGGTCTTGATTCTCCTGTGAATGGGAAGTAGCTTTGAGGGAGGACTGGCTCCCAGATCATTGCAGGGGATGCCTTGATTTACCTTGATAAGAACAATTTAGCAGACTTTTCTTTCCAAAGAGCACTAATCACTTTTTTCCTCCTTCCTGTGCATAAAATAAGATTGAAACACATTGCACAAATTGCTTACCACAGTCCCAAAAATGCTAATTAGCTGCAAACATCTAAATCATGGCTTGAGCCCCAGCCTGGTAAGGTAAGAAAACAGTGTCAGTGCATAGAGAACTATTATTTACTGATGTCAGAAATAACTCTGGCATTTCCATAACTGTGAGCCTGCATGACAACTTCCTCCAGGAAACTGCTTCAGCTGCAGAAAAATCCATGACTTGAATGAATTGGGTAATTTTTTTATAAGGAGCAAGGAAATATGAACTGGGATGCAAGTGCTCAACCTTCCAAGGGCTCTGTCAGCTGGTGATCTGGGGAGAAACGGGTTCTTTAATAAATAAACCAAGATACTTTTCAGTGCCCTGCCTGGACATGCAAATTCCTGCTGTATTATTAAATCCAAGTGTGGATGGCAGCACCAGAGAACAGAGCTGGTCAGGGCTGTTATGGTTTTAGGGCAGCAGTGGTTCACTGGAAGGACCATCCGTGGAAACGTTGGGTGGCAATTGTCTCCCTGCTCCATGAGCTGCCCTCCAGCTCTCCTCCTAGGGTATACAGCTCTTCTCCGGGAATTCAGCTGAGCCAGGATGGAAAATTATGGAAAATGATTACACATGAATGCCAAGCCAGAGATCTGCCTGGCTGGTGGATGCCTCTCCTCTGTCACTATCCCACTCCAGGCTCCAGCATACCTTGGGAATGTTTCCCTTTGAAAGCCACCACAGTCAGAGGTGTCCTTCTATTCCACACCTCTCCTGTGATACATCCATGTCCCCATGGGCAGATTCCTGCATGAAGAGCCCATCGAAGCATCCCTCCTGCTGGTTAAAGCAGCATCTTAACTACGACTCCAGCCAGCCTCAGCAGCAGTAGGTGCATCTGCACACCCCCGGCTCCAGCAGAGCCTTATCACCACTGCCAGCTGTTTTCCCCCTCCAACCTCAGCTTCTCCTATCTTTTTGGGAGAACTCCCACTTAACAGGGCATGTCAGGACCGTTTTCACTGATTTTATGACCCTCTGGGCTGGCAGCTCAAGTTAACACTTAGATTTATATTTTCCTGAGATGGTCCTGTTGAAAGGAAAGGGGGGGGAAAAAATTCCATCTTGATTTGCATTCCCTAGGGGAATACTGGCCAAGTTCATACAGATTTATGGGGGTGAGGGTAGATACTGACTTAGTCTCTCCAATGGCCTGGGTGGAGGGAGGGACACGAGAGGGCTCTTATCTTGCTCCCACTGTTAGAAAGCCTGGGTTGACTCCACTGAAGCTGACTGAGGATTTACACCACTACAACCAAGATTAAAATCTGGCCCTGACTTAGTCAAATCAAGTGAGCTACTGAGGATTAGGGCACTGCTAATAACTAATTCTCACTACAGCCACTGAACAGATAAATCGAGTAATGAAAGCAGAGTGGATGGGGAAATGCTCCTGGGCTGTTTCCAGATCAGGGAAAAGCAGGAGTGCTACACATCCACAGCAAAGGGAACAGAGGGAAATGATCAGCTCTGGCCACGGGAACCAGCTCCTTTTGCAGGGAGGAGGAGTAGGGCTTTGTGAGGAAGATGCACCGGGAGGGACCCAGGTCTCCCTTTCCTCCCAGCAGACAAAGCAACAAAGCCTTAGCAGGAGCTAGAGTGAATGGCTTTCTACACAAAGGTAAGGTAAGGGTGAGACAAACCCTGCTTTTCTCTCTCAGAAACAAGCCCTTAAACCTGCAGCTGAGCTTTCCTTGCAGCCACACTGCCGGAGCTGTAGCTGCTCTCTGCAGAGCTCACAGGGCACAGCAAGGCCCCTTCTTGCCCACCTCACCACATCCTCAGTCCTGGAGGAAGGGGTGACTTTTCCCAGGTATTTCCCCAACCTCAGAGGTCTCAGCCTGGTGGGAAGATGCTGGGGAGGCCAAGAGCACCAGCACTGCTGCCCATGGCACACCACAGCCTCGCCTTTCCCAGCCATCCCTGCATCCCCCATCTCCCTGCAAGGCCCTTGCTGCCTTTACCCTTTCCCAGGGAACAGCTGAGGTAAGGCTGTGCATATGCTCACTGATATTTCAAATCCTCCAATTAATGAGAAGATAATTCATGCATTTGAGCATAAAAAAGGTACTTAAGTCTGAATAAATTCCGCTTCATTGTTTTCTGAGATTCACTTCCCACTCCCACAGCTGAAGGAAATTTAAGAGGCAAACACAGCCTGCTCCTCGGTCCATCTCTCCTGGCCACCGGATCCACCATCACCCTACATTTGCCCACTAATGAATTGCTTTGTAAAACCGGGTAATATTATTCAGTTCAGTGTATTCCAACTTGAGGGTGCAGCCAGGGAAGGTTATTTTAAGCTAATTGTCTGGGAATGTCCCTCCACAGATAGAGCATCCACATCCCTCCGCGTGAATTACGTGTGATACTACAAAGGGGAGAGTTAAAAGCATCCGGAAGGAAGAAACAATCCTGTCTGCATCACTTTGAAACAAAACAAACTCTCATTTCAAAGGCTAGCTGCTTTAATCTTCCTTATAATGGGTTTCCATGTTCCTACAGTTTAACAGGTTTGTGGCTTCTACATTTAGCACTGGAATAAACAATGCTCCAGTAATTGCCAGGTCACTGGTATTTACTTGTCTTTTTAAAAACCCTCCCTGCACAGCTGCCTTGAGTGGGATAGACTGTAATTTTCTTTACTGTCTCCCACTAATGAAGGCAAGAGGGCAGGAGGACCAAGTCAGATGGTGGAAAACGAAGCCAAACAGCCTGGTTGACTTTCAATACAATATTAAAATAAACTCCCACCTGTAACAGATTAATTGGCCTGGTCTTTGGCAGCCTGACGGAAATAAGGACCACTGCTCGAAACTCAGTGCATCATTGTTTTTAATTATAGCTGTTTTTCTCAGCTGGCCTGGTGAAAGGATTATTTTCCCACATGAATGTTTCCTGTGCAATTCAGGATGAGCAGATAACGGGGATGGGGCCATTGCAAAGCACAAGGAGGGGACAGCAAACCAGGTGTGCTCCAGCAAGCTACCAGAGCTGGGACTTACTGTTTCCTTCAGTGGAATGGGCTTCTGGGCTCTACACACCACTTCCCTAAAAAACAGTGGGCATTTTTATCTCCCTGCTGCTCTCATGCTGCAAAAGCCAGAGCCAGAAGCAGGGAGAGCTCCTCATTCTGTGGGGACATGGCCAGGGCTGGGACCGAGGAAGAGGCTGGCACAGGTGAGACATCACATCTCTGACCAAACAGCTGTGTTTGATGAGTCCACAGGCACTTCCCAGTGTGGCACCTTCCCAGCTCTTAGAAAAACCAGTTCATTTTCTCAACAGAATAAAGCAAAAGCTGTTCTGTATCCCTGTATCCCCTCATCTTCCTAATTTCTACCCTGGAATCATGTCAACACATTCCCTGGCTGCTCCTTTTAAAGTCCCCATATTCCTTGAATCTGAATGGAAGTCCTTGCCATTTTCTGGCTGTGAGTTGGCACAAATGCTTATCTGCATCTTGAAGAAAAGCCAAGTTGCACACACAGGTCACCCAGCAGACGCAGGGAGAAGTCCCTGCTCCAGGCAGAGCATCACAAGAGTTTGCAGCTCTAAATTTAAGCTTTCTGCAGGTTGAGCTATTAATTACAGCTCTGGAGTGTTTCATGACAGTGCCTATTCACTGCCTGTGCTCTGCCACGAGGCACTGGAATAGCACTGGATAATTCATGGAGGGGAACAGGAATGGAGGTTTTCAGCTAACTGGGAAATTCACTTCCATGAGAAAGTGCAGCAGAACACAATGGAGGCACTGAGGATTTCATATCCCCTCTTTATGCTCCAAACTGCTGGGTCCGAAAAGCAAGGAATGCTTGGTCTAAAAACCAAAGATCATATTTTGGCCAAAATTAGCAGTATGTTCTTTCTTTGCTATGCTCAAATGTTTGGTGAAAAACAGACAACTCCTGCTGAAAAGCCCATGCTAAAAAACCTCCAACTTACTTTCTGTGGGAGAGGGAAAAAAAGAGAACAAAATCTGCTATCAGCTCGACCATTATTAAAGGGAGAAATCCTAATCCCATATGCTGCTGTTAACAATCTCCACCACATGTACATGATGTCCTTACAGAAGAGAGATGAGAAAAGAAACCCCATAAAGAGAAAACTGGTTACCCTCCAAACAGGTTTTGGTAACAGAAACTGAGCAGAGCAGATGCCAAGACCCTCCATCCCTGCCCTGACCTGGACAATCTTGAGATGTGCCCTTAGGGAATCTCATGAGATTCAACAAGGCCAAGGGCAGGTGCTGTAACTGCCAGGTTCAGCCCAGGCTGGGGATGAAGGGATGGAGAGCAGCTCTGGGAGAAGCCCTTGGGGTGTTGGTGGGGGAGAGCTGGACAGGCCCTGGCCCAGGACCCCCCTGTGCTGGGCTGATCCCCCAGGATGGGCAGCAGGAGAGGGGGGGATTCTGCCCCTCTGCTCCACTCAGGTGAGACCCCACCTGCAGAGCTGCCTCCAGCTCTGGGTTCCCAGCACAGGAAGGACCTGGAGCTGCTGGAGCCAGTCCAGAGGAGGCTCCAGGATGATCAGAGGGATGGAGCAGCTCTGCTGGGAGGAAAGGCTGCAAGAGCTGGGGGTGTTCACTTGGAGAAGAGAAGCTTTGATGTGAGTGAATTGTGGCCTTACAGAGCCTGAAGGAACTGACAAGAAAGATGGAGAGAGACTTTGGACAAGGAATGGAGTGACAGAACAAGGGGTAGTGGCTTTCCATTGCCAGAGGGCAGGGTTAGATGGAATATTGAAAAGGAATTCTTGGATGGGAGGGTTGGAGGACCCTGTCACAGCACCTTGGTTTGAAAAAGGCAGGTATCTGCTAAAGAAGGCAGGAACCTCCCTTGAAGTGGAAAATGTAAACCCCCTCCCTATGAATTATTATAAATTTGAAATTAAGGGGCTCTCAGGCGAAGAGATGAGAATAGGAATAACAGTTGTTTTAATAGGAAAATTACAATAAAATGAAGTAGTACAAAACACTAACAGAGTCAGAATCCAACCTGACATCCTGTCAGTCAGGGTATTGGTAGCAGTCCCATCAGATAGTGGCTGCAGCCCTCCTGGAGTGACAGATGTGGTTTTGTTGAAGCAGGGATCCTGTAGAAGGCTGTAGTTTTCCACTGAAGGTCCAGTGGTAGCATAGAAGGTTCTGGTCTTCCTCTGGGAATCCAGTGGAAAGGCTGCCTGTGCTTTCCTGAGTCTCCCATTCTATCCAGGTGGGGATGCTTGGCTCCTCCCCCCTGAGTGCAGCATCTCCCAGTGGAATGATGAAATTTTATCAGCCATGCAGTGAGACCCAATGGCCCATGAACAGAAGAGATCTCCCTGGAGGGAGGGATGGGTGTGGGAGAGATAAAGAACACTGCCCCACCTGGTTTTAACAGCTGGTAATAGAACACAGGCTTTTTGTTACATCTTGCATTGCAACCTAAGACACAGGTTTGCCAGAGGAACTGTGGCTGCCCCGGATCCCTGGAAGTGTCCAAGACCTTGGACCAACCTGGAATAGTGGAAGGTGTCCTTGCCCATGGCAGGGGGTGGGACTGGATGAGCTTTAAGTTCCCTTCTAACCCAAATAATTCCAGGATTCAATGATTCTATGACTTCTTCTCCTCACTGTATTTCTAGGCATTTTTGCTTGGCCTTTTCTTTCTCTGCTGCACCACCAGGGTTCAAAAAGGCCACAGGAAAATATGATAAATAAGAAAGTATCTCCATGGCCTTTGAGATGTGGTACTGCCGGCAGTAAGATCCTTTACATCATCTTTTTAAGTTTTAAGGAATCTGAGCAGAAGATGTTCTGTGAGAAGAAATCAAAGAGGTTTTAAAAGCTCCAGTGCCACTGTGGGATAACTCCAGAAGAGGGAGTGTGCACATGTGCCAGGGAGAGAAGCCTCCCACATCGTGTTCCTTGCAGGTAATGAGGGGATGGTTCATTACAGGCAGTTTCACAGAACTTGATGTCTTAAATTTTTTACAGCAGCCATGGGCATGGCAGGATCTGGTGATTTTCCACCTGTGCTGAACCTGTTACCTGCAAAGACGGTACCTTCCTGAAAGTGAAAAAAGAGAAGGGAAAGGAAAAGCAAGAGAAGTTCCTCCAGCAGAGACACGCCGTGTGGCCTCCTCTGTGAGCAGCAGGCCCAGCAGGCGGTGCTGGATGAATTAATGCTTCATTAAGGACCTTTCCCAGCTCTGGTGCTCTGGCACGGTGCTGAGCATGCTGCGCTGGAGGAGCTCCGTTCCTGATGAGCTACAACCCAGTGCCTTGAACGTTTGGGTTATTAGAGTCAGGAGAGCAACTCCAACCTTATTGCCTCACTCCAAACCAGCTCTGCATATTTTGTGAGTGACTGAAGACTCTGCTGCTTTTTCTCTGCTTCCCTCTCGCAGCCGATGGTCCCCGCTGAGCCCCAGAGCGGCTGCGTTTGGCGGTGACAAAAAGCTCACAGTTTAGCTCCAGTTGGTTCCATCATGTCATAAACTTTACAGGCTGCTGGAGGGCCCTTTTTCCATGAAGAATGAGAGTGGGACCATAGGCTGCACACAGCAATGAGGCTGAGAACACAAACTCCAGTTGAGATTTGCACGAGATGATGGGGTATTTTGCCTTGCAACTCCCATTAATTTCCGTTGCAGCTGGCTGATGTTGAGCGCATGATTTATCGTGAGTCTCGTGTTGGTTTGTGTTGCTTTTCAGAGTAAAATATCACCTTTCTTATAGATAAAAACAATCCCCTCTACCAAAGTCCTGTCTCTGTCAGTGGTACATTAGAAGCATTAATAAAAGTGATTGGAGTGTTAATAAATTAGCAGGTACCTCACAAACTTCAGCACAGAATCCCAGAATGGCTTGGGTTGGAAGGGACCTTAAAGAACATCTCATTCCACACCCCTGCCATGGATAGGGCCACCTTCCACTGTCCCAGGGTGCTCCAAGCCCCTCCAACCTGGCCTTGGACACTTCCAGGGATGGGGCAGCCACAGCTGCTCTGGGCAACTTGTGTCAGGGTCTCACCACCCTGACAGGGAAGAATTTCTTCCCAAAATCCCATCTATTCCTCTTTCATCTTAAAGCCATTCCCTCTATCCTGTCACTCCAGGTCCTTTATGTCAAAGGTGATGGTTCCAGATTTTTGACTAAGTAGGGCAATAAAGACCCATAATCAGCTTTGAGAACTCGAACTTCAGCACAGGCTTTGTACCCAACACAGCAAGAAAAGAGAAAAACAGAGAATCAGGCCTCAAAACCATAGTTCCCACTAAACCCAGGCAAATAGGGTGTACATGGACCTGTTGCTTTCACAGGCACCTCTCAGTACATGTAAATAAATAGAATAACCAGATTAGTGGCATTAGAACAGCCCAGCCCAACCCCAGGTTGTGCTGCCACTGAGGAGGAAGGAAGGAGGTCTTGGGGAACTTCTGAAATAATTTTGATAATGAAGCCAAGCCTCAGGTGAAAAGTTTTCAATAGCAATCACTATCCACATGTGGGACTCTTGGAAAGAGCCTGTGCATCTCACTGTCCTGCTTGCATTTACAGAACATCTTTGTACTCAGAAGGGTCCCAAAGTGATTAGAATTGACTGGCTACAGGATTCATTTCCCTGGGCCTGAACTGCATTGATTCAGGTGTAGAGCACAGCGGCTCTTTAACAGCAAACAGTAACAAACCATGAGAATTCGAGGCAGGAGGTCAAGAACGACTCAGCCATCCAAAACCGCCCAAAAAAGAAAAAAATGGCATTGAGGGAAAAGCACTGTAGTTAAAATAATCTAAAATTTGAGCAGAGCCCGTGGCCAGCACCTTCCAGCTTCTGGAAATTTCCTTCAAGCCATACACAGACAGATGATTACTTTCTCAATTGTGGTTGAAAAAGCCCAACATGGATGTATAAAAAGTCCCACTATTTGCTGGGTACAACAGAGGGAATTACCAGCCTTATTTGACAGCATCTTGAGCTTTCTGATTGATTTCCCAGCTAAGCTGTTGACCAGGGATGACCCAGCATGGATGGCAGCCCTGGCTCGTGCAGCTCCCTCCCAATCTTCCTGGAGAGTGAGTGATCTCTGTGCACCAGCAGTGACCCCACAGGCAGAACAGTTTCTTGGCTCCTTTATTAGGAAATAGTAAAGATATGAGAGCAAAGACCCCTGGTTTTATTTGAGGGTGCAGTAAATAATTTATTTTCCAGGGAGACTTTCAGCTGGTCTATGTGCCTTGCTCTGGGAATCACAGAATCCCAGGGCAGTTGGGGTTGGAAGGGATCTTTGGACATCATCCAGCCCAACCCCCCTGCTAAGGCAGAGTCACAGAGAGCAGGTAACACAGGAAGACATCCAGGGTTTTAAATATCACCAGAGACAGATTTCAGGACCTCCCTGGGCACAGGAGATGTAGCCAACAGGGGACACTAACCTGGATTTCTGCGTGTCAGACCCTAATTCCAGCAGCAGGGACCAACTGAAAAAGACCTTTACTACTAAAACCCTTTCCACTGGCCATGACCTCCAAACACCCTGGATCTCTCCACACTTCCTACAGCTCGACAACAGCACAGTCACACCTTAGACTTCCCTTCTGGCCGGGGCTGTGCATTAGATGTGCCAACCTCCTCCCAGCCAGGCTCACCTCCTCACCTCCTGGACATGCCATTCTTGGGAATGCCTTGCAAAAAGCTTTCGTGCTGCTGGAAGGACCATGGGGAGAGAGGACAACGCCTGTGCTGAGCTTGCCATTAGCACAAACCCTGCAGATCCAAAAACATCAAGGCAGAATTATGCCACCCACAAGGCTGGACCTTTTGGCGCCACAAGATTTACGTGCACACGCAAACTGTGGAGCCAGGTCCCTCACAAACCTCCATAAGCATCCCCCTTCCTGTCTGTACAGCTCCTTTTTAAACCTCAGATTCACATCCACCTAAACCCTACGGTTTGAAGGGACAGAGTCTCCTCTCTGCACCCTGGCAGTGCTGCTTTCCCAGGTTCTTGGGTCCATGCCCCTGGCTGTGGCTGCCCCATGCAAACGGGAGGTGAAGAGCAGTTATTGCTGGTGGAGCCAGCTGGATGTCCCATGGTTCCCAAATGGATGTAGGGAGGGAGAGGAGGCTTCCATGGCACACAGCTTTTCTAAAAGAGCCATAACATCGGCTGTTTGCAGCCAGCTAGCCCTGGAGAAGGCTGCCTAAAGGATGGATGAGTGTCTCAAGGGACCCAAAACTTCCAAAAACTGTAACACTGTCTGAGATAGTGGGTCTGTCCCAATGACACCGAAGGTCTCTCTTAGCCAGTTCAGAGCTGCTGAGCCCTGGGGATGAAGATCCTGCTCTGAAGGTAATAAATCAGAAATGACAGAGGGAAAACTGATGGGGAAAGCACGAGGCAAAAAGCATGGGAAGTTGGCTAAGAGATCCCAGAGACCATGTGGGAGGGAGTTCATTACTTTTCTCAAGTCAGTGCTGTTAATTACATTCAGGGCTCAAAATAAAAGTCATCTCTAGGTGAGGAAGCCTGACAGGGCTTCGTTGTATTTTGTGTTTGCTGAGCTACCTTTCCTGCATTGCTCACCTGGTGGGGAAGGTTTGCTCGGACCACAGTGACAGCAGATAAATCACTGGCTTTGCTGCCATCTTTGAAAAATGAATTTCAGGCCCCCACATTTCTCATCTGTGCATGTCCCTTCCCTCTGCCTCCTCACTGGCACAGAAGGGCTCGAGGCTATTTTAAATGGAAAGCCAGGACAAATCTGTGGCTGAGCTCCTCCGGGCAGCTTCCGAGGTGAAGTCAGAGCTCCTGGCATGGGGGCTGCTGCACACATGACCTGGTGGGTGCACTGAGTCCTTACCTGAGCTGGGATCACTACAAACCGTGGTCTGGGTGTACTTTTAGGAATGGATGGGCAGCCAGGTGCCCTCACTTACAACAAACTGAGCTTGAAGGGTCGTGCCAGAGGCTGAGCGGTCACCACTGCCCAGCACCCACCAGATACGAGACCCACCGTGGGCACGTCGGGGTGCTAAGGAAAGGCTCTCGTGGGCTCCCCAGAACTGAAATGCTGGGGGCTGTTCTGCAAGGCTCAGCTTTTCCAGGAGGTGCTTGCCTCCCTCACCAACTAAATCCAGCCGCTGTAAAAGAGCTGGATCCGCTGGCGATGCCGCAACCAGGTGTTTGAAACAAAGGCATGGGAAGAGCAAAATTAGGTCAAATCTGCTGATGAGAGATGAGTAAATAACAGTTGCTATTCCAGGGAGCTTTTGTTCTCACTAAAAGGAGAGCAGGCAGCTTTGCAGATCTGTCTCCTCTCATTCCTGCTGAAGCAGGGGTTTAGGCATCCTCAGAGTTTCATGGGAGCATAAAAGGAGGCTGCAGAGAGGGAGGGGGGTTTAAACTGTGCACGCTCATGGAAATGTGTAGCTGAGGCTGTGAAAAGTGATTAATGGAGCCAATCAACAAACAATAGTGAGAATATTATTGAAAGACTTTCTTTGCGAGCGTCTGAGCGCGATGGACTGACAATATAGAGGAGTGCGCTGCTTTATAACTGGAATTTTTTCTTTGCAAGTATAATAAGAAAGTGGCTAATAATAGGATGGAGAATATTTTCAAGGTGTGTTTTATTATCCACTTATCTCTGACGCTTGCCAAAAGAGGCCCGAATATTCCTCAGTACATTTGAGACTTTCTGGCAGGGGAGAAAGACTGATGAATGCTATAAAATAGGGAGTTAATGAAAGCAACTACATCTAAATGCAATATCTGGGTCCCATGGCTGAGATTTCCTGCGGACCAACACCATATCCCTCTGTGGCTCGGGCTCTGCAGCCAAGTGAAATGATGTTTTCTGCCACGGGAGGTGGGGGAAGCTGAGAGTCATTGCCAGCATTTAATGACACAAAAGTAAGATCGTAGAACCGTAGAATGGGCAGGACTGGGACCTTAAAGATCATCAAGATAATTGCCATTATCTAATTTGCTGATAAAAAGGAGTTCCACAAGCCCCTGCTTCCCAGAGGGATGCAGGCAGAGAAGCTGGCAGTCTCCAGGCAAAGTAATTCGAGAAAAAAGCCCAGAGTGCTTTTTTTGCTTGTACAGAGGGAAATAAAGGGCCATAAATGCTCAGTTACACATATTCCCTACCAGAGCATCTGGGAATACCTGAAATCCCACAGCTACCAGCAGCATCCCACAGCCATTCAAACAGCAGGACCCCCCACGTGTCCCCCACTAAGGGAAAATGTTGGAGTTTGGCTCATTTCTCCTCTCATTCCCACTACGTGATCCCAACCAAGCCGAACATGCAGGAGGTGGAGATGTGCTTTATGCTTTTTGTAATACCAGCTGACAGTAGATATATATATATTTATATAAATAAAAAAAACCCTCTATACACAAAAATCTATCTATATTTGAAGCATCTAAAAGAATTACTTCACTGAAAAACATGGGAGATGTTGATGGCAGTAGAAGCTGTCAGAGAGGCGCTGAGATTTAGCACTGTTGGGCCTTAAGAAATGTTTTTGTGGATGCTCCTCGTGTGCTGCAGCTTCCCCAGCTCAGCTCCATCACCTTCCCTCATCTCCACAGCCACCAGTCCTCTCACCTCATTCAAATTCCAGAGGTTCCTCTCTAACGTGCTGAGCAAAAGCTTCTCACCTCTTATCCCAAGCTTTCAATCTCATGAGAAATATTAAAAGGAAAACACGAAAATTACAGGAAAAGTATCCACAGGATCATAACCTGCCACAGTAATGAAAAATCCAGTTGGGCTTGGAGTGGATCTGGGCTGATGTAAAATAAAGAGGAAAATGAGGGATGTTTAGTCCTGCCTGCAAGAAGTGCTGCTGTGTGGGGCAAGAAGCAGAATGCTAAATAAAACCACAGATGCAATATTTCTTGGCAATCACAGAATTATAGAACATCCTGAGTTGGAAAGGGACTCAAGGATCACCCAGTCCAGCTCCTGGCCCTGCACAGACACCCCAACAATCCCACCCTGTGCATCCCTTGGGGCTGTACCCATTCCCTGTGGAGCCTGGTCAGTGGCCCAGCACCTTCTGGGGGAAAAATCTTTTCCCAATATTCCATCTAATCCTCCCCTGGCAGAGCTACAGCTGTTCCCTCAGTTTCTGGGTGCACCAGGCACCACAGAGGGAAAATGATGGATTCAGTTATCCCTGGGAAAACAGCAGGATCTTTGGGAACTGGCAGGGGTAACTGGTAGGGAAGGAAAAGGGGGTGTTGGGGTGCCAATGCCAATAGCAGTGCCCTGCTAACGCCTGTGCCAGGCAGTGTCCTGTTGGATCATTTGTGGATGGAGCCTGAAGTTCTGCCAACAGCCCCATCCCAGATCAGCTCCTTTGTGCCTCAGTTTCCCTCTCACCAAAACCTCTGCAGCATTTTGGATACCCCTCTTTTCCAAGCCCAGCCCCACCAAGTCCAAACCAACAAATCCCACTCCCAACCCCCATCACTCCCTTTGCCAGGCATGGAAAAGCAACTCCCCTGTCAAGCTGTGCAGCTCGAGTTCTCTGTCACACCCAGCACTCCAATATTCACAGAGCCACTCAGAGACAGGCAGGGTCTATTAGTGCTAATGAAACTGGGGAGCCCAATTCCCCACGCAAATGAACTTGCAGGAAGGGGATTACATCTCCTCACATGCACGAGGTTGGCATCTGTGGCTCTCTTTAAAAGTCTGACCTCATTCCTGCCTTGTAAACACCCTTCCAAGTATGAATAATAATAAACCCCCCCCTTACTTTTCTAGCAGAATCATTATATTGTTTTATTATTTTCCTATTCATGCTGTCAATAATAAATCACATTACCCAAGATGTTCACATTTATTAGACTATTTAGAGCTCAGCATCGCTGGCGTGGGTTTGTGTTCCTGCTGCTACCAGAGCTCAGGGTTTGTTAATAACTTCGGGTCCCCAGCACACACCTTTCATTAAACAATGCAAGAGGAGACAATAGTCTTGAATTAGCAATGCCATCCAAACATCCCAGAGTCATGGGAGGGTCAGGAGAGAGGCTTTGGGCTTCAGGGCCAGGTTGGACTTGGAGCAGCCTGGTCTAGAGGAAGGTGTCCCTGCCCATGGCAGGGGTGGGATTGGATGAGTTTTAAGTTTCTTTCCAACCCAAAATATTCTGGGATTCTACTGAACTCCTGCAGACACTGGTAAAGGTGAAGGAAGGACTTAAGGGGTGTAAGAGATGCAAAGGAACAAATACAGCTTAAAAGCAATGCTTGCTCCCTTCTCCAACACCAAACTAATCCAAGTAACAGCGGGAAAAGCTGAAATCTTACAATTTATTTCTCTGCTCACTTCAGTTGCCCCTTTACTCTGAGTGATGCACAGACCCATGAGGGGATTGCCAACCTCAACATGGAATTTTTAGCCCATTTCCAGGTGTGACCCTGGGCACACTGAATGAGCTGGACAAAGTCACACAGGGCCCTGGGAGATGAATTTCTACCAAGCCTGAAGCCCCTTCCCTGGGCCCCTTTGGGTGACAGAGAGTTTGTGAGCTGTGTGAGCTGGCAAAGCCTTGGATCACAAGAGAAGCACGTGGACTTGGTGAGGAGCTCAGTGTGGAGTCAGAAGGCCTTACCCTGGGTGTACTGGGAGAGATATTGAGGGACAAGAAGAGGAGGAATTTACTCAGTAGATACACAGAACACTGGTATAACAAATCCAGGGTCTTTACTCTTGACTTCACTGCTGAAGCCAGAGAATCACCATCCTTTGGTGCCAGTGCAGTGGGATTTTGGGATGCACCTTCTCTGCCAGCTTCCTTGAATAAATTGCAATTTAACACTTCAGGTTTGTTTGTGCAGGCTCAGCCTGGGGCTGCTGCACAGCCAGGGTGGGCAGAGCTCCCAGGGCAGCAGCGAGAAAACAAACCCAGCCCTGGCTGGTGCATGTGAGCAAAAGGGAATCATATGGTTGAAGAGAAGAGTAATTGCAGTGGAAATTCAAAATCACTTCACTGAGCCCATTTCATGCTGTCCTTGTTGCTCCTGTAAATCAGCAGCGGCAATTTATTCCTAAACAACAACAATCCTGAATGGGGAAGAAAATGAAATAATTGTGTTTTGACCAGCTTGAGACAATTCCTCCATATTTATAAACACAGGTGTTGAGTGTAAAGGCCTTGTCATGCTCATCAGGCAGCACCAGGCAGGGCTGTGCAGCATGGCCAGGGCAGGAGGCTCCTGCAAAACTTGGCCAAGGGTTTGGGATTCCCATCTGGCCTCCCAGAAACCAAGGAAATTCCTCAGTGTTTCAGGGAAGATCAAAGCCAGAACAAAACACCCCGACATGTGCCCCAAACCAGGACTGTCCTGGTTCTGGCATCTTTCTGTGCCATCCCCAGCCAGTCCAGCTCACTCCTACACCTGTCTACCTGAGCTCTGCTGCTTCACCTCTGTCATTGCTCATGAAAGTCCTCATTTCCCAGCCCTTGGGGCATGCACAAATCACAGAATCCCAGAGTGGTTGGGGTGGGAAACGACCCTAAAGCCCATCTTGTTCCACCTCAGGGACACCTCCCACTGTCCCAGGTTGCTCCAAGCCCTGTCCAACCTGGCCTTGGGCACTGCCAGGATCCAGGGGCAGCCACAGCTTCTCTGGGCACCCTGTGCCAGGGCCTCCCCACCCTCACAGCCGATAATTCCTTCCCAATATCCCATCCATCCCTGCCCTCTGGCAGTGGGAAGCCATTCCCCCTTGTTCTGTTCCTCCATCCCTTGTCCCAGTCCCTCTCCAGCTCTCCTGGAGCCCCTTTAGGCCCTGGCAGGGGCTCTGAGCTCTCCCTGGAGCTTTCTCTTCTCCGGGTGAGCACCCCCAGTTCTCCCAGCCTGGCTCTAGAGGGGCTCCAGCCCTTGGAGCATCTCTGTGGCCTCCTCTGGCCTTGCTCCAGCAGCTCCATGTCTTTTCACATTCTGAGAAAATATTCTGGTTTATTTTCAGCTGTCCAAGGCAGACGCAGCCCTTTGCTGCCCTTCCACATGGAGCAGGAGAGGCTCAGGCAGTTGAGGACGGGATTGGCTGGAATGGGCATTGCTCAGATCCACTGCAGCCCCCCAGGGTCTCCCCAAACCTCGGATCCACGGGTGTGCAGGGGCTGGAAGAGCCTGTATTGCCTCTGGCTATCTCAGAGCCCTTCATCCTTGATCAGAAGGTAGTCAATTGGCAGAAGAAGTATCTGACATCCAACCACCTTTGCTTTTAACCATCCTCAGGATTGTACCTGTCAGTCTCCCACACTACTCCATGATCTCTGGGGGGTTTGGGGCTCCCTCAGCCTCTGTGTCACCTTCCAAAGAGCTCTGACAGCCTCTGCATCACAGAGCAGAGGTGCCAGCAGCCAAGACCCATTTGCAGAGGAAACCAAGGTATTACAGCTCTCCAGGTACATCAATCAAAGTGTCTTCTAGGGGAATATTCTGCCTTTTTTCCCTAAAAAATGTATTTGGCAGATGATGAAAACAATGTCAGACTTTGTCTGCCTCACAGTTCTCAGCAGAAGACCTCTCAGCTCATTTTCTACAGTCTCTACTCCAGGTGCCGGATCCTTTATGATCCCCACTGGATCTAGCAGCTGGAAAACCTTCCAGCCTCTTTCCTTCTTATCTGTTTCATTAATTATTATCTTAAGTTTCACCCTCATTTCCTTAAGCTGTTTTGACAGCCTTGTTGGCCCATCAATCAAGTGTCTCGTAAGTACTTCTGAAATTCTTGGTGAATCTCAACCAAATCTGACAAGGGATGATGAGACTTCACTGTTAAAGGGAAAAAGGAATATGAAAAAACCCAAAATAACAGCAACAAAAAAGCAAAATGTAAAAAGAGGCCGAGTAAAGGGAAATGCCCCCTCCCTCTAGAGGCAGAGAATATAAAACATAAAATATAAAACTTCTTCCCCTGTCAGCACAAGTTCCTTATTCCTTTGCCTTGGGAAGGGGGAAGGCAATTCTCTCCTCTCAAAAAACTCCAGCACAGGCCGTGAGACAAAACCCAAGGAAGTTTAACTGTGATATATGGAAAACTTTCATCAGGATGTTTGTTTGAAATCCTATCACAGACAGGGAGATGTGCCAGGGGGAACAAACATCATCTCAATTAGGATTCCACAGCAGTGGAGCATCAGGAAATGCCTCCTATGAGAAGTTTGCCCTCTGAGCCTGCCGTGCCTGGAATCTCTAGAGACAAAAACCAATTCCAACACATTTTATTCCTTCTTTTCTCCCTTAAGCCCAGAACACCTCCATGACCTCCGAGTTTCACTCCCACTGTAACGAGCCCCAGGCATCGCTTTAGCAGGATCCATGAGCAACCCCAGCTGTGGCACCCCCTCCTCTGAGGGTATTTCCTCAATGTTTCTCAGGGGTCATTCACCAATCTCCACTTCCCTGCCCAAATTCAGCTGCACAGGTCTGCTTGTGCCCAAGTTTAATGATGCCATGGGCTCCACAGACCAGGGAGACCATTTTGTGGAGATGTGAGTGATGGAAGAAGGAAAGGGCCATCCCACAGTTTGCCGGTGCACGCTGCAGGAAATGTACTCTGGCTGTCATTTGGGCTGAGATGGACAGATGGAATCAGGGCATCACTGCAAGGAAGATGATGGAAATATGAGGCAATGCCAGTTTTTGCTTCATCAGGTTTAAGTAGATGGCGCAGGACGAGAGGAATAGTCAGGGAAGGACTGGGGGGATGCAAAGCAGCTTTAGGAGGAGGGAGATATAGGGGCAGGCTGCTGTCTCCTGAGGCAGAGATGGATTGCTGGGCCACTGGAAGTTTCTTCTGTCCAATTAATGTGCTGACACAAGGGCTTCTGTTAAATCTGAGCTCTTGCCAGTGCCCTCGTGACTTGGTCCCTGCTCCCAGGATTACACCTGTCAGAGTCTGGCTTTGAGAACCCTCATCACCCTCCTGTCCTTGCCTTCCAGCCCTCAGGGAGGTTTTAGCCTCTTCTCCAAGGTATCCAACACCAGACATTTGGCACCTAGCAGGGATTTCTGGATTGCATTGGGAGGCTGATGCCCACAGTCCAAACCACAATTACCTGAGATGGTTTTGCTTCACACAGTGATAACAAAACCTCTCTCCTGTCTCCTGCTGCTGCCCTAGACTGATCCCTGATAAAGGTGAGAATCCCTCAGACACACACCGAGCTGCATTTCCCATTACTGCTGTTGCTATTGAAGTTATTAAGATAATTGCTGTGCCAGCCTTGCCACAGCAGTGGCTGTTAGGAGCTGGTAGTGCTGCCTGTTTTACACTTGTGGAGACGGATAAGTGGGGGAGATTTACACCCGGGCCGACGGTCAGCTGCATTCCCACACCTGATAATTTGCACCTGGGAGCCTGACTGGAGCCAGAAAGGCCAGTGCCTCTTTTCCAACCTGCTTGTTTTATGTTCGCTTTGGTTTCGCTATCAACTAAATGCACTCAAGGGTAAAGACTCCTCGGGGACCTGTGAAACGGTGCTATTGCAAACACAACATCTATATTTGTTGCCAAGGTGATGGTTAATAACATTAAAATGGAACATGGGTCTTTTTTGCAGTGGGACATGCAGGCTGATGCCTCTACAAAGTTGGGGGGAAGGAGAAAGGGGGGACACAGAGCTCGGTGCCTCTGGCTCACACAAACTGGGGGCTCCATGCTAGGGGGCTCCTGTGGCCATGAGGAGACAAAAAAGACAGCTCTGCATCCCAGCCAGGATGGAGAAACCTGGCAAACCTGAGAGGGGTGGTGCTGAGGTCTTTAGAGCTGGAGAAAATGCCAGCTTGGGGCCAAGTCATGTCCCTCTGGCTACCAGCACCAAGCTCTGCAGTGGAGGAGTCTCCAGGATGACCTTTCCTAGACAGACACTAGAAAGCCATTACTGAGCACAAGCCAATTTGCTTTGCAAGTCTAAGTGGCAATTTTCCTTCTTAAATACATTTCAGTTGAAGGTAAATGGCCATAAACAGAAAGTTACTCCTCACTCTGTCCGCAGAGACCTCTCTCTGTGGTTATGAGCTATGATCTTAAAAAATACTGTAGCGAGGCACTGGCAGCACAGGACATGGTTGTTTTCAGCAAGTGACTTTTGTGCCAGTCTTTTATTAAGAAGGAAAAAAAGATTAAGTGATAATATCCGCAGGGGGCAATGACTTCTTCAAATATCCTTATGCAGCAATTTTACCAGGGAGTGAAAAATTAAGAGCAAGGTTTAAGGTCTCTTGGATTTTATTCTGAGTAGGTGCACTGGCTGAAGAACAGCAGCTTGCCAAGCACCTCATGAAAATTCAGCAGGACAGGGTCATAAGCTGTGGTTATGTGAGGAATTTTAGTACCAGCAGCAGGAGGAAGCACAGGGACTGCAGAGAGCTTCCCCCAGTCCCACAGCAGGCTCCAGAGAGCTCCCACAGCTCTTCACTCACAGAGGGAAGTGAGTAAAAGGGGAGGTGGGGTGTATAGCAAGGGAGACCTGCCCTGCCTTCCCACCACCCCCAGGTCTCACCTGAGCCCCAGGACAGCTTGGCCTGCCCATCTCTACTCAGGACTGTGGTGGCCAAACAAAGGCATTTTCCTTCCCAGCCCCTCTCAGCAAACAAACTGAGATTAAACCCTTTAATTAGCAGCTCTCAAAAGCATTGTGGGATTCCCTTCTTTTTGATGAACTCATTGGTCTTTCCCGTCCAACACCTGCCTCCAGCTGCAGCACGGTGGCTCCAGACAGCCTCACACAAAGGCAGGTTAATCACCCAACCCACCTCAGAGAATTTAATCCTTCTCATCTCTTATTTTGGCCTGACATTTCTGTTCATTAGGAGCACGCTGTGTACAGCACTGTACATCTTCATTGGGAACCCACCGTTTCTATTAAATGTAATTATTTCTCCCTGCGGCTTGCATGCTAAAGATGGGCACTGAAAAGCAAGAGGCTGCTGCAGGAAGGGATCACAAAACTCTTTTCCAGTCCATGTGCTTTGCAGCAGCATTCATGGGCTACCTGAGACTGGATCCACAGGTTTTGGAAATGTGGGTAAGGGTTTGGAGGTGTGCAGGCCCACTGGGGTGAGTTATTTCCACCTCTGGGCTCAGCAGGAATGGTTTGGGGTGGAAGGGACCTGTGAAAACACCAAACCGTGAGGGCTTCCCCTGCCAGCACCTGCCTGAACTACAACACCTGGATGCGAGCAGAACATCTGGTTTGCTCTGAAACTCTGCCAGTAACAAAAGACTTATTGCAACCCCTGGCACCCTGTGCCAGGAGCTAATTTAGGCTCCTATTAAAGGTGTTGTTTATTTTCTAGCCTGAATTTGTTTGGAGGCTCCATCTTCCAGCTACTGGGTTTTAGTGCCTCTCTGATGGCCAGACCAATCCAGCTTCCTAATGCTCTCTTTGGATCAGGGTATTCCTGTCTCTCAGCTCTCTGTACATTATCCAAATCCAGAAGAGAGGGAAAAATTAGGGGTAGACCAACCCCTAAACTTGTCCTTTTTCCCCCTAAGCATTCTCCCACCTCATAACATTATTTTGCCTGAAACATTTTTTTTTATTTTCAGAAGCCTTTTCAGCTTGACCAAGCCAAAAAGCATTTACAAAGTCATTTTCAAAGCAGTGGCACATCCTATGCTGGTAATTTCATATCAGGCCTGTGTTCTTTTGAAATGAAATGGTATTTTAACTGTATTACAAAAGTAAGTAAAAGTATTTCCAAGTACCTCATTTGAAATTAAATGCTACTTCAAAAGTAAGCAAGAACCATCAGAGCACAGTTTACATATGTTGAATGAAAGAATGAACCATTTGAAGGAAGGTGTTTGTCTGGCTGGGGTTTGGGTTTTTTATTTCTTTTTAAATGATGTTTTCACAATGTTTCAAAATGTTGTCATTTTGTCCCATTGCAGGCTGAAATTGCCATTCTTGACTGAAGAGGGGAGACCAGCTAAAACCTTAGGGCAGGAATTTCAGATGGCCAGAGTCAGAGGGGATAAATTCCACCCCTGGTTCCAGGTGATGGCCAAGCACACAGAGAAACAACCTCCATTAGCAGCCCCCTGGCACCGGGACCTGTGTGAGCCTTTTCAATTCCCAGAGTCTCAGAACTTGAAAAAGCCATTCCACACTTATTTAGTGGAATATCTTTATTCAACCCTAAATGTACGCAATCAGCATTAGGTTGATGTATTCCAGCCAGCAGCGACTTGGGGGACCCACTTGAACAGGAGACTTCATGAATATTCTACAGACTGACATTTGTTTGCAGTATTTGAATATTTCCTAATAACCAGGGGAAAAAAAATGCGTTCCAGGAGGCCAAGCTCATGAATGCTTTATAAAGTCAGGTCTCCCCTGAAATATCATAAATGGCAAACATTGCTCACTACACAGAGATATGCAAAAACCACTGGGCATTTCCAGCACCTGAGCTCCACTGGGAGCTCCCCTTTCCAGGCTGGGTCTGGTAGGCAGCATCTCTCAGCTCCAGGTCCCTTCCATGGGATGGAAGGGAGGAGGTGCCCACCACTCTCTGACACTCCTGACATCCCCAAAGGTTGTTTCTTCATGGAAGCAGAAAATGGATGTCTTGCAGTCATTCTATTGGCAGTATCACAGAATCACAGAGTGCTTTGGGTTGGAAGGAACCCTAAAGATGATCCAGTTCTAGCCCCGCAATGTGGGCAGGGATGCCGCTCTGTGGTTGGAGAATCCCTTCTTTTAAGGGAACTCTTACCAAAGATTATTAGTGTTTTTATGAGCCTCAGTCCTGAAGCAGCACTGCAGGAGTGCTTTATTTTTTATTGCTGTATCTTTTCTCTTTCACATCATAAACTTCAACCCCTCAAAATATAACTTTCAATCTATGCCACCCCCAGTACTTGAACACAGGGAAAAAAACCACACTGGAGGTAACTGCAGCCATTAAGGATGTGAACACTTATTTCCTCCAGCTCCTCCTCAGTGACCCTTATTTAAAGCATTCCAAAACTCCTGCCTTTTTCCAACATTGGCACGTGCTTGTTGAGGGCAAGTGAAATGGATTTTCATTTGCTACACTGTTCTCTCCAACCATTCAATCTTTCTGCCCTTATTTATCCTTTTACAAAGTCACTGTGTCCCTATCTAATATTAATATTTCTTTGTGTTGAAGAAGTACAAGGATTACTCCTAAAATCTCTGCTCCTGCATATTTTGAAGGGTAAATAGGGGGATTTTGAAAGCCTATTTGGCATCAGCCTAAATCTGCCTTTCAAAGCTCCTTTGTGACCAAACCAGTTGTCCAACACACTCCTCGTTGTCTCAACAGCTTCATAATTCCGACGGTGCTGTCTTACTCCAAACAGATTGTTTCCAGCTCCAGGATTAGTCCAGTGACGTGCAGGCAAAGTCAGGGAATTCAATTCCTCTTAAAACACTCAGAAAGCACCAAAAAGCTTCGATGTTGTTTGGAGCAGGCAGGCCAGATAACTCGAGTCAGACACTGAGGGATGAATCCATCACCTGGGATTTCTTTTACAGCCAAAAGAGAGAAATGAGCACTTTTAGGAGGCAGGTCTCCTCAAATGCCCATTTTCAGCTCAGACAAATCATCCCTGATATTGCCTCTATCCATTGACTAAAATCCCACGAATTTGGGAGCACAAGGATCCCAGTTCATGCCTGGAAATTCCACCTGGAACATTAAACCATCCTTAAAAACACCAGCCTGACAGAAAATCCTAACAAACCACAGGGACTGCCCTCCATCCCAGCTTCATTTCAGTCGTTTTCCCTGCATTCAAAAGATACCTCAATCCAATCTAGTGCTTATTAACAGCCCTGAGCTCTTATCAGCAGAGATGTTCTGCTGCTGCTGCTGCCAAATTAATGCAACGAAGATTAAGTCGCTCCAGGAATGTTTTATCCCACAAAACCTGTGTGTGTATCCAGGTAAGGATGTCCTGATGGAGTCCAGGTCATGCTCCTGCAAAACCAGTGGAGGTCCTGGTCCCATTTTGGGTCTGATATTTTTACCATCAACCATCTGGAAATGTTTCACTAATTAAAGGCTCACTCTGAAAACTCAATTTGGCGAAACTCCTCCAGCTCTGCAGTAGATTTGATCTCGGTGACCCCGACTATTGTGCTCTGCAGGTTGACAAGGTGCTGAATAAACTGGTAAGCACAGATTTTGTTGCCTTTACTTATAAATCAATTTTAATTGCAACGACAATATCAGCAACAGAATCGCGTCAAACTGCTGGGCCCATTCTTCTCCCATGCTAACTACCCCAAATTAAAGGGTGAATTGCACTGTGCTCAGGGTATTGTCATGCAGACTAGGGAAAACAACTTGCTTTCCAATTTCCTCATGCAAATGCAGGCGGAATTGTTGAGACACAGAATATATTTTGCCATCTCAGTGGTTCTGTAGAAGATAAGAGGAGCCGCGAAAGTTTTGCAATTTGTAAGCTGGCAGCTTATTAAATAAATAAATAAGAACACCCACCCTGCAAACCCAAATGTTTAAATAACATTACAAGTAAACTGTCAAGGTCAGCAAATAATACGTTTAAACAATCTTGTATTCCTTTTGCCTTTCTGCAAAGACTATGCTATAATTTATGGGTTTATTTCCTTTTCAAAAGGAATTTCTTGATACAGTCTCAAACTCTAGTAGAATATTAAAAAAAATAATAGCAAAATATTCCAGCCTGAAGGCTATTGCAGGGTGCTCTCCATTCCCAAGCTGGTGCCTGTACCTCCCTAGCACAAGGCAGGCGGCACTGCAGCACCAATTTCTGTGGAGCTACACCCTACCCAATAATTGCAGGAATCCAGAAAAAGTTTCAGACCAGACCTGGTGTGCAACACCCACCACAAGAAGAGATAAACTTGTGTGGATATTCAGAAGAGCCAAAACAAGGGGGAAAATAGCAACTTAGTCACAACCAAGCAGGACCAGGTGTTATTTTTACCTTTTCAGGACCAAATGAAAGTTCAAGAGCATGAGAAAATCTGAACTCTCGTCTCAGTTCCTTATGTGTTTCATCTCCAGGACTCCACGTGTCACTCTGTCCCTTTTATTCCACATCCGAGAGGAGCCCCTGCTCCTACAGGAACGCTCTCCATACCCTTGGGGTTTGTGTAAAGGCTGGACCACTGCACCCTGCTGCAGGACACCCTGTGATGGGGACATTTCCAGGGTGTCACCCACAGCTATGGCCAGTGACACCACTGAACACCACTCACATCCACACCCCCCCAGCTCCTGTGGCTGTGGGCTCAGAGTTTGGTGGTTTCCACACTGAAGTCACCCCCAACACCATTAAACTCAAATCTCCAGTGCCAGGGACAGCAACAGGGGCCAAAGCCCAGGAAGTGAGACATTGATTTGTCAGGCAAGGAAATGACATCACTGAATCATTAGGGTTGGAAAAGACCTCCAAGGTCATCAAGTTCAACCTTTGACCAAGTTGACTTCCAGGCCCACTAAACCATAACTTGAAATGACACATGCCCTTGTTTTTCCGAACACCTCTAGGGGTAATGACTCCTCCACTTCCCTGCTCCAATGCTTAACCACCCTTCCTGTGAAGAAATTTTTCCTAATAACTAACCTGAACCTCACTTACTGCAACTTGAGGCCATTCCCTCTCCTCCTGTCCCTGTTCCCTGGGAGTAGCACCTGACCTCCCCCTGGCTGCCCCTCTTGTCAGGGAGTTGTGCAGAGCCAGAGGGTCCCTCCTGAGCCTCCTTTTCTCCAGGCTGAAGAACCACAGCCCCCTCAGCTGCTTCTCTCAGGATTCATGTTCCAGATGTCCCTTTGCCTGGGCCTCCTTCCTGCTCCAAACCCTATCAGCCCCAGCCCAGCCAATGCCACGTAGGGATCAGCCAACTGTGCTTCCCTCTTCTCCGTGGTTCCATCTCAGCTGCTCTGGCATGCTCTGCCACTGGAAATAAATGGATATAATCCTTACAAACAGCCTCAGGGGGTTGGGAGGAGGGAGCTGATGCCGAGCTGCTGACCATGTGCAGTGAGCACGGAGAGGGACTGGGGAGCAGGATTGGGAAGAGGCTCCTGCCGAGCAGCTGTCAGCCCACCCTGGCTCTTGCAGGGACTAAAGGCGTGTAATTCCCAACTCCTGCATGCTGCACAAGTTATCATTTGGAAGTTGTTGCTCTGCAGTGACTTGACAGTCTAACAATACAAAATAAATCTATTCACGCTGCTTCGGCGAGACCAAATCCCGGGAATGTGCCGCAACAGCAGAGAGCAGTGATAAGTTCTTGTAACTTACAGCAACTCGGTGCTGTCCTCATTACCATAAATTATCTTCCTGCACACACAGGAACCTTTCCAATGGACTCCACTGTTGCTGAGCTTTTATTCCCTGCTCTGTTAAAGCTGGGAGTACTTTGTGTGAGCCCAGAGCCCTCCGATAGCACTGGGTTTGAAGTGCCTGGAAGCTGCAGCGCTTTTCTCCGTCCGGAGCATTGGTGTTAGCAGTGCTTTCTGGAGGCTTGTAAAGAGGATTCATGGCTGGATTTTGTGCTCTGGAATGCACAGGGACTTTGCACATCACCTCCTGCAGGTCTCTCTGTGTAGCCCGGGTAGGGCTTTGTAGAGGAACATGGTTAAAAGGAGGGGGAGAAACTTCTGCCTCAAGGGGAAAGAGCAGAACCGAGACAAATTCACAGAGCCCAGGAATGAAGCACCGAATTAACCAAAGTGGACAGGTGAGGGAACAGTGCTCTGCCTATCAGTGGGATCTTGGATGCACAAGTGTTGATGAGAAAGGACAGTGAGACATTTTAATTTCCCCTGATCCCAGGGTGTGTGCCCATGGCCAGCACCAGGGGAACACAGATCCCCACGGAGATACTCCCAGTCTGGTACCAATTCCTTGCCTTATCTCCTGCACCTTGTGCACACTGGAGTCTGGAAGGACCTCTCCATGCCCACTGTTCCACCCAGGATCTGCTGGCCAACACACCATGCAGTGCTACAACAACTAGAGATCCACAGGGCCTGCCCAGCAGCAGGCAAGGACATCTGGGGCCTTTACGGAAACAAAAGTGGTGCTTTTTAAAAGCTTTGTCTGGATTTGCAGCTCAGAAAAGTTGCTCTGCAAGGATGTTTGGGGCCTCAGCCTGAATTGAAAGAGTTGCTCAGGATGGACAGCTGGTGCTGGGAGAGCTGGGGGTACCCACCTGGAGAAGAGAAGGCTCCCTGGAGACCTCAGAGCCCATTCCAGTGACTAAAGGGACTCCAGGAGAGCTGGAGAGGGACTTGGGACAAGGATCTGGAGGGACAGGACACAGGGAATGGCTTCCCACTGCCAGAGGGCAGGGATGGATGGGATATTGGGAAGGAATTCCTGTCTGTGAGGGTGGGCAGGCCCTGGCACAGGGTGCCCAGCGAAGCTGTGGCTGCCCCTGGATCCCTGGAATTGTCCAAAGCCAAGCTGGACAGGGCTTGGAGCAGCCTGGGATAGTGGAAGATGTCCCTTCCCATGGCATGAGATGATCTTTAAGGTCCCTTCCAAACCAAGACCACTCCTGGATTCCATGGTTTCACAATCCACTGTGTTGGGTTGACCTTGGCTGGATACCAGGTGCTCACAGAACTGCTCCATCTTTCCAGCTGGACAGGGGAGATAAAATAAGATGGAAAACAACCCACAGGCTGAGATAAGGCAGTTTACCAAAGCAAAAGCCAAACTCTGCATGCACAAGCAGAGGGAAGAAACAGGTTTATTCTCTCCTTCCTATCAGTGATGGATGCTCAGCCACATCCTGGGAAACTGGGCTTCAGCTTGTGGAGCAGCTGCTCTGGGAGACAAACACAAATCACAAGTGCCCTCCATTCCTCACCCCTTCCTTTGCTTTGTGATCTGAGCTGGGGGTCTGGAATATCCCTTTGGTCCATGTGGGTTGGTTGGCCTGGCTGTGTCCCCTCCCGGGATCTTGTCCACCCCAGCCCCTGGGTGTGCAGAATGTTGAGAGACAGTGCTGAGGCTGTGCCAGCCATGCCCAACCCAGAGCATGGGTGTGTTATAAACACCTGCCCAGCTCCCAGTGGGAGCACAGCACTCCCATACAGCACGGAGGGCTCCTGTGGGAAATGAACTCCAGCTCAAACTCAGACCAAACACAGCCCCCCCCACCCCAAAAATACACCTGAGTTGCCACAGACAGAGCATCCACTCTCCCCGTGCAGGTCAGCAGGGATGGCAGAGTGGGAAGGGCACGTGAGGGATTTCCTTCCACAACAGCAGATGCAACTACAGAAAGCTCCCAAGCATCAGACTCAGCAGACTGACAAAGCAATTCTGCACCTGAATATTCTGCTCCTTCCCCTCCAGGTGGATTTTGGCTTTACAGAGACTCCAGTGGGGCTACAAGTTCACATTAGCAAATTGCCAAGCAGCAACTTATCTCCGAAACCCCTGCTTGGGGAAAGGCTTTTGGAAGCTTTCTGTTTGGGATTTAGGGCTTCCTCCCAATTTTTCCTTAAAACAAAGACTCTGCTTGCACTGGTGCAGGCAGAACTGACTGCCTCGTGCAGGGGATGGAGGGGCAGATTTAGGGAATGGGAAGCACAATCCCAATGGCCAGTTTAGGTGGGACACACCCGCATGAACCACACGCTACATATTGCACACCTCTCTCCACCTGGAACTGAGGACCTCCAGCCTATTCCCTTAAAATCTCCCAGCCACCTGATACCAGCAGGCAGCAATCTTGATGTTGAAATGTTTTTTTCCAAATCACAGAGGTCAAACTAAGTTTGTTTTTCCTCTCTATTCCAGCCAGGCTAAAAGCCACCCTGTTGAAACGCACAGTGTCAAAAAATGGGGGAATCTCACCCAAATCCCCCCACCCTCTCAAGCCAAGCTGGGAGCTGCGTTCCTATCCACGCCTCCACACCAGGAAACATTTGCAACTCTCAATCCCCCAAGCTCCCTGAGCTTCTGCCCGACACAGATCCAAGCCTTATGTTGGGCGGGGTTTTATCTGAGCGGTGTCTCCCATCCCTTTGTTGGGGGATCAGCTCTCAGGGAGCTATTCCCAATTTATTCCCCAAGCTGGATGCTCCGTGAGCAGGTGACAGCCGTAAGTGTTTCTTGACAGGCGCTTGGAAATAAAATGCGCCGCAGGTTGTGTTTCCTTCCTCTTAATAGGAAGCTTAATTTGAAAGCTCCGTTTTCAAAAGGATATGCTAACATTTTAAGCTCTTTTTGTTCCTATAAATGATAATGTAGTCAACACAAGGGCCTCCTCTCTCCTTGAAGTGAATATTATTCCTATTCCCCTTAACATATAAGCACCAGGCTCAAGAATAAACCTTAGCCAAGCTGCCCCTGAGTGGGCTCATACGAGGCTTTGCTCCAAGAGAGGAGCTGGTGGAGGAGAAGCAAAGCTGGGCACTGCTAGGAAACCAAAGGATGGACTTGAGGCCTCCTTAAATTGTACAAGCTACTGCAGCTCCTCCTTTAGTGCTGTGCAAAAGGAGATCTTTCAGTCCCGGAAGAATGATTTTCTAGAGGAAGGATGCAATATATAATTTGCCTGAAATAGAGAGGTCAGAGCATTGTCCAAGACATGAGGAGATCTTTGCTGTGGGCAAACTACAAAGAAAGTGTGGAGTGAAGCCATAAAAGACAAAAGCCATCCATTTTTAGGAGCATGGACCTCTCCAAGCCCCTTTATCATCCTTCCAGTGCCTGAAGGAGCTGCCAAGAAAGATGGAGAGAGCCTCTTTACAAGGGCCTGGAGTGGCAGGAAAAGGGAGAATGGCTTCCCAGTGCCAGAGGGCAGGGTCAGATGGGATATTGGGAAGGAATTGTTCCCTGTGAGGGTGGGGAGGCCCTGGCACAGGGTGCCCAGAGAAGCTGTGGCTGCCCCAGCCCTGGAATTGCCCAAGGCCAGGTTGGACAGGGCTTGGAGTGACCTGGGATAGTGGAAGGTGTCCCTGCCCATGGCAGGGGGTGGCACTGGATGGGCTTTAGGGTCCCTTTCAACTCAAACCATCCCATGACTCTGTCACTATTTAGGCTCGTGGTGCTTTTCCATGCTTAAGGAAGAGGATTTCCTCCACATGCCAACCCCCTTCCAAAGAAATTCATCCTGCTGTCTCCAAAAGACATTTGTGGCAAAGCACATGAGCAGCACTCAGATACGGGGAGGGAGGAATTGAAACCCTCCAGGTTTTGCTGCTCGGGAGGTTTTGGAAGGCACTGCTCTCCTTGTTTTCAGCGCCCAGGCTCCTCATCACACCTGTCTTACACACAACCCCTGACAGGTTCACAGACAGACCTGTCTGCCTGCTCCTGGATTACAAAGGAAGGATCAATTCCTGCCTGTCAATCCCTCCGTTTCATTAGCGACTGATTGGGAGGCATCACATCCTGTCTTCCAAGAGTCAAACCCGTAAACAAGACACCATTGTTAAAAAAAAAAAAAAACAACAAAAAAACCTGCAAAAACAAAAACAAAAACCCCCAAACCACTAAAAAAACACCAACTAATAAAAACCTCCAACTGCCAGATGCCAGGGATTGCTACGAGACTGCAGCAGAAATAACAATTTGGGAGATAATTGAGCTGTTCCTGTTGGCCACGAAACCACAATTCTGGCAGGATAGGGAAAAAAGAGGTTTCCCAAAGTTACTGGACACCTTGAAAGATGCTTTTCCTTTTAGGATAAGAAGGAAAAAAGGAGCCAGAAGGAGAGAAGGGGAATTGCTCAGAAAAACATGCCTCTCTCCCTAAATTTTTGATACAACCTCACCATTTCCAAAGCTGGGGAGGTGCTGGCTGGGTTCCTCAGGAAGGACTAAACTTGTCCATGTTTTTTCCTAAAGCACCAACTGTCATGACTGTCAATTCAGCTCCTTTCATGGAGATTAGAATTCATTTGCAAAAGGAAAAAGAAAATGGGGGGAAAAAAGAAAAAGAAAAAAAAAAAACAACAAAAACCAAGAAGAAAAAGGAAAGAAAAGGTATTTAATTGGCAACTGAATTCTTCATGAAACAAAGAGATAGATTCATGCAAAGAAGAATAGGGAGAGCTGTTTTGATATCTGAATTTTAATGACTCCATGGCATCCCTATTTGTTATGTATCTGCTTTTGAAATGTCACGGCTGGCTCTAGTGGTAATTACTGAATTTCAACATTTATAGAAAAGCAGCACATACAGTATGGAGATAATTGCCCAGTTGGAGAGTTATGAAGGATCCCGGTTCCCCCAACTGCTGCCCTCCTCTCTTCTTCTGCAACTACAGAATTTTGGTAATTATCACTAGAGCCACTTGTTAAAAAAATCAGAAAGCAGGTAAACAACAAACACCAGTGTAGTTGATTCCTTAAAATTCAAACAGCACATCATCATATTGTTCTTGAAATTACAAACTGCTGCAGCTTGAGCAGGGCCCTCCTGCTACCCTGGTGTTTAGTGTTGCTGCACATCATACACTGAGACAGTTTTTTGATAGGAATTGTTATGTAATAAACACTGTTGTGGGGCACTTACCGGTAAAATAAATCGATTTAGCCAGGTTATAACATCAGCCATGATCAGACCACAAGTCCTGAGGTTTGGGGTGGATCTTATGTCAGCACAAAGCAGGGAGCACCCAGCAGGCTGCAGCTCTCCAAGGAGAGATGCACTCCAAAGCACCTGGGGAGTCTGATGTTTGTGTTTCAGCTTAAACTCCACGTGCCCTTTGGCTACGGTCTGTCCCAAAATGCTCTTGCATCCATAAAAAAGCACCGGGGAAAGGGCAGCTCAGCTCTACCTCTGCCCTGCTTTCACCCACACAACTCCTTCTCTTTGTAGGAAACACTCCCCCCATCTCACAGACAGGAAAATCCAGACACACAGCTATAAATCCCCTCTTGATTCCTCACAGCTCCTCACTCGAGGGCTGTGTGATGTCCCACACCTCCCTCGTGCCCCACCCCAGGAGCCACAGCAGCACCCACAGCAGAGCCAGCAGTGCTGGCTCCACACGGAGCTCAGGCTCAGCTTCAAACAGCCCCAGGTTCTGAGTTTCCAGAACATGGGATTTGGTGATGTCCCGATTTTTAATCAAAGTCAGGTACAAAGAAAACTCACCTGCTTAGAAGTGGGGATGTGTTAGAAGCAGGGGCATGGGTTGGGGAAGGTAAACACACAAGGATATAATTAAAGGAGAAACGGCAGTTAACGATGAGAATCTCCCGGCTTTTACAAAAACACAGAAGGAAAAGACCATTATACAGACACAGGAGATAAGTGGATCCAGCACAGATAAGACTGACAGAGGGAAATTGGAGGCAGAAGAGGATAAGAAGCTGACACCGACACTTACAATATTTACTTTTGCATCTGTGTTCACAAATGAAGAGGATGAGGATTTGCCTAAGTAAGGGATCAGATCCCCAGGGAGAGGAGAAGAGGAATTAGGGAGTGTGCAGATAACAGAAGAAATGGTCAATAAGAGCTTATGGGAAGTTAAACTGACACAAAGTATTAGGGAGCAGATGGCAACATGTGTACGAGGGATTTACCAAAAAGGGGAAGCAATGACAGGGCAGGACTTCAGCCCTATGGATTCCCTGCGAATGGGTAAGGCAGGGAACAGAAAGTTCCAGCAGTAGTTGGACATTTCCACTAGAAGCATCAGTGATCTCTCAAAGACCCCATTACTCTGACAACTCTCTGTCTGTGATGCTCTAGACAGCAGGGTGGATTATCCCAGCTGCCTAAGGCAGTATTTTTTTTGGACAGAAAAGTCACTAATTTCATTGCTCTGAGGGCTCCTCTTGAAGTGCTCTTCCCACCTTTATTTTTACAACTCAAGGCTTAGCCTGTCTAGGAGAGAATTAAAATCTGGGTGTTTTCTGAGGGCTTACAACTAAATCTTAGATGGAAAAATCAGGGCTGAGCCGCCTTCCTCAAACCACCACTCAGTGAGACAGTTAATTGTAATTAAATCCATCTTTATTTAAGACCAAATACAAGATTTGCTTAACTTAAGCCTCCCTCCAAAACCAACACACGTGACCACCACAAAGCTGGATTGGTGCCTCCTTCAATCTAAACCTAAATGCTGGGGGAATGTCGAGGGAATCAGCTGCCCATTGATTGGAAGAAGAGTATTTCTTTGGAAGCTCATTTTTAAGGGGAAAGAAAGGCTTGAAAATGCCCAGGTTCATTAAGAACAACCAAGATGATCTGATGAAAAGTAGATCAATCCTTATTAACTTGTTAGGAGCCTTCAAAGAGGTTACTTGTGTCAGTGGACACAAGAGCCATGATCGGCACCTCTCGCTGGCCAGGGAGTCATGGACAGTGTCCACTCTGTGGGGCTCATCCTAATGGGAACCACTGGAGGGCCTGGGGAACCAGTGGGAAAGTCTGGGGAGAGAAAGGAGATCCACAAGGACACCCCAGAGTGTCAGGGGCTGCCCTGAGATCCTGCATGAGGCTCCCTGAGGGGGTGAGGAGCAGTTTTATAGCTCACTCTGCCCACAGCCTGCAGCATAATTCAATGAATTTGTCGTCTGGCCTGGACACACATTGGTAGTGTAACCCCCAGCTTTGCCCATTTTATTGCATCTCCCAACTCTCTGCCTAACCCACAACTCAGCTCTGTGACTCCCTGGCAGGTCTGAGCACCCTTCTCCTGCTACAGATTCTCCTGGAACCAAGGATACAGGAGTCTGGCCAGAAATACCCATGGAAAGGCTGAATTTGAAATCTTACACAAACCAGGCAGGACCCTAAGTCTGGACATCCTTCACCCTCAGCTTGTACCTGTCAGTGCAGACTGAGCAAGCCATGACGTCTTGGAAATATTCCCCATTGCCATTCCAGAGGGACCTGGGGCTGGGTTGGTAATAATCAAATAACACTCCAGAAAATGAATATCCCTCCGCCACCATTAGGGATGAATGTTATGCAGATGAAGCAGTGGAACGGGATAATGAGGTGTGCAGTGGAGGAGGCTGGGAGCCTGCCAGACAGGGAGGATGCCACTTCCTATCATTTTTCATTGGTAAAATTGATAGATTGTGCCACCAGCCTCTCCCTCAGTTCCACATTCATCCCAATTAAGGAATCATGACTGATCTCCTTGAGGAACAAAAGTGTCACAGTGTTCAGCTGGGGCTGAGCAACTTTGCCTCCCACAGCTGCTGGACAAGAAGCTCTTGCCCCACCTCAAGTCCTGTTTCTTGCACACAAGAAAAGAATGTTTTTCATGTCTCTGGAATGTTTTCTTGTTCTTGAGTGGGTGAGAAGCTGAGCTCACACCTTTCCCCCTCCTCTGTGTCCATCTCTGCAGAATGAGGTCTACACCTCGCAGGGAGGACCATGCTCCACCAAAACCCCTCCAGAGAGCTACTAAAATCCCAGACAGTGTCTGGAGCACAGTTTCCTGTGTGGGTGGTGACACATTGCCAGTGACGGGTGCCAGACGGGACAAAGCAAACTTGGGATCTCATGCATGGAACTCATTAAGCTGACTTTGTAAGGAACACCCTGATAACACCCCTCGGAGAAGCACTGCAAAGGCAGACCTTACAAGGCAACAGACTCCCTCTCTCACACCTGACTAAGTCCCCTAATCACAGGCAAAACTTCAATCAGCGCTTACAACAATCCCACAACACAAATCCATCCGACGCTCCATTAATGCTCGCAGTATGACTTGTTATCCACAAAGGAAACACTGCTGGGTGATAATGAAGGCGTTCGATTGGGATTTCAAGATGAGCAACAAGAAGTGCCTGGTTACCAGAGCGTGACACTCCAAGCTGGGATAAATAAGCTCTTGATTGCTGTGCTCAGCCCAAGTCACCTGTGGCTCCACAGAAGAGCCTCTACTTGCCCACCACCGCAGTCAGCTGGCTGAGATGACCACATAGCCATGGCTCTGCTCCCTCTTCTCTGTTTCCCAGCTGAGCCTGGGCTTTCCTGGCACAGGACTCACATGTCTGCATCACTACCAATGCCATGAAATTCAGCGAGGGCACGGGAAGTAGCAAAGCAGAAGTGGCTCATTGCGAGTGGAGCATTATCTCCATTAATTGAGGCTGGGTAAGAGCTGTACAGGAGAATTTTCACCCATCATTCTCTTGAGAGGACGAGCTCACCTCTGTGGGCTCTAAGCCAGCATTAATGTGGGGGGTTTTATGCCCTGCTCAGGATTATTTATTAAACCACCCTGGCATTTCTGTCAGCACAGGGTCACAATTGCACTGCACAGCCTCATTGTCTGCGCCGGAGCAGTGCGAGCTCTGCAACAAAGGAGAGGAAAATGATGGAAATACATTGTTTTTCCTGACATGAGGCTTGTGGAGGGGCTGGCATCACTGAGAACTTGCCCTCTTCACTGGTGGCTGCAGCTGCCCTGAGAAAGGCAGCTCTGCCCCGCACCATTGAGCACCAGGGTGTCATCTCACCTGCCTGGCTTGGGAGGTAAAAAAGCCCTTCCTGAGCCTAGCTGAAAAAGACTAATAATTCTCCTGGCAGCTGGAGCCCTGGCTGGAAGCCTTCTTTTATTGCTTTCCTGCTACTTTTTTGCTCAGAAGACAAGGAAAACGTCAGAGAAATCTAAAACCCCTCCTATTTTCATATTCGTTGCAGAGAAAGCAGTGAACTTTCATCTTCCCTCAGCATTGATTTAGGGTAGCTTTGCTGGGGCAATTCAGAACTGAAATTCTATAATAATGACAATGATAAAAAATATAAACATATAATAGTCTCACATATATGCAGATGACCATCATTAGCAGGGAAGAATCTGGGGCTGAGTGAAAGCAGAAGAGAGAAGAACTTCTCCAGGCAATGCTCTGCTATCCACAGGGTTGCCTTCCTTTCTCTCATGGATGAAAAACGTTTCAAAAACTCGAGGGATGCATTTGGAAACAGTCCCCACTCCCTGCCTACAGAAAGGGGATGTGTGTCCCCAAAACACCAGCTCGCTTCTCTCAGTGTGTGTGGCAGCAGGAACCTGACCCTGGGTGGGCTTGGAAGGAAGCAAAAGCTGGTTTGGGTGCCAAGGGTGAGTGAGAGCAGTTGATGCTGAGAGGGAGGAGCAGTTTGGGACAGACAAGAAACACCTCAGGCTTCAGGCCTTGAAGCAGTTTTTGGCAATTAGGAGTTAGGGCAGCACCTGTCCGGAGGCAGGGGACCCTCACCCCTGCCTGCTGCTGCATTTTTTCCAATCTTCCCTGGAAATCCCTAACGCCGGCCCCAGGCAGTGACAGGACACAGGGGCAGCTCCCCGGGAGCACCAGGGCTCACTGGAATTGTCCTCCCTGGCAGCTGTGGGGACTGTCCCCAGTCCCTATGCACTGCCAGAGTGAAGCACTCTCCCAGGGATTCTCCTTCCCTCACAACACACCGGCCATGGCACAAAATGTTCCCTCCACTCCCAAACACTGCAAAATGCAGGATACTGGTGAGGCATAGATAAGTGTGGCTACACACAGCCAAATATTACACCTGCCACCCCACCCACCTTGTAAAATCTCCTATAATCAGCTCTAAAAAGCTTGGAGTTGGTCAGGAAGGACCAGATGAGCAGATGATGGGGGCTCTGCCCCATGTACCTGTAGGTGNCTTTTATTTTTAATATCATCACTGCTCTAAAAATAAAATCAACTTGACACTGATGAAAGCTGAAAAACCCCACCAGACCAGTTTCTCCATGTGTCTGACTCCAGGGCCCCTTGATCAAATTGTTTTCCTTCTCCCTGCTGATCCCCCACAAACTCCTCAGCTCTGCCCAGGGGGGACAGGGCTGGAAATGGAAGCCCAGGTTTCCCTCTGGCATTGAGCTGTCAGAGACAGCTCCGTGAGCATCATCAGTTCTGCGCCTGCTCCTCGGGAGTGAAACACAGCTTTGGAAATGGAAATGAAATATTTCTTTCCCATTCTCTTCCCCCTGCCAAGCCTGTAACAAGCTGGAGATGGGAAGTGCCAGGGATGGATGAGAATAGAAGGAAAATAGCTGATGGTATTTCAGCTAAACCAGCCCTAGGATGAGGTGGGAACCTCTCCTAAGGGACCCTTGACCCTCACAGTAAAGCCCTGAAAACAGGGAGGTTATTTGTCCCATGGGAAACAGTCTTGCCTCAATTAGCAAATTTTTAGCCCAGATGGAGCAGGATGATTATCTACCATAACTATCACTGCTGCCTTTACCTGCAGAAAACCCTGTCTGGCTTCACAGCCCTTCCCTCTCCACCCAAAGTACATCCCAGCTTTCAGGCTTCACTAGCTCCTGCTCCTTTCAAGGCTGATCAACCTTGGCTTGTAAACGAGGTGAGTGGCTGCACCTGTTGCTCCTTTACGAGCTCAGTCCAGCAGCATCTTTAGGAGGCTGGGGGGAAGAAAGAGAAGGAATAACACATTCTGCTGCCACTGGAAACCAAATTATTCCCCAGCTAACATGAAAAACTGGCTCATGAACTGACCACGTCTTGCTCATCACTCCCGCTTGATATTCATCACTGGGATGTTTCACCAAATGAATCCTGTCACCAGCCTTTGCAGGCAGTTGCCAAGCCCCAGGAGCAGCTGCAAATCTTCATTAATAAAATTTCAGGATGTGCTTTGTTTAGGCTGGAGACTGCCACTTCCCATTCTGCCACTCTGGAAGTGTGAGGTGGCACCAGCACCAAAAATTGTGTGCAAAAAAAGGCCGGGGAATTTTAAATGAAAACAGCTGTTGGGAAATGAAATTATCCAGCATGTGCTCCAGGAAACAGCACAAACATTTCCCAGTGCTGGGCCTTGGAAATTGGATGCTGCAAGGGATGTATTCACAGTTAATGGGGTCCTTTCATGGGTGGTGGGACAATGGGGTCACATCTGCTGCTGATGGGGAGGGTGTGGAGGTAACTGGGTGTGAGGCTGAGAGGTGCCACAGGCAGCACCTGGCTCTCCTCAGGCCAGGAGTTCTGCGGTTCCAGAGTGTCAGACTGGTCCTGCAAATTCCCAAAGTTTGGTATTCCCTTCATGCAGAGACACAGAGCTCTGACTAGAGGATAAACAAGGCTATCCCAAAGTGCTCAGATGGATATAGGAAAATGCTAAACCAGCACAGAACATTCTCCCTGTGCCATTCCCAAAACCGGTTGTGAGGGGCAGGTGAGAAGGAACCAGGCTGCTGCTCTTGGTCTGAGCCTCCTGCTGAGGAGCCTTTGTACTTCTGGGAACACACATTTGTGATACTCAAAGGGCAGGAGGGAGTCAAAGCAACACTTCCAGGCAGCCAGGAGGGTTCACAGAATATCCTGAGCTGGAGGGTCCCACCAGTGTCATCCAGTCCAACTCCTGACAGACACAGACACCCCAACAATCCCTGGCAGTGCTGTCCAAACCCTCCTGGAGCTCTGGCAGCCTCGGGGCTGTGCCCATTCCCTGAGGAGCCTGGGCAGTGCCCAGCCCCCTCTGGGGGGAAGAACCTTCCCCTGATCTCCAGCCTGACTCACCCCAGGCACAGCTCCTGCCATTCCCTAGGGTCCTGTCCCTGTCCCTGTCCCAGGGAGCAGAGATCAGAGCTGCTCCTCGGGAGGAGCTGCAGCCCCTGGTGATGTCTGACCTCAGTCTCCTCCAGCTGAACAAGCCAAGTTTCCTCAGCCACTTCTCGTGTGGCCCCTTGAGATCCTTCACCATCTCAGACTCGACTGTGCTTTGGGGTGGCTTCACTTCAGCAGCAGCAGAGGGTGGGGGTAAAACCCTGGCACCTGATGCTTCTGGGTGCTGGGCCTGGGTGATGCACCCCCACAAGAGCCCAAGGCAAAGGAGCATCTCCCAAGTCCCAGAATTTCAGTGAAGGTTCCAGTCTGGGAACACTTTGCAGCCAGCCAGGCCCAGTCGCGCACACGGGAAGCTTTGCGGGAGTGTCCTGTGCCGGGGACCAGCTCCTTGCAGAGGCCGGCTCTCCGCTGCCAGGTCAGCCCTGTGTTCCCCTGGGGCACTCGGGATGTCCCTGCTCTCCCTGGCCGCTGCCTTCGCAGCTCGCTGTGCTCAGAGCACCGGGGAAGCTCCCTGGGAGCGGGGAGCTTTGCAGCGGAGCCGGGCGCGGCCTCCCCCGGCAGCACCCTCAGCTCGCTGCTTTGTTCCGGCCTGAACCGAGCCCAGCCAGGCCAGAGAATTCCATTGAAAGGCACAACCACTGCCTTCAAATCCAGGTACTGCCGGTTCGTACAGCCAGGAGCTGTCTCTCCTCGCCGCAGTTTCCCTGATAATAGCAGCATTCAAGTCCTTTTATCCAGGCTCCTGGATGCTTTGTTCCCACCAAATGGGAACTATTGGTCACCCTGCCCTGCACAGCTTCAGCCCTTCCCTTCCCCGGCTGCTTTGAAGAATGAGTCAGACCAGATCTGTGGATGTAAAAGCACAGGAGAAGGAGGGCAGCTGGACCCGGGCCCTGCAGTCCCATCCCGAGCGTGGCTCTGGCGGCCTCCCCACAGCTCATTTCCCTCTCACTGCCTGCCAACCACGAGCAGCTTTTGCTCTTCCTGCTTGCAAGTCAAAAAGCCTGGAAATTGAGGAACAGAGGAAAAATATTTGCTCGTTATCCAACCAATTAGTTGGTGGTAAAGACAGCAAACAGAAGTGAAGTCTCCGAAGCACCACATTTTTCTTTTAAGTGCTGTAAGCGGCTAATGACTCTGCAGAGCTCTGGGAAAACAGACTGGAAGCTCCAGCGTTTTTGCAAATGTGAAAATAATCTGGAGCTCGCTGTGTTGTTTAGGTCTGAAAAGAAAAGCTTTGGGAAGGACATCCCAGAAGCTTTCCTCTTTTGTCCCCCCAACAGACCTTGATAACACTGTCAGCTTCTGCAGGCACCACATGCACCTTTTCACCTGTTAATAAGGGGAGCATTGATGCTCCCTGAGGGACAGGATCATCAGTGTCCCCAAGGATAAGGAAAGGGTCCTCCTGCTCCCCAGGCTCCACCTTGGAGTGGGAGGTAAGTGCAAATACCACTTCAAACTCACCGAACTCCTGATACCACCACTGTCAAAAGGGCTGGAAAATACCACGAGCACACTGCAGCACCTAGTTCCCAGGAGAAAATTTGCTGTGGGGTCATTATTGGTTATTCAATGTGGGCAAACACTTCATAACCAGATCCAGATTTGATACCACAATCTCCCACGCTTTTCCCCCAGGTTCTGACCAAAACACACCCAGCACAAGCACTCCCATAATCCTGATGGCTTTGAATCATGGGTGTCACACAGAAATCAAATTATTTATTTCACTATCCCCACATCCCTCCCAAGCTGCTTCTGTCCCAAAATTGCCTCTTACATTTTCTGTATACAGATAGTAATAACTAAAATAACCATGTGGATGGGTACCACGAACCTGGAAGGCAATAAGAGGCAATGACTCCAGTGACTGAAATGAAGGAGAAAGACACTTAATGAAATAGAGATGCCTACCAATAGCTTTTAAATCAATTCACAGAGGCAATTTAAACAGCCCATACTGTCATGATGTTTAAAATATGTCAATTCTGCTACTTTTCCCTCATTTCCCTTTTTGTCTGAGTTTCTTTCAGTTTTTCCTTTTGGTTTAAAAAAAAATGGGGGGGGGAGGGGAGAGAATATAGAAAAACTCTTCTTTCTTGACTTCACAGCTTGAGCTTGCAGAAAGACAAAAATCTACTTGAACACAAGTGAAGTAACTCCAATGACAGAGTGCCCTGGTTAGAAAATTCCTAATAAATCACCAAAACCAATTGCTGCTCCAATACCACGTTTGACAAATTGAAAATAAATTGCATCAATTGCATGGGAGCCAGGAGAGGCCAGTTCAATATTTTCTCCCTAATACATCTACAGGTGGTGTTAGGGGGGACATTTCTATTATTTATTTATTTTTCACTCCGATCGATGCCGTGTTCTTTTCCAATACACCCTGCTCAGTGCTGGTCAGTAAATATTCATCTCTTCCCTTAATTAATGTGTGTTCAGGAATAGCCAAACGCTGCATCTCCTCCTTCTGCACAGGGCAGGCATCAAGGTGGTAAAACTCACATCATTATGAGCTATTTTAGTGAAATTATTTGAAACATGAGGTTTTTGCTCAGGCACCTTTTGCAAATCCCCGTCCTAAACACAAACTCCCTCATCTCAGCTCCCTCCAAAAACATGGGGAAGGCCAACATCTTCTTGAGCACAGTTTTTTGAGGAGTGTTTTTCTTCACTTGTATGGCACTAATAAAAACTTAAAGTACTGAAAGCTGAAATAAACTAAAAGAGGAGAGATTTAAATATTGGGACGGAATTCTTCCCTGTGGGGTGGGGAGGCCCTGGCACAGGGTGCCCAGAGAAGCTGTGGTTGCTCCTGGATTGATCCCAGGAAGTGTCCAAGGCCAGGTTGGATGGGATTTGGAGCAACCTGGGATAGTTGAAGGTGTCCCTGCCCATGGCAGGGGGCGGCACTGGATGGGCTTTAGGGTCCCTTCCCACCCAATCTATTCTGGAATTCCATGATTCCCACCAGCCTAGCACCACATGTAGAATTCCATTGCATTTCTGCAGCTCCAACTGGTTCCAACAAAAGTCAGAATTTGGAGTCTGCCCACTGCATAAAATTCTCACTTAAAAGCACAGCCTATGCAGGAGTTCCAGCAAGGCCAGATGAAAAAAGGACAAAATGGGGATTGTGGCTATATTAAAACACCTCTGATCCTCCTGCAAAACCTCTCTGCAGACAGGGATGCAGAAATTGGTAGATCATGGTCAGATAACACTATCTCTGACTAAATTAAGCACTGCCAGGTTAAGGCCACTAAAGCCCTCCCTGGGCATTGCATCACTTCATTCCAGGATCTCCTGCCCACACAACAGGCAGAGCTCCTTTCAGCAGGAGGTATTTAACACCAGCATTTCTCCTTAGGTCTCATTTCGCTTCCCATTACTCTGAGACAGGGTTTTTTTCTGGAGCCCACACAACCAGCTCAGCCCTTTGGTGAATTCTGTCCACCCAGTGAGGGCATGACCTGCTGGAAATCCAAATATGCTATGACTATGTAATTAAGCCTCTGTAACTAAATTCTCTTATAAAGCAAATGCAGCAGGGCCACCTCCTCACTGCATGATCCAGCCAGGACCATGGAAATAAGTGGGCCTGCTCTGATTTACCTGGTAGCCTTGAGGCTGTTAGGACAAAGGACACAGGGGCAGTGCCACCATGAACTGCTCCCGGGGATATTTCCCCAGCAGTTTCTACCCTCCCTATCCACCTGCACACTCAGGGCTGTTCCCAATGCCAGGAAGAGGTTTTTTCCTGCAAGTGGAAGGGCTTTTTCCAAGATTAAAATAAGGCATTTTTGTGATCCCACCAAAAGCACCAGTCCCTGTCCTGGAGTGCTCAGGCTCTGGAGATACTAATTAGTGATTTTTGCAGCAGACAAACCCAGGGAAAATGTATTTCCCCCATTAAACTCAATCTTACAAGCGATGGAAAATGTTGGCTCTGATTTCAGCTAGGAAAAAGCAAAGGCACCAACCAGTCCTGCTGCCCTCATCCCTCCTCAGCCATCCCAGCAGGACAAACAAACAAACAAAGCTTGGGAGGACATCTGGCCCTGGGAATTCCAGCCCAAACAGTTGCAGCCTGGCACAGTCAGAGGCAAGGGAAAGCAGTCTCGTGGGAGGTGTCACAGAGCCTTAATTACAGGTTGTGGGTAACACAGCCCTACACAGCAGGATCTGCCCAGTATTCACGTCCTTGAGAGACCTCCAACAGGCTTCACAGGCACAAATCCTATATTCCATATACACAACTGCAAATGTCTTGTTCCTGACCAGAATTGCTCCTGTTAGGAACAATTTCCAGCAGTGCTGAGAGCAGTGCCTGTTGCCCAACTGCCAAATCCAGAGCCCAAAATCCCTGCTACACCTCCAGCCTCAGTCCTTGTGCTGCTGTCCTATGGCACAGTGGGTTGGAGGTTTGGGAGGAAGCCCAACCTTCCCAGTTTTCCCTAGCCTGGCATATTGTGTGGTTGCTACTTTGTGCAATTATTAACTGGAAGCATGTAGAAAATGGGATATTTGGGGGCTACGAGGAAATTTTGTGCCATTTCTTGCTCTGCTCTAAGGTAAGAAACAAGTGGCCATATCACCCTGAAGGTTGTAGGGTTTAATTAGGGCAAGTGGCTCCATTGTTCACTCAAGGTCCATCACAGGAAAAGCAGATCCCACACTGCCAGAGGATGGTGTGGAACAGGGTTATCTTCTCCCTCCAACACCCCCCAGGCACTGGTGAGACAACGCCCTGCTACAAATTCTAACCCCATCCCAAGGAAACAAAGAGGAGCTGCGAAATTTGAGACAAACCCAAATTGAGTCCCCGGAGAGAGGACTGGAAAAAAAAAATCCTAGCAAAGGGCTTTGGCATTACTACGGTTCACAGTCCAAGGAAAGTGGGCTTTGCCACGGCCCTGCTCTAAAGCTGTGCCTCTTGCATTAAGGGAAGCATAATTCAGAGTCGCCAAATCCCAGGCAACAAGCCCAGGCAATTGTGTTTGTGTCTCTACTCAGGGTAAGAAATTAGTTATCTGCCTAAAACAAGCAGGCAGTTTCCAATGCTGTATTTGTGTAATTTGCATGCCTCAATAATGTTTTATGTATTACGCTACTTATAAGCTAAAATGTACATGCACGCTCCTGCAAATTTAGGTAAATTATGAATAAATTAAATCTTATCTAAATAAACAAGTGTCTTTTTGAACAGAAATGCGAGCTGTCATGAATATTTAAGTGGACAAGGATAAATCCTCTTCATACAGTGTTACTTCAAAGAGGATTTTAGAGCTTCCTGATTTTTAGTTAGGGGAAAGTAAAGAAAAGAGGAGGGGAAGGAAACCTCGGGCCCAGCTATTCTCTAAGGAAATCACTATTGAAGAATCTGGCCCTGTGGGGAGAGGCAGCAAAAGCTCTTTTTTTGGAGGCCTGCAAGGGGCTTTGTTGTTATTTTCTATCAAGGAAGACTTGGAGGTTGGGACTGCAGGAAGGAAACTCGAGCAGAGCCAAGGCGTGGAGCCCATGGAAAACCAGCGCTGGGAAAGGGAGACTTAGAGGACAAAGTCAGCATCGTGCACCAGTGAAGTTATCTCTGCAACCAGCGCGTTCTGGGGCTGGAAAAGGGTTCCACAAGTTTTCAGTCCAGTGTGACACCTTAGGAGAACTTCGGGCAGGCGGTGCAACCTCCGGGATCACTGTTCTCAACTGCACAGGGGAGATAAACATGCAAATAAGACGGCAAAGGCGAGGCAGGAGATCATGTGTCTTATCTGCCTGCCAGAGCCGATCCCTCCTAATTGCAGCTCCTGCACTCCTCGCCCGGGTCTCACCCGCGGCTCCAGGGGGCAACGTGAGGCTTAATTAACTGAGTCTGTGAAGAGCTCCGAGATCCTCAGATAAAAGGTGTTATGGAAGGGCAGAGTGTTATCAGCTGGAAATAAACCCTGGATAATCTTCTCTCATCCAGAACTAGATGTCTCTTAATAATAACCCCGCGGCGCCGCGGTGCTCCCGATTAAACCCCATCTGGTGCTCCAGCAGGAGCCGTGCGGGAATTGGGAGGGCTGGGGGGCCAGACAGTGGCTTCCCCTTGGTAATACCCACTGGCACATCCATATCCCTCACTATCCTTAACCTGGAAGTCCTAACTCCTCCTGATAATCCATGAATTCCCCACAGGGCTCCAAGGATGGAGAAGGGCAGGCCGAGGACGAGAACCACCACTGGCACAGGGAAACTGGAGAATGTTGTTTTACACTTTCTCAGGGAGAAATGCTCCAGGTTTTTACCTGGTAAATTGGAGAAAGTGTAGACATTTTCATTTGGAGGAAGAAAAAGAAAAGAAGAGGATTAAAGGACCTGGTTAGGTGGATTTTGCTGTAGCACAAGGAGGTTTTCCTGCATTCAGGTTGGGTCTAAAGCAATGAAGGGCTGAAGGTATTGGCCCTCGGGTTATGGGAAATTTCATAAAATCTGAAATTTCAGCCCTGCTCCCACCTAAAACATGGCACCACCTCTCCACAGGATGAGCCTGGCAGGAAGCTCCTCGTGGAGCCAAAGGTGGCACAACCAACCCAGCTGCTGATGTCAAGAGCTAGAACAAGAACTCCTTCCTCCAGCGCCAAGGTTGGGACATGTCAGTGGAATTCCCCGGGTGCTTCCCCACCAGCTCCAGCGACCCTGAGGGAGTTTGGTCCCAATCTGCTACCCCATCTCGGTGGAGACTTCACACCCTCACACCTGGGGGGCCTGGCAGCCGATCCCTCTCCCTGAGGGCAAACCCACCTCCCCAGGGTGACACCCCCACCCCCGTATGAGTCTCAGGCACTTATTTGTCCATGACATCCCTGCCTGCCTCTCTATGGGGCAGCTTAAGAAACAGGAGTCAGTAGAGACAAACCAAAAATGCCCCTAATGAGCTTCTTCAGAGCACACTGGGGTTGAATTTAAGTGAGCAGTAGCCGTTATCATTTTAAGGTGTAAATGAACAATCTGGCTTCATAATGAATGCGTGTGTTGTTAGGAGATAATGGCAGTGTCACTGGAACATGCAAGGCCACTGAGGCCATTTCAGGCTGAGAAACAGCAGCAGGATACACTTAATGAACTGCAAAGACATGGCTGGGAGCACACCCCGGCTCCCTCCCGAGAGAGGGCTTCCTGCAGCCAGCCATCACATCAAATCACCACAGACACGTCGCTTGTCCTTCCAAAACCACGGCTCCAAACCCTGCTCTGTCCTTCCCTGGCACTCCTCTTCCTCACCCACCCTACCTTACCCCCATGGGGCCACTCAGCCCCTCATCACCGGGCCTGGATCTTGCTGTGAGAGGGACCAGAGGCTGATGCAGCCTGGGGAAACCAAGTCCTTGTGTGACCAACGTGTCCCCAGTCGGCAGTGGAGGGGCAGCAGGAAGCACTTCCCAAATGAATTGCTGCCCCCTCCCCCCCATACAGATTTTCTCATCTTTCGTGTTTTGAAAGAGTCAGGGAGGAAAAGAGGGGGGGGAAAAAAGATCTTTAAGGTCTGTTGGCTTGTCTGATCTTAACCTTTAAATCAAAAGCAATTTTTGGAGTCATAAAAGAGTAAAAAGGCTTATGAAAGCAGTGCAATATATTTTTTCTTATCAGTGCATTCTGCATTTTCCCAAGTCAGACGGATCAGTTTTGGTCTGAGACCAAAGCCTTGGATAACAAAAGCAGAGGTCGCTGCCTCATCCCAGCATCCCGGGGAAGTTGTTGAGTTTTGCCCTTCCTGAAGGATCTGCAAGACTGATTTACAAAGGCACTTGATGGCCTCCCACCTGCGCTGTTGCAATTCCACACTAATGAGTCAGTCCCAGTGCTCCTGCGGCCCCTGGGGAAACAATCTCATCCTCGTTCCAGCTCAGCTCTTTATGAAAACATAATTACAGTTCTAGCTGAGGATTTTAGCCCAGGATACTCATCTTCAGTCCCATTTGCTGCCGTTCCCAGGAGAAGATCCCAGCACGTGCCTGGTAACAGCAGCTCAGAGCCAGCACTGCAAATCCCTGCCCTTCGAGACCGAGGGCCTCCTGAGCTGCCCTAGGAGAGGCTCCCAGCAGTGGGATTTGAGCTCAGCCAGGCAGCACAGGGCCATCCTCCAAAGGGAAAACGAAGTGTTGTGGTGAGAGGAGATACAGGAGTGCCTCAAAACTTCCCTGAACGCTCCTCATCAGCCGGGCACAGCTTCGCATTCTCATTAACTCCCAGCAACTTCACGGAGCAGGGACCAAGGCTGGCAGTGTTGGGTTTGCTCAGCCCCTGCTCCCTTCAGAGGGGCTGAGGGCTTCCACAGCCACCTCTACATGCAGTCCTGGTAATTCCATCCCTAAGCCCCAGGGAAGAGCAGTGTGACAGTAAAAATGCTGATGCAGCCGTAGTAAGACAGCAGCACGTGCCGTGTTCTCTCTGGAAACCTGTTCCTATAGCTTCTCTTACCCACTTTGTCCCCCCATGACATTTAATCCATCAAGCTAAGTTCGAAGCAAGCTTGGGAGGGGGAAACAAAAAACAACTCAAACCCTCTAAGATGTGTCCCATTTAGCATCCCCATAGCTTTCAACAACAAGAAATTTACAGCGGAGAGAGGGAGGGAGAGGGAAGATGAATGAAATTGCCTAAGAGAGGGAAATGAGCAAACCCAAAAAAAGCAATGCCTTTATTTAAAAATATATAGTTGAGAAGTCTAATCACAGAGCATTCAGCTGTGAGGTCTATCCATTATCAAGAGACTGACAACACACACCAGTAGCCAGTCGGGGAACGTTACTTAATAAATCAAAGCTGACAAGCACTCCCAAACTGATATAAAAATGCTCTTTAATGTCTGTGACCTGCATAAGTTTTATTCATTTTACTTTCTAAAATAACAGATGAATAGCAATCGAAAACAATCTATTCTGCTCAAGTAGGCATCATACATCTTTATTTTTCAAGTGGTTATGGGAAAGAAAGAGAAGTCCCTGGGTGTGGAGGCTCAGGGCAGGGTCGTGTGTGCCATGGGCACCTCTGAGGTAAATTATCCTTCCAGCTGCTTCTCTGACCTCCTGCATTGCTTCTCCTTTCCTGAGCAGTCAGCAGCCAATTGATGTAAATGTTATTACTGACATATTGGAGGGGCTGAAGGATGCTCAGCTCCACGGAACCCACATGGGATCCCACAGCTGGGCTGAGACAGGCCCCACATGCCAAGTCCACGCCTGATGCCTGCCCCTGCATTCAGCTCGGGACAAAACTCCCTGGAAATCCCCAGGCCCAGTATTTTGGGTCCTCATCCATCCTGCAGCTCCCCTGCAGCCCGTGCTCAGTGGTTGCACAGTGTTCCTGTGAGCCTGCAGCCCTGACAGGAGCTTTTATGTCCTACATTCCAGTGTAAAAAAGGGTTTTAGGAAGCAAGCAGCATCCACAAGAGCCCAGGTGACCATCACACCTCCAAAAGGCAGAAGCTGCCAAGGGAGATGCCCTGACAGCCAAAAATGTTGCTTCCAAAAATTAATTATGGCTGCTTAGGAATTAGCACAGACTCCCCAGTAACTCAGACCATCAGCTTCCCTGCATGATAGTTATTTAAAAAGCAAAATAAAACAAAGGGAAGCAGTTTCTCTACTGCTCTCAGTTTCTATCAAATGATGATCTTTCAGAAAAAAGAAGATTGAAATTGCTGTGTGTGTGTCGCCTCCCTCACCCACCTCTTGGCTTTCAGAAGAAATAAGGTTTGATCTTTTCAAATGGAAATTAAGCAATTTGCAAAATATGTATTTTGGCATTTCGGCAACTTGGCTTTCAAAACAAACTGGGGGTTTATTGATTCCATGAACCACCACCAGACTTATCTGCAGACCATAATTTTCAGCTTTAATGAGAAGAGCAGCTTTTCATTTGGAATAATAAATGCCCTGCTCTTGTGTTTTGGCCTGTGCCCTCCTCTCCCATCAGTGCCTGGCAGCCAGGGACTTGGTGGAGTACAGGCAGGGATGGATGCTCCCAACATCCCAATCCAAAAACCCAGTGTGAGGCAGAAGGGAACCTTCCGTCGATTTTAATCAGCCTTAATACACACTGTGGCTACAAAGTGGTTGGGGGGACTGGTCAGGCATAAATCACGATCCTTCCCCGCAAGTTTAATCAACTTCCAACTGAACCAAGCACCTTTCTGGTGATGAAAAGGACCATAAAACCATATGGAGAGTGATATCCTGTGTGCTATTGCTTCCCTGGCCTTAGGTCTGGAGCAGCAGTGCCATAACCCTGGCGGGAGCATCTTCCATCATCTCAGTACCGATAAACATCCATCACTCCCTTCTCTTACACAGGGGAAGGGATTTGCAAGCAGCTTTCCATCTTCTGGATGCCCCACCAGGTGTCTCCCAAAGAGGAAATACCCAGCCCTTTCCCAGCCATGGTTTCAGGAAGCACAGCTGTAGTGGGAAGTTGTCCTGCCTCGGGAAAGCAGATTGGCAGGAGAAATCACCAGGGAAAACATTCTCTACCCATGAAACGAGAAGAGTGACTCTGCTTTTATGTGCCAGGAATAAGAAGGATAAGCTTCTTACCACCTGTGGAATGCCCAGTGCTCCATTAAAACAGTGTCCCAGCAGACAGAAGGATCAGACTGGATGCAGGAGGGCAGGCAATGTACTGGGCTTAAAATAACATCCAAAGGGAGCAGTTTGTGGTTCTGCAGAGAGGCTGGGGTCTGGCTCAGCATTTGGGATGTTACATCCTGACCTTCCACAAATCCTGCTGTGATCGAACATGTGAACAGGCATGGGAACAGCAAAAAGAACAAAAAAGCACCAAAACTCAAAAAAAAGGGAATTATGCATGGCAGACCTCCGAGATGTGGCAACAGGGCTCCCGCAATCGGTTGCTCCCTGCTGATCCACAGCCCAGGAAATGAGGCTGCACAGACAGGTGAGAGGCAGAGCTTTATTGAACATGACACCAGGAGATGTTTTGCCTCCTAACCTGCCCCAATTACTGAGCTATGGCAGGCTTGCTCCTGCACTGCCTTTCCCCCAGGGAGGCTCCTGCTCCGTTCCCTGCTCAGGTGAGGCACAAGGCTTCCAGCAAAGCCAGAGCAATCTGGGAAGGGCTGGGGAAGTGATTCGGCCACTTCAGATGGAGCCTGAGCAGGTTGAGAAGATCCTGGTGCAGAGGATGAGCACCAGGCACAGGAAAAGCCACCAACAGGTGCCCAGAGACGCTGTGGCTGCCCCGTCACTGGAAGTGTCCAAGGCCAGGTTGGACAGGGCTTGGAGCAGCCTGGGATAGTGGAAAATGTCCCTGCCCATGGCAGGGGTTGGGATAAGGGTTCTAAGGTCTTTTCCAACCCAAATAATTCTAGGTTTCTATGAAATCCCATTTCCAGTGAGCCCCAAAAGCTGCCATGGTGCTGGGAATTTTTTGGTTGGGGGATATTCCTTGTGGAGCTGCGGTGCTCAGCCTGGTTCCTGGCTACAAAAGTGGGCAGGATGTAGGAAATGTATGGAATAAAGAGTTTCAGAGAAACAGAAAATATTTGTGAGTGTCACCAATGCCAAACTGCTAATGGAGTTTGCTTTGTTTTTTAAAAGCCAAACATTTTACTGTCAGCACTTCTGAAATAAAGTAATTTGACATTTTGGAAATAAATTCCTTTTGATAGAGCATTTTAAATTCAAATTACTCTAAAAACAGAACACTAAAGCAAACATGAGGGTTAAATAGTCCCAAACCCCACAGACGAACATTTTGCATAGTTTTGCAACAATCTGCTTTAAATTTTCCTTTGTGAAAAAGAAGCTAGCAAGAACTCCAGCGCTTCTGGCATGGTTTGACCTGAGTTATTAGTTTTTTCCTCCAAAGCTTTTGGCTCAGGCACAGCACTGATCCAGACTCTATTTAGAGTGAGTGACACAGGCAAACCTCCCGTGGTCAGTGCATCCCCTTTGCCCAGGCATAAAAGAACCTATTTTCAGCCTGGCCCCATTAACAGGGGCATGGCCCCCCCGCTGCATCTCCCACCCCAGACTTCTTCAATAGGAACATGAATATCAATAAAGCATTAATGAGCAATTTTCCCAGCTTCACTGGCTCTTACTGGAAATAAACCCTGACATCTCTTATGTCATTGACTACCTCTCATCTCCCGGCTTGCCTGCCCTGACAGATCCCCAATAGAGCCTCGCCTTCCTTTGCCTCTCACAAGAGCAGCTTTGCTCCCTGGGCCTGGGGCCGTGTCTGGGCTTCAGCTCCCACTTGGGCCCGTCTCAGATGATCTGAACCCACGCCAAGGAACAGTCAAAGTCCTTTCCTTTCTTCTGAAGCAACTGCTGAAGGGTTGGTGATGTTGCCCTGGCACCAGCCAGCCCTGGAAAGGGCTGCTGGAAGGAGGGAGACAGACAAGGGAGGGTGGGAGATGCAGGTACCAGGTGTGTATTAGGCACTGGCACAGGTTGTCCAGGGAAGCTGTGGCTGCCCCATCCCTGGAAGGGTCCAAGGCCAGGTTGGAGCTTGGAGCAACCTGGGATAGTGGAGGAGCACCTTTTCACCAGCCTCCCAAATGGGTATCTCCACCTGCCATGACTAAATCCTCCTTCCTGTGAGATGGTCCCTAATCCTGCATAAAGCCCACACTGCCTAACCCAGTACTTGGAGGAAAATGGATGAGTTATGTGATCCCTCCAGGTCCTCTCAAGCCACTCGTCTTATTCTGCATTTCTGCAGTACCAGGAGGAGCTGTGCCCCCAATAAAAGCAGCTCTTGTGTGTCTGAGCTGCCTTAAACCCCTCCAGGGTTCTCTCTCCTCACAGAGAAAAGGATTTTCCAGATGCTCAAGCTAAATGTCCCTTCCCCACCATGGTCAGTCACATTTCCCCTCAGCTTTGCAGCAGTTTTTGGCATGTCCAAGGCTTTTGGTGCTGTTCTCTCACTCTCTGTGCTCGGCTGCTTCCAGACCACCCCAGAAAAGCACAAGGGAAGGAGTTACAGGCATGGGAACTGCATGGCCTTACCAAATAAAAAACCCCAAACACCCCAATCAACTCAAAACAAACAAAGAAAAATCCCAAAACACCAGAGGGAAAATAGGATTGGCTTTGAAACATCTCTCAAACCTCAGCAGCAGGGAAAATGGGGGTGAAACCATGGTAGTGTATGAAAAGTGTGGCTGACCCAAGTACTGGCTGGGGGGGCCCAGGAGTATTTTGGGAGGATGGTTTGCAGGGAAATAAGATATTAAGAAAATGCCTAAGATGGAAATAAAAACAAAGGGGGAATTTTTTCATCCCTTTAGAGCAGAAGGTTTTCCTGCTCTGTCATTAGAGGAAACCTCTGCCATAAATTGCCCCCAATACAGAAGATTTCCTGGCATGAAGAAGGAATTATTTCTGCCTTTTCCCCTTCCACACATCATTTACAACATTCTGCAGTGATTTACCAACATCAACTGCACTCCCTGGCACAAAGGCAAGAGAAGCAACTACAGAAGTGTTTGTTCTCCATTTTTCCACGAGGCAGCTCCCGACCTGCCCTGAGCTATTCCTACTGCTCTGCCCCGCTGAGGGCACAGGGAGCAGCTGCCCTGCCTCAGCCCTCAAGCTGAGGATCCCACCTTGGAGGTTATTGGAGAGCTCTGCCCACCCTCCTTAAACCTGAGCTCTGCTGCAGTACTCTGAGAGGCCCCTGGGCCATGGGATGTGTCTGAATTAATACAGGGATCTGCTTCCCTCAGCAAGGCATGCCACTTCCACTGAAGGCAGGGAGCACATCAGTCAGTGTAAAAATAATAAAATAACCAGTCCTGTACAGCTCTAACTCATACAACACAGCATAGAATAAAGATTTATATATATTTATATAAAATCATGGAATCCCAGAATGGTTTGGGATGGAAAGGACCTTAAAGCCCATCCAGTTCCACCTCACTGCCATGGGCAGGGACACCTTCCACTATCCCAGACTGCTGCATGTCCTGTCCAACCTGGCCTTGGACACTTCCAGGGATGGGAAATGTGTATTTATGTGCAGCCAGGGATGCAGAACCATCCAGTTGCCCAGCCAAGACTTCCTCCAGTGCCTCTCCACACTGGTTGGATCTTCACAGGATCCCCCCCAGTCACTCTTGGGGCCAGCCTGGCCCCACGGGTGAGCCACTCAATTTCTTTTCACAGAAAGAAATCCATGAAAGTCAAAATTTCTCTGAGCAAAAAAAAAAAAAAAGGGAAAAAAGTCAGTTTTGACATGACTTTCATTCAAGGAACTTCTTTCCCTTTTACAAAGGAAGAGTGCTTTAAAAATGTCAAAACATTGGATTTATTTATTTATTTATTTGGAGCAAAATGACATTTCACTTGGAAATGTCAGTTAATTTTTAGCTTTGAAAGTTTTACAAGATGAAGCAGTCAAACTGATTTTTTTGACAATACCAAGACAATTTCAATGAACTTGACTGGAACATGTTTTGGAAGGGAAGTGCAGGTCCTGAAGAGAGAAAAATTTTTTTTTTATAAATCAGTGCTCTTCCAAAAGCCTTTAGAACAACAATAGGGAATGAAAAATATCATTTGAATCCCCAGAAAGCAGTGAAGAAAATTGCCAGCTCAAGTACTTTGTGCCCTGTCGCTATTTACAAGTTTTACTTGAAGCAATTAAACTTCCTGAGTGGATTTTGGTGATTACTCAGAATAGAAAATCTAATGCTGCTCCTCCAGCTTTCCTCACCTCCTTAATCAGAGGAGAGGCAGGAGGAGAACAGTCACTGCACAAGGAGGTTCATGGAATAAACGCTCCTGGTTCACTGCGTCTCCAGCCCCGGCTCTCCTGGAGCTGCCAGCACCCAGCAGGGACAGGGGATGTCCCCTCCCCTTGGTGCCACTTCAGCTGAGACCTCCCATCCACGGGAACTAATCAGGGGAGAAGTTGGTGCAATTGAATGAATTGTTGGGAGATATTGCTGATCCATTGATTTCTTGCTTTTAAATAGGAGGAAAAATGACTGGGGGAGCCCAAAGATCTGCTGCTGCCAGCCCTGAGCCTTGGATCCAGCATGGATTTGGGGAAGAGTTTGTAAAGGAAGGATTGGGAAGACCTTCATCTCTCCATGTCACTGGTCCAGCTCTTTGCAGACCGTAGGCTGGGCATCAGGAAGAATTTTTTCATGGAAATTTTTTCATTTGTCAGGTATTGGAAGGGGCTGCCCAGGGTGGGGTCACCATCCCTGGAGGTGTCCAGTTAGGGCCACAGTCTGGGTGACAAGGTGATGTTTGGTGACGTGTTTGACTTGATGATCTTGGAGGTCTTTTCACATCTTAACAAATATTTGATAGAACAACAGAGCCATGGAGTGATTTGGATTGGAATGGACCTTAAAGATCATCTTGTTCCAACCCCACTGACAGGGACAAGTGAAGCTCTCCCACATCCGTGGGCTGATTTACTGGAAAATGGAATTCAGGATGAGCCCGTGGCTTCCCTTTGCAGCAAAACCATTCACCAAGAGTTTGGAGTAATGTTCAACCGCCTCCACCAAGAAATCCTGAACTGATAAAGATTTACTACTAACTTATTGTTTGGGTGATAAACCCAAGGCCCAGGAGGGGCACAGGGTGTGCCTGTGGTCATGGGAATGAGCAACTCCATGGGCAGCCCAGTGTCCCCTCCTGGTCCCAATCCTTGGGGCACCCAAACACAATTTCAGCCAACAGGGCAGATTCCCCCTCTGCTCTGCTCTTCTGTTGGAAGGAGTCCAGAGAAAGCCATGGAGATGCCCCAAGGGCTGGAGCGCATCTGCTCTGGAGCCAGGCTGGGAGAGATGGGATTTTTCACCTGGAGAAGTCTCTGGGGAGACCTCAAAGCCCCTTCCAGGGCCTAAAGGGGCTGACAAGAAAGATGGAGAGAGACTTTTTCAAGGGCCCAGAATGGCAAGACAAGGGCAGGGATAGATGAGATATTGGGAAGGAATTGTTCCATGTGAGGGTGGGGAGGGGCTGGCACAGGGTGCCTGGGGAAGCTGTGGCTGCCCCTGGATCCCTGGCAGTGTCCAAGGCCAGGTTGGACAGGGCTTGGAGCAACCTGGGATAGTGGAAGGTGTCCCTGCCCATGGTACAGAATGGAACAAGTTGATCTTTAAGGTCCTGTCCAATCCAGACCATTCTGGAATTCTCTGATTTCTGTGAGCAAAATCCCTCCTGCAAACAGAGTTTGTGCTGCAGCAAAGAACTTCACTTGCTTGCTCTGAACCAACATAGGTATCCAGAACTGAACAGTTTTGTTGAAGGCCCCCCTGAAGAGTTTTTTGCCAGGGCAGGTCCTTCAGAGAGTTGAGGATGTCTCTAGGGGCACAGTCCCCTGTAGTCCACAGGGGACTTTGGACACTGGCACAGGAATGGGCAATGCTGCAAACTTTGACCCTGGATAAAAGCCAGGCAAAGGCTCCAGCACTCCCTTCCTCCAGCTGCTCTCCTGCATTGTCAGCTGCAATCCCAACAGCTCCAAAGCCACGGAAACGCTGCATGCAATAACCGCCCGCTGGAAATTTAAAGCCAGCAAGCTTTGTCAATGAATAAGTGTTCCAAAACAGTAAATTAATAAATTCCCCCCGAATCCATAATAGATACATCTTTGTTCAGCCACAAAGCTTTGATATAAATTGTAGCTTTTTAGGACTGCACTGTCAGAAGCATAATATATCACCTGAGAGTGGATCTGAGTTCAAAAGTACATATAATAATATAATTAAGATAGCTTGACAAGAATGTATTTTAAAAGTATAAAATACCTGCAGGTATAATGGCTTCATAAAGTCTGTCAGATTTACTTCTGCTGTGAAGAAATTTAAAATGTTTTACTCTAATGCAATGCAAATTAAGCCAAGGATATTCATATAACAGAGTCCTGAAAAAAAAATGAGGTGGAGAGAGGGAAGAATCAGAAGTCAAGAGCAGAGCAAACAAGGCACTGAGCTTTCCAGGTAACTGGGTTGCTTGGTGGAACAACCAGGAGCCAGCAGAGCTGAGTTTGATGCATCCCTTTGCCACTGGCGGGGCGGAGGCGATGCCAACGGCTGAGTTTCCTTCCAGATTGGTGTTATTATCCCAGATTCCTCACCTTGCACTGCAGCACTGATGCGCTTTATAGAATTATTTGCAAGTGGAAAGTGATTTTCTTCTATTTTTTCCTTTTTCTTCCCTTGCTGCACTGAAAGCTTAAAATAACAGAAATTTTCAAGGGGGAATGAGCGTACGACGGTGGAAACCGATTCCAACCTTGCCAAAGTTCTTATACTTCCATCACTGGGCATTTTCTCTCCAGGGGCAGGTTGGGATTCAGTCTTGGACACTCTACACCCCCTGCCCCACTGCCTGCCCCTGCCCCAAGCACCTTCCAAGCAGAGTAAATATTTGCCTGTTTCCAGGAAGAAAAGCCATTAAGAAATCAATAGCAGAATGTTAATAAAATACTTTTCACTTCTCAATTTCCTTGGCTTCAATGGTTGTGTTTGGATTTAACTCTGACAGCTCTGCTGAGACACACAAATCCCTCTGACAGCACAGGCAGGGAGGGACCTTTCCCCTCCCTCACTTTACATGGGGATTTTTTTAGGCAATATGAATTAATCTCCTTTGTAACAGGAAGTCACGGCGTTTAAAGGCCACCATGTGCAGCAGATGAGACTTGGCTTTGCTCCTCCTCCACCAGCTTGGGTTTGTGCCTCAGTTTCCCTACCCAAACAACAGAGGCTGCTCTCCTTGAAGACCTTTAGCAGGACCTATTCAAAGCAGGACTCTTTCGGGGTCGTCCTTCCCATGCAACAAAACTCCTTTGCTGGAGCTTTCATTCATTTTGCTATCTCAAAGGAAAAAAAATCGTCTTTTAAAGCTTTAATATAGCGCCTGAGGGCATTTGGGATTTTTTTCCCCCTTCTGTTCCCTACTGAAAACAGCTTTAGCGTTCAGTAACCAGTTCCAAGAGGTGGGTTCCAAGAACATAAGACATGAAATATTAAGAAGTTTGCAAGCAGCAGCAACACCTACAAGGGTGGAACAGCCCCACTTTTAGCAATATTTGGGACAAAGCTGAGCTTAGATAATTTTTTTAAGCTGGGAAGAAAGACAGGGAGCGTGGAAATGAACCAGGCAACCAGCACAAAAAGCCAACAGTCTCGGCATTGGATCAGCTCTCTTCCTCATCCTGTTGTATCTCCATCCTGCTCCCCTTGCTCCCCCACCAAAAAAGCAGAGTCAAAAAATCAAGAAGCGAAGCAGTGACAGCCAGGGAGGGACCGGGCTCGTCCCTGCGACAGGTGGCAAAGTGCTGGGCTGCAATTGCTGCTGTTAAGTCACAAGAAAACAAAGATGTCAAGAGTCTACGGGGAGAGCTGGGAGGACGCAAATCAAGATCCATTTCCTGGTGTCTGTGCCAGGTGGAAAAGGGAAGTGTGAGCTGATTAAATCTGTGCTGGCGTCAGATGGGGAGAGGGCTCCTTCCATCTGTTTGCTCGCCAGCGATTCCCGGGGCTGGCAGCTCCGGGTGAGCTCAGCAGCCACAGGTGAGCAGAGCCCGGCCTGGAGCTGCTGTCCCTGTGCAGCTGCTCCTGCCCTGGGCAAAGAGCGCCTGGCTGGGCGGTCCTGGGATGGAGGGGAAGAACAGCTATGCTCCAGCTCACCTCCTGATCCCTGCATCCCTCTGTCTCCAGCTGGTCGTGGGATGACTTCTCCCCACCCACACCAAGCAAGGCCTTCCATATCCAGAAATCCTGGGTCCTTCCCTGAATGTAGCATGAGTTCCAATTTCCATGTGCAAAGCAGGAACAGGGATGCTCCTGCCCCACCCCGCACTTCAGGGTAGTTCAACACAGGTCTGTTGGCCACTGAAATAATAAAATCCCAGAATGGTTTGGA